>OX439485.1:33908555-34396287 GCA_949320155.1 Melangyna quadrimaculata | reverse complement strand
GGGCACGTGGAGCGTATGGACAGCAACGCACCTGCCCGACGAGTCTTCGAATCCAACCCCGATGGGGTACGCAGCAGAGGAAGAACCCGTAACAGGTGGCGCAATCAAGTGAATGACGACATCAAAGCACTCGGTGTGCGCAACTGGAAGCGGCTAGCTAGGGACAGAGCTGGCTGGAGGGGCTTGTTAGTCCTGGGCTGTGAGCGCCATCAAAAGTAAAGTAAAGTAAGTACTTTGTTGAAATGTGATTAAGGCACCTATTATGAATCGCGAGTCGCAAGAAATATTTGGCGAATCTGATTTTTGGCATTACCGGTTATGGCTCACATAGCTATATTTAGCTAAAATGTCAAAAATATGTTGAATTGAGATGTTGCTCTATTCAAACGGCGCAGTTTGATTTTCTTAAAACCACGACATAAGTGATTTTAAAAACGTTCGCATTGAGTCAAAGGTTCGACTCGCGAGTCATAATAGGGCCCTAAAAACTAACGGCTAATTTCTTGACAAAGTTCTAAAATCAATTTAAAACTCGATCTAGTAATTTGCGGTTTATTTTTGGAATTCAGTTTTTAAATTGTTTAGAACTCAAGCATTTCTTCACTTCAAATTATTTCCCTAAAACTCGGTCTAAAATTGAGTCTTAGAACTATAGATCTCGGTTTAGTGAAAATCAGTTCTAATGTGTTTTTTTAAAATTTTCGTAGCACCCGGTAGATTGTTTTGAAACAAATTTCTGACATTCTATTGACAAATTTAAAAATATATATGTATCAGGCGGGGCGAATTGTTATCATCTCAAGCACCTGTTTCCCACACCTCAATACACACAAGGGGACTTGGCGGTAGACGCGAGACATGCTTCCAGTATCTTGGACGTCCGAACGTTCCGAGGGGCCAATATATACTCGGATCACTACCTGGTGGTATCTAGACTACGTATGCGGATATCGACGACGTGACGACGTGACAACGCAGAGCAGATGCTGTGTAAAGGTACGATGTCGAGAACTTAAATCGCAAGAGACCACCAGAACTTTTCCAGACCACGTAACTCTTAATCTGTCAGGAGGTCCGCCACCAGCATCAAAGAGGACCAGTGGAAACAATGTCAACAAGCTATCAGAAGTGTCGCCTCTGACGTGCTGGGTTTCACTAGGCGACCACAACGAAACACACTGGTTCGATGAAGAGTGCCGGCTGGCTGGTGCATGCAGCTAAGGGCGAGGCTTAACAGGCAATGCTGCAGACCAGAACAAGAGCTGCTAAGAGAGTAGCCCGGGAGCTCTACGGGATGAAACGAAAAGAGGAACGCTGACTTCTCAGGAGGAAAAAGAGAGCACGAGAAGCGGGTGGTCGAGTCGATTGAGGGTTGTAGCGGCAGGGAAGATGCTCGAAAATTGTATACAAAGCTAGAACGGACGCCTGTCGAGATGAGATGAGTGGGAATATGGTAATAGATACACAGTCAGTGCTAAGGATCTGGAAAGAACACTTCTCTGCTCTGCTTAACGGCGAAGACAGTCAAGATTCCGCTAGTAGGCAGAACGCTCCATTCAACTTGAACGATGATGGCCAACAGTTCCGTCCACCCGACCTAACCGAAATGCGGCTGGCGATATCCAAACTTAAATCGTACAAGGCTGCTGGTGCGAATGGCTTACAAGCCGAACTATTTAAATCATTAGGAGATGAATTGGTTAGAAGAATACACCAGCTCATCTGCAAAATTTGCTTGGATGAAAGTATGCCCGATGAATGGAACCTCGTTATAGTGTGCCCCATCATTGAAAAGGGAGATGTTCTGAAATGCACCAACTACAGAGGATATAGTCTCCTAAACGTCCGTCGCTTATAAAATCTTGTCGGCTATCCTGTGTGACCGCCTAAAACCTTTTGTCAACTATCTGATCGGCCCCTATCAGTGTAGTTTTAGGCCTGGCAAATCAACCGTCGATCAAATGTTCACACTCCGACAGATTTTAGAAAAATCCCGGGAATTCCAGATCGATACATACCACCCCTTTAGCGATTTTAAAATCGCGTATGATAGCGTGAAAAGGGACGAATTATACAGAGCCAGGTCATGTCTCGGCATCTTGGTAAGAACACCACCGATTCCTTTTATGTTGAGAAAAAATTGAGGCAAGGCGACGCGTTATCATGCAACCTATTCAACATCGTTCTTGATTGTCGGCAGAACGAAGCGAGCTGTGGCAGGCGCATTTGCGAGCATTGAATCGGAGCGGCTAAAATTGGATTGACGATAACGAGGATAAGACGAAGCTGTCATAGAGAGAGGAATTTCAACATCTTCGACTCGGGCAAAATGTCACGATGGACAGATATAACTTCGAAGTTTTCAAGGACTTTGTCTACCTGGGCTCCACTATTACATCGCAGAATGACATCGTGCAGAGATCAAGCGAAGAATTACTCTTGCCAACCGCTGTTTCTTCGGTCTAAGAAGGCATTTAAGTAGTTATGCCCTCTCTCAGAGAACCAAGGAGACTTTATACAAGACCCTATTCATCCCGGTCCTGCTCTATGGGGCAGAAGCATGGGACACTGAAATAATCGGATACAAATCTGCTAGGGTGCTTTGAGAGGAAGATTCTTCGTGTGATTTTTGGTCCGGTGTGTTTCGAAAGAGTGTGAAGGAGAAGATTCAACGATAAGCTATACGGGCTATACAGCGACGTTGACCTGGTCAAAAAGCTGAAAATACAGCGGCTGAGAGGGCTGGGGCACGTGGAGCGTATGGACAGCAACGCACCTGCCCGACGAGTCTTCGAATCCAACCCCGACGGGGTACGCAGCAGAGGAAGAACCCGTAACAGGTGGCGCAAACAAGTGGATGATGACATCAAAGCACTTGGTGTGCGCAACTGGAAGCGGTTAGCTGGGGACAGAGCTGACTGGAGGGGCTTGTTAGTTGAAGCCGAAGCCTATCCTGGGCTGTGAGCGCCATCTTAAGTAAAGTAAGTTGGTATGCCTATTCATTTGAAATAAATTTGGCATTCTGTATTTTGTATTATTTTTGTTCGGTATTTTTTGGAACAAAAATAAGTGTGGGATAGGTAATGCATTATTATGCGGAAATGGTTTGGGAACATGTTAAGTAAAAATGGTACCTATGTATACTTTATGATGCAGCTTGCACGAAACATACAGGTTATGTTTCGTTTTCCTTTCCTTTAAAGTCAAAAAATAAAAATAAGCTCAACAATCCAAACATTCAAAACATGCAAAAACCACTACATGAGAATATAAAACCACAACTGAAATAAAAACATAGCACCAATGAAATGCAACACAATTTGATATACATATATTTATTTCAGAACAATAAACAATGTTCCGTTAGGTCCTTCAACAAATCGTGTCTCAGGTGCATGTTCGGTGTTTCGCGAGATGCAAGATCTTATCCTTAAAAAATGCAAAGAAAAGTTTTTCAAAGCGTGATGTGATGATTGCCCTCACAAATTTAATTTTTAAAATATACATAGTAGGCATTTAATCTTGCATTGTGCAATTTAATCTAGGTGATTCCAAATATACGTTGCGTATTCTCCTAAAATTAACGCAATTGTGTTTCTTTACTTATCATTGAACATTGCAACATAATGGTACTTGTTTTTGCCAATTTTTCCAAAATTGATTTTAACTGCATTCATTTTTAAAGGTACCCAAGCTAAAATTTCGATCAATATCAAGTTTTTTGAAGACATGAAAACATTCATAAACCGAGTTCTAAGGTCCTAGACCCTAAAATTTGACAAAGTTCTAACTCAAACTAAGATCTAAATCGGAATTATTACGCCTTAGAACTTGGTGAAGAAATGAGTTAGAAATCAAATAAGTTCTAATTTTTCGATAAACCGAGTTTTAGGGGTTAGAACTTTGTGAAGAAATTGGCCGTTAGAGTCCTCATCAATTCGACGCTATTCTACAAAAAAAAAAAACAGGCTGTATACAATTTCAAAATTGGTACCTTAAGAGAGAATGGGCATTTTGGTCTATCTATTGCCCACGAATGAGATATAATCGTTGGAGAGCTTAGCCCTAGTACATGATTTTTGCTCAAGTCGTGGGGTTTAGGCAGTTTATGGCAACAAAGACTGCAATCAGAGCAAACATGAATTGCAATAGTTTGATTGAAATAACAGTATTGTGGTCACTTTCGATGAACTGAATATACTCCAGAATATAGGAACTTTTATACCAATGGCCAATAATAGCGAAAATAATAATCATCATGGTTGGCAAATAATTCGCTTAACAGTATGAACATTTTATTTTTTGCATTCGATTTAACGAACCAAATGAATGTGAATAGTCTAGTGCCCACAAATGAGATATACATACAAACATAAGTACAACGTTGGAAAGCTTAGTACAAGAGCATTATTTTTGAATATGGACACAGAACTGTAAACCGAAATGAGGTCACTTCGAAATTTGGCAAAAGTTATCAAATTTTCTAATTTCATTTGACATCTCATTTCATTTTGAATTTGGAATGGCAGTTAGCCGTTTATTTTTTTTGTTTTCTGTTTTATGTTGTTGAGTATATAGTGTATTGATATTTTCATGCAAAAGCTTTTAAGAGCTTTTGAAATTGATTCCCGCTGGATGCATTCACCTAGTTTCCAACATAATTTCGTCCAAATGAGGTTGAAATTACCTAATTTTGAAATGTGATTTTGTATGGGAAATTAGGTAATTTCGGATCTCATTTGGAAATTTTAAACGAAATTACCTCATTTTACAAAATATTATAAAACAATTCGTCAATGTATAATCGCCAACTCCCATTGTTTAGGACAAAAAAAAATACTCGTACGTTGGTACACTCCATTACCTTATCATTTTCATAGGTCTCGTTTCTCGGCAATAGGTAGACCAAGTCCCATATATTTTTGCCCATTCTCCTTTAGCGCGAAAATAAAATGAACTCTTTCAACTAATTTCATTATACAGAAACTATTTATTTTCAATTTAGATAAAACTATACACGCGTAATGGCTTCTTAACATAAAATTTATATCAAGTGCCATGTAGGTACCATTAGCATTACTCACGTGCCCATCAGTTTTATTATATTTCCTCTTCTCGCTTTCATTCTGTTTGCTCTTCAAGAGGATTAAGCGTGGAATAGATGATAACATTTAGGTGTTAATATGACGTCGATTGGACCTAAGGTACTTATTTGTTCATCGCGCACACTTATCAAACAAGATTGATTAATACTGTTGACATGATTTGTGAATCGTGCCATTGGTTATCCAAGAAATTGTTTTATCCAAGAAATTGCTTTTAAATACAATAACAACATTATGGGTTAAATTCTTAAAATAAACAAAAAATCTAATCAAAAATAAATGAAGAATTCAAAAGAAAGGGTCATATGTTGTGTATGCGTGTGCGAGTACACAGGATGTTACAAGGTCATCGGCCTTGAAGAAAACCATACATTTATCTGGTCATTTTAAGTCGAAAGAGGTAATTTCATCGTTTTCGATTCCTTTTCCACTCATATAACGGTCGTAAGAGTTGTGCTCTCGTTTCTTTTAAATGGCTTCAACTTTACGGAACTTCCACCGGTTCTTGAATTTTTGTTTGTATTTACAAAATAGCAGTTAGGAGTTTTTACCCACCATTTAACTATTTTCCAATATTGCACAATTTATTATCAAACCCATTTTTAGACCTTTTTTTGTTTTTTAACAAAAAGATACATTTAAAATTATTAACAAAATAAAATACAAAAAAGAAAAATTTTAGTATTTGAATAAAATCGAATAAAAAACAACGTCTAAGCTACTGAGTGTTAGAAACAGCCAAAAGTTGAAAAAAAAGTAGTAAAACTTTTAAAGACAGTTTTTTGTTCATAAATTCAAGTTTTCTTGGATTTTTTTTTGATTATATTTTTAAAGGAATTTTTTTGTTTTTAATATTAAGTTAAAATCTTGATTTTCAAAATATCGATTGCTATTATCATTGGAAAAATCGATGTTTACATTTTTATTGAAAATTCTAAACGTGGGAAATAAACCCCCTCCATTTATACGATTTTTCCTTCTCTTGGACTAACGGCTTAAATTATGTATATAACTGCTTAAGCTCCAAATTATGTTTTGTTTTCTTTTTTAAATTTAAAATTATGACGACTGACTTATCGCTTTTTATCCGACATTGCAGTCTTGGAGTGGAGTTGAGTTGAATTATTAGTTTATCGGCTCTAGTTACAGAAATGATTTGTTTAATTTTTTTAACTATGCGAAAAGTTATCGCCTGAGTTACAGAACATGGGTCTTGTGGGCAGTGATGCCGAAAGAAAACTTAAATCTATAATAATTTTGAAACAGATGCGCTCACTCGTAGTACGGTTTGTTGTGTGTGTGAATTTCAGTTTCCAGTAACGAATTATTTGAAATAGAAAACGTCAAATTAATTTAAATTTCAGAAATGTAAAATTACCAGGTCTGTTTATACACAAAAAGTAGTACTTGCATATCGCAAATCAGTAATGCTTGCCTTCAAAAGTCGCTAGAAATAAACTAGCGAAATCAAAATATTTTTTGTCGCAGAAGAATTTGAAATGTCACTAGATCTATATATATAGATCTGGGCAATTTCTCCCCGTTTCGTTTCTAAAAAAATAACTTAAAACAGAAAAAAATATTTGAAAAAAAAACCGGTAACACTTACAATGCCATGTCATACCTTTTTGTAAAGCCAGAAATACTTTCTTTTAATGCCTTTTTAAATAAAGCTATTTTTGTTAACAGTTTTAAAAAAAAGTAATTTTCAAACTAAAAGATTTGAAAAAAAATAAGAAGATGAAGAAATTTAAATATTAAAATATTGAAATTACTTCTGTTTTAAGTGGAGTGAATGAATATAATTCAATTAAAAAGTACAAGTGAACTCAACTCCAGAAATAATTGTGTTTCGCCCAGGTATAACTAAAGAGCCCATACTGTTATACCTGGGCGAAACACAATTATTTCTGGAGTTGAGGTCACTTGTACTTTTTAATTAAAAAAAAAAAAATGTTCAAACTTATTTTTATGTAATTAAATACTGTTTTTGCTGTCAAAATTCAATGCTCTTATCAATTTTAAGCTAAACACTGACAACCGGATGGTTCTTGGACATTTACTTTTCAATATATTAAAAAATAACGTAACCAACATCATAGTATGAAACAAGAAAAAACGTTGTTGATGATAATCAACTCGTTGTCGAAATGATCATTCAGCCGGATTCTTCTTATATTTTATGAGAAAGTTGGTTAGTAGGCGCGTTTTTTTTCGCTTTTTGCTTTTAAAATCAAACTGTCGTTTCGGAAGCGTGAACGGGTATTTATACCCGGAATAATTTCAGTTTTTTGAATGCACGCAGGTCAGGTTAAAATAAAAAAGGTGTTTTTTATATGGGGTTTTCAGGTATACTAGTATACTGTTGCGTTTTTCATATAAATAAGAACCAAACAATGTTTATTGTTTCTTAAAGTCTTATTGCTTTGTGTGTGTTGTGTATTCTTAATTTTGTATGACTTAAGGATTAGGTTAGATTAGATTATAAGATTTATTTCAGGAAAAATGATAAGAAATGCCTTATTAGAATTTTTAGAAAGGAAATAAATTTTATCTTATGAACCCTTTGTAAAATATTACAATAAGCACAAAACCTTATTCTTTTTATTTTTATTTTCATGAAGAAAAAAAAAAACTATTTGGTAATTCAAATTGCAGTTAATTAATGAACCGAAAACCATCACAATCTTTCTCAAATAGTAATTCTTCCTTAAAAAAAAAAATACCCCACAAATATTGTATAGCTGCATTTTAACCAGGAACAAAAAATAAAACGAAAAGATGTTAGCAGAAAAACACGAAGTGACAACACTTAACAGACATATGTACATAAAATATAATGCTCTCAAAAGCTATTATAAAGCTATAATTCTAAAAGCTACATAGCAAAAACCAAAGAAAAAGGTATAAGAATTTCCATCCCCTGACATATGTGAACTCTGAATCAATGTGTTGTTTTTAATAAACGAGCGAGAAGCAAATTTTGTGTATCTCGTTCTTTCTTGTTTTAGTCTCCTTCTCAGTGTTGCCAGAAACACCGATTTATCGTAATTCTCCCGATTTTTAGACCTATTTCTGATACACCGATTTTTGATCTTAATATGACACTTTTCCCCGATTTTCAATGTTTCATAGTATCTGCAATTTACTTTATTTTTTTATCTTTATTTTTATTTTTAATCTGGCTTTGTCTAACTTAAAATATCAGATCATCCCAGAGCCATTCCAATTTTTAAAAACTTAAATTTTTGAATTTTTTTTGTGCCAATCGTTTGTGATTCGTTTGTGACAGCAATAAAAAGTGTTGTGACTCGCTAGTTATTAAGTTATTAACAAATCAAAAAAATGTACCAGTTAGCCATTTTTTATTTTTTGAAAACTGTAGCAGTATAGACTTTTTTACACTCAATCGATCAGGAATCGTTTGTGACTTCTGAATATATCAATAAAATCGTTTGTGACAACGTAGTTTTCGAGAAAAATTAGAAAAACTGATTTCAGTTCACCACACTTTCATTTTGTTTATTGCTATGGGCGGAGATATGCATAGGTTAGTGCTGGTGTATGTGTACCGTGATTCATGATGCCGAGGTAAGTTATTATGCTTTGAGGTGAGCAACATGCTGCAATGATAACTAAGTATAAAAGATTAATTTTTAAAATAAAACAGTGTTGTTTCCACTTCAAAGATGGGAAATGGATTTTGAATTATGAATTTATTAACAAAAAAAAAAAATGCTCTAGCCATAGAGCTTGTATAATGTTTTACTTCATTAGATTGAAATTTTTTTAACAAATTTCGAATTTACCAATAAAATCGTTTGTGGCTAGTTTGTTTGTGACAGCCTATTTTCCGAAAACTCGTTTTTCAATGGAATTAGTATAAATTTAAACCAGCCATTACGAGTTTTCGGAAAATAGTCTGTCACAAACAAACTTGGTTGTCCCAAACGATTTCTTTGCTAAATTCCAATTAAATAAACAATTTTCAAGATAATGATTACAAATTTAAACCAGCCATTATTTTTTTTTTTTTAATTTCCTTAGATTATAGTGGTTCATATGAAAATATCTGAAAATCCTAGATTTTCGCATACTAGCAAAAGTATGCGTCCATGCAAACGCAAACGTGTACGTGCACGCAAACGTATGCGTCCACGGAAACGTGTGCGTGCACGCAAACGTGTACGTGCAAGCAAACGTGTGCGTGCACGGAAACGTATGCGTCCGCACACGTTTGCGTGCACGCATACGTTTGCGTGCACGCACACGTTTGCGTTTGCATGGACGCATACTTTTGCTAGTATGCGAAAATCTAGGATTTTCAGATATTTTCATATGAACCACTATAATCTAAGGAAATTAAAAAAAAAAAAATAATGGCTGGTTTAAATTTGTAATCATTATCTTGAAAATTGTTTATTTAATTGGAATTTAGCAAAGAAATCGTTTGGGACAACCAAGTTTGTTTGTGACAGACTATTTTCCGAAAACTCGTAATGGCTGGTTTAAATTTATACTAATTCCATTGAAAAACGAGTTTTCGGAAAATAGGCTGTCACAAACAAACTAGCCACAAACGATTTTATTGGTAAATTCGAAATTTGTTAAAAAAATTTCAATCTAATGAAGTAAAACATTATACAAGCTCTATGGCTAGAGCATTTTTTTTTTTTGTTAATAAATTCATAATTCAAAATCCATTTCCCATCTTTGAAGTGGAAACAACACTGTTTTATTTTAAAAATTAATCTTTTATACTTAGTTATCATTGCAGCATGTTGCTCACCTCAAAGCATAATAACTTACCTCGGCATCATGAATCACGGTACACATACACCAGCACTAACCTATGCATATCTCCGCCCATAGCAATAAACAAAATGAAAGTGTTGTGAACTGAAATCAGTTTTTCTAATTTTTCTCGAAAACTACGTTGTCACAAACGATTTTATTGATATATTCAGAAGTCACAAACGATTCCTGATCGATTGAGTGTAAAGAAGTCTATACTACTACAGTTTTCAAAAAAAAAACAAATGGCTAACTGGTTCATTTTTTTGATTTGTTAATAACTTAATAACTAGCGAGTCACAACACTTTTTATTGCTGTCACAAACAGTCGCAAACGAATCACAAACGATTGGCACGAAAAATTCAAAAATTTGAGTTTTTAAAAATTGGAATGGCTCTGGGATGATCTGATATTTTAAGTTAGACAAAGCCAGATTAAAAAGTGTTCAAATTTTTAGTAAAATTATAAATAAAGTAAATTGCAGATACTATGAAACATTGAAAAGCGGGGAAAAGTGTCATATTAAGATCAAAAATCGGTGTATCAGAAATAGGTCTAAAATTCGGGAGAATTACGATAAATCGGTGTTTCTGGCAACACTGAGAAGGAGACTAAAACAAGAAAGAACGAGATACACACAATTTGCTTCTCGCTCGTTTATTAAAAACAACACATTGATTCAGAGTTCCCATACGTCAGGGGATGGAAATTCTTATACCTTTTTCTTTGGTTTTTGCTATGTAGCTTTTAGAATTATAGCTTTATAATAGCAAGAATAAGAAGATGAAGAAATTTAAATATTAAAATATTGAAATAACTTCTGTGTTAAGTGGAGTGAATGAATAAAATTCAATTAAAAAGTACAAGTGACCTCAACTCCAGAAATAATTGTGTTTCGCCCAAGGTATAACAGTGGGCTCTTCAGTCAGTCTGTTATACCCTACTAAGACACAAATTTTGGTCGATGTTTACCGACTCTTATAAAAATCACAGCAAAAAAATACTGTGAATTTTATTATTCTAGGGAAATTTGTTTAAATTCGTGCACCCAGAAAATAAATACCCGTGTCAGGTTTTTTAAACTCGTTTTTCAATGGAATTAGTATAAATTTAAACCAGCCATTACGAGTTTTTGGAAAATAGTCTGTCACAATCAAACGATTTCTTTGATAAATTCCAATTAAATAAACAATTTTCAAGATAATGATTACAAATTTTAACCAGCCATTATTTTTTTTTTTTTTTAATTTCCTTAGATTATAGTGGTTCATATGAAAATATCTGAAAATCCTAGAAACTTCCTCCTTTTGTATTTATGCAAAAATAAAAGAAATACGAGTATGTAACTGTGTAGGTATGTAAAAAAAAATCTGATGTAAAAATAAAATAGAAACAAAAAGGAGGCAAAAAAAGTACATATTACAGTAATGACAGAGTATTCTGGCTGGCAGGCTGGCGCTTTGCAAACTGTTGATTTGCAAACCCATGCTTTCATTTTATTGTATGATGTTGGATCTGGATGATGACTTATATAAAGGTTGAAAAACGTTTACGAATACCAACAAGTTTTCAACCTTTATGAAAATATCGTAGTATGGCAGCTACCCGCTATAGATGTAGTCCAGTGCATTTCAAAGCAGTTTGTTACACGATACAATTTATAAAGAAAAATAATCGCAGACCATATCACGGACATGGACATGGTCATGGACTGGACATGAACATGCAATATGCACCATGATACATGGATGCAAGAAGCCAGAAGCATTATCAACAAGCCAAATCCAACACGCAAAATGCAACATGCTATATACATCATGCACCATGCCACGTGCAACATGACACATAAAACATGCAACATGCAACATTGTTACACGATACAATGTGCACGCAAACGTGTGCGTGCACGCAAACGTATTCGTCCACGCAAACGTGTGCGTGCACGCAAACGTATGCGTCCACGGAAACGTGTGCGTCCACGCAAACGTTTGCGTGGACGCATACTTCTATTGTTTAGGCTTTTTCTTTCTTTATAAGACTTTATATATATCAAGGGAAATATTTGTTTTTGATTATTAAGTTTTACTCAATGGGTTCAAACAATATGAATTTAAATTAAAAGTCATAATAAAACAAATAAATATCAATTTTTATTTATTAACTTCCTTGTTCATAAAGAAAAAATAGTTATTTTAGCTCCCGTGTTTAGAGAAACTACACCATAGAATAGAATAAGAATGTTCTGGACTCAAATAAAGCAGTAAGCAATTGCCTTTATTTTGAGCCCAGAAAATTCTTATTCCGTGGTGTAGTTTTCTTAAACACGTGAGCTAAAATAACTATTTTTTCTTTATAAATATGGGTGTAAATGTAATAAGTACCTCCGAATAGAAATTATTTAATTTTAACATTATAATTTGTGTGCAAGCAATATTACCATGTCATAGGAAATCCGATGAAAAACACAATCTAAAATATTACAGATTTCACTCATAGAGTAAGAATGGGGGCATTGAAAATGACTTGCATTTGCTAGATAAAACAAAAACATGACTAATTGTTTGCACTGCAACAAAATTAAATAAATTAAAATTAAGTTGCAGCAAGATATGTTATATAAGAAAACGATAATGTTAGTTGAATAGAAGAACTCCTTATTTTTATATAAATACACAATAAAAGTATATAATTCCATATCTTTTTGAATTTTTAAATCCTTGTAAAGAGGTAATTTTGACAACCTATCGCGATACAATAAGGTACATTATAATTATTTAAATTTGGTAAGCTTTTCATTTGTGAAAGCTATAAAAATAGTACTAGGTTACTGATGGCTGAACACAAGACTGTAACTTTAACCAAAAGTGCTCAACTTTGTGTCATACCATACATTTCTTGCAACAACTAAAACGTTGTATTGTAGAGCTCTTCACAATTTTCATATCTTTTTACTTTGACAGTGATGTACAAGCTTCATCCACAGGTACCTACACCATTAGGCTTTACCATTTCCCAATGTGATTGGAAGGTCGAAGATTCAAGCGAATTATGTACCTCTTCCTATCATTAATGATTTTGTTGGCAAATATCATCTTGCCTCAATCTGTTGTTCTACTTTTACTGACTATTGACTTTTTCCGACTTAATTGACTGCTTAACCTACCTTTAGCAAAAAGTTGAAGTTTTCTCAATTTTACACTGCACCGAATTTTGTTTGATGTTAATTACATCTACAAGTAACACTGGAACTTTTTTTTGTTTGTTATCGTCATTTTAATTTTTTTTTTTTTTTTCTGTGCGCCAAACCAACTTTGCAGTCGGATAAAAGCATATTTTTTTATTTCATCTTCATATGGCTATGAACGGGCTCGACTGTAACTGTTTTCTTCCTTTCGAATTCGTCAATTCAATTGTCTTCAACTATACAAGTGAACCTACTGCTATTGATGTTCAGCTAGTTAATTCTTCCCAAAAAGGTTAGACCGCACACAACTGCAGCGGAACTAGACTTCACGACGCGACAAAATATTATTTGTATGAAATTGTATGAGCTATATCGCACTAAGCGGCAACTGAACTTTATTAAATTTCATACAAATTATTTTGAATCGCAGTTCCGCTGCAGTGCAGTTCCGCCTGGTGCGGTCTTACCTTAAGAATAGTTTTTGTTGTTTTTTCAGAACGTTTGGAGCTTTCAATAAGTGCACAGCTATGTTTGCTTAACATAAGCGCTTAATTGCTGACAAGAGAAATAGAAGATTGAAATCCTTCAGTATATATAAAGTAAGGAACGTTTTTATCTGTCAGATTGAGTGTCACAACAGCTTGTCTTTAATAACCATAATTCAAAAAGCATTAAATTTGAATTTTGTATTAGATTTCCAACTTTGTAATCTCTATTTTATGTAAAGAATATGCCTAACAACGAATTTAAATTAATAATTTCTGAATAATTAAGTAAATTAGGTAGGTAAAAAAGAACATTAACTCAAATTGTTTTTAATTTTTTCGTAGTTTTCAAGAATTTGTAGATAGTATTTTTTTTTTTTGTAAATCTTAAGGGCAGTTTTTTTAAACCTTAATCTGGAGGATCCGTTTACAATTTCGTAATTTACGAATTTATTTTATATTTATTCATTTTGCTCTTTTTAAATTAACCAACAAATTTTTTTCAACATTATCTTATACCTAATCGTAGGAGGTTTAAGTCAATAAGCTCTAATTTATTGAAACGACTATTAACTCAATCACATTTTTAGAATGAATTTGTTCAACATTTTCCGATTAAGTTTGCATACAAATTTTAATCATCCCTGCTTTAATTTTTCACCTCATTCATAAAGATCTGATCTTTTTTTGTTTGGAACACACCATCTTCAGAATTGGGTACAAGCACAGCCGCATTTGTAGGCTCTCATCTTCTTGTATAGAACTTCTACTGAATAGTACTTCTACTGTACAGTACTTCTTTTTTTCCAGTGGTACGAGCTACGGAATAGATTTTTTTATTGAAACCCAAGAAAAAATAAAGTTAGGAACGATTGTACCTGTCCGATGCGGTGTCACAAAAGGTCATCTTGTTTAATCATAATTCAAAAAGAGAATATGCTACCAAGAATCTTAAATTAGAACTTTTGTACCACATCAATTTTCCGTATAAAGTTTTGAATAATTAAGTACAAAAACATTAACTCAAATTGATTTTCATTTTTTTTTTCGAAGTTTCCATTCAATTGTAGATTGTTGTTTTTTGTCAATTAATCTCTTATGTCTGGCTTAATGAATATGTCTGGCTTAATGAAGTATTTTAAAATCTTAATATTAAAGACTTGTTGGTTGCAGGACCACAAAGGCGCCCGTCGAACATATTATGTTAGTCAGGGCTGAGTGCAAATATGTATAAAATTTAGTTGACAAACTAAAAAAAGTTATTTTTTATTTTTTGTAAAAACGTTAATTTTTTTGTAGAAAAGCATTTTGTTTTTTGGAAATAAGTTATTAATTTTTTTGTAAAAAAGTTATTTTTTTTTTGTAGAAAAGTTACATTTATTATTATATACGTAATAGTAAATAGGTTCAAAACTTTTGTAAATTCTACTGTGGTAGGTACCTCTCCTGTGTGCTTTTCCTACCCACAACACTCTGTAAACACGCACTGTGACTGTACACAACATACCAACCGAAAATTCGATACTCAGCTGTACTGTAGTAGTGCTCTGCCTGCAGTCAATAGAAGGCCTACAAACATATAGCTCATTATTTCTGTCATATTTTAATTTTCATTCTTTCATTCTCTTCTTTGGTAGCACAAGGAAATTGAACAAGCACGACACATCGACCCAACCAACAATTCGATACCCTGCGATGTTAATTTTAATTTTGTTGGTAGCTTCTGTGGTAACACCAACCACATTTTTGGCAAAATGCCCCTCCTACGCTTAAGTTCATTTTCATTTGTGTTCATTTGTGTTCATTTGTACTTTATTTATTTTGGTAACACCATAATTTGTGCAAAACGAGCCTTTTTTCAATGTTAAAAAACATTCAGAAAAAATTGACAAAAAGCTAATCTTTGTCATAAGTTGTAAGGTTAAAAAAATGTCCGCGATTTACACCGATTTCTAATGTGGTAATCTCCCGATTTCAGAAAATATTTTCTGGCAACACTGCTCCTTCTCGTTCTCCTCACAACCACGGAGCAGACAGGTCATGATGGGATGTACGTGGGTTTATGGAATATTACAAAAACAATTTCAATGGAAGTCAGGGGTTCTGTTTTTTATTTCACAGGCAATTTCTTAAGTTGAGTGGAATGCAAACACCAGCCAGCACATGTATGTTTGAAAAAGCTCTCCCATAAGGCCTGTACTGAAAATACGAACTGAACAGAGTATAGAACCATCCGGTTTTGTCACACCTTCGGTTAATCACCCTGAATAATGATCATATTGATTACACTGTGCTTTGAGCTACGAAAAAGTAGTAAATTAGAGCAAATTTTTTTTTATTGACAATAATAATTGTAAACATTTTATGACTTTAAAAAAATTATATTTAAAAATAGGTAGGTACACATCAGGTTAAAATTAAAAAAACACTTGCAACAATGGGTAGGTTCAGAGAACTTAGGCGACTTGCAAGTAAGGCAAATTTCTAGACTGTGATTGGTCAGCTGTCTAAAAATTGTTTCAAATGAAAGGAACCTTTGACAGCTGGCCAATCACATTCTAGAAAATTGCCTTACTTGCAAGTCCCCTAAGTTCTCTGAACCTATCCAATAATTATTATCGATTTATATAGTTATCGCGTACGTCAGTCTATACTCTCACCGAATTGATCTTCTCGTTTGTTCTTTGTGAAAACTGAATACAGGTTTAACCCCAAAGATTAGGCACGAACAACTTCTTGCGCTTAGTACGTGTTGACTTATACCTCACAAGCGGAGTGAACTTCAAAGCCCTATCGATATTGGTGTCCTCTCTACGGACGGGTGCAACTACAGGTGCTCTATTGTAGGATTGGTACGATGGATAGTAGCTACGGTCGTGGTGGTAGTCATCATCGTCGTAATAAGTTCTGCGGAGCCGGCTATTTCTGTAATCATCGATGTGATGTGAGTCAACAAAGCCATCACCGCCACCGATATTTCTATCAAACCGATCGATTGTATAACTTTGTGGATAGGCTGATGATGAGTCCGCAAAGATGCACATCAGTGCAAGGAGTAAACAGAACTGTGGAAGATCAAAAGTTAAATATATTATCAGCCGAAAATAATTTCTGGAAATCGAAAATATTCTTACCGTTATTTTCATGTTTCCCGCGTGTCTCTGAAATAATCCTCTGAATAACGACTTAGAATTGCGGAGAATCTCTATAAATATTATCTGAGTTGATTAATTTTACTTTTCTGCGAATACTTCCAATTCAATAATGATACCATTTCTCTCAGAACCTTTTCCTTATATAGTCGAAGTTCTATTGATTTACTAAAATCGATTAACACTATTAACTCACATGTTGTTTTTTTGTTGTTGTTCTTGTATCTCTGTATGTATGTATCTAAACGTAAGCGGAGTTCGTCTTGAAGCCTTGATATTCAGCAGAGAGAAATTGAATCACATTTCAGTCAAATGCTCTAATTGATTGTATGAACAATATTATTTTTATGTGATAGGAAGTTGATGCGTAAGTTCGATGATTCTGGATGTGATGTGATGCATTATAATGTGTTTACGATATTATTTTGATTGGTATTACCATTGGTAAAATTGATTGAATAAATATATGAATTTGTGAATTTAAATGCAATGATGACTAATTGGAAGTGTTATGAGTTTTGGATTAAATAGTTGGAGCTCGGAAGTTTATTTAGAATAATTTCGAAAATATGAATATTTGTATTGTATCTTAGAAGTAGCTCGTTTATCGATTAGCTATGTTCTTACCGAGGGTAATTTTACCGCGGAAAAGCGATTCAATACGAGTTTGTTATCACAGCAATTATTAAAAATTTTTCTAAAAATTCCTCACTTTTGGTGTCAAAAGGCTGATGCTCTATTTGATTTGCTTGCTTGACAATTTTTTTGCAGTTGACTAATTGAAAAAAAAAAAAATAGTTGAAAAATCATAAATACGGCGCTAAAAAATTTAGGTTTCTGTTTGACTCTCAACTGAAAGTGCATGTTAAGTCGATGAGGCAACACAACCAAGTGCGCTAATTCTGTGTGGGTAATAATTTTAAATCTTGAGAGCAGATATAAATTGAACATCTTTTCTTCACTAAGATAATAGTCCAGGGAAATTAGATTTTGGCATCGATGTAACATTATAGTATCTTAGATTTGTGTGGATTTCGATCAGAAAAAATATAAACAAAGAGAATAATGAGGTTACTCCCGCTCAAAAAGGTGTGCTATTTGCAGGAAATATCAAAACGTGCAGGAAAGTGCAATATTCACTCCCTGTTTTTTGTTGTTTTCCTATATAACTTGGGAAATATGCATCTTAGGAAAAAAAAAAACATCAGCACAAAAAAAAACAATTTTAGCATGAAAACATGCTTTTTTAAATAAATTAAAATAATTATTTTATTAGAAAAAGCATTTTTCATAAGATTTTTGTTCTTTTAAAATCGCTACCAGTCACTAAAAAAATAAAATAAATATTAAAACGGTATTTTACAATAGTTAAGGGTTCCAAGTATGTGTACAAAAAAATAGCGTCAGCTTAACTTTGACCACTGCATTGACGAAAAAATGCACTTAATTAACATTATCTCTCATGCCAAACCTATCAGACCGATTTGAATTGGGTTTATATATTTTTTAGGTAATTCCCCAGAGTATTTCAGTTCACATTTATAGTAGAATTGGACCATTTTTTATCTGTCAGTTAAGTGCTTCAAAACTACTCTGTTTCTTACAGATTTGTTCTGACTTCAACGCTGTACAGCAACACAAATATAACACCAGACATTTTTATATAAATATCACCTTGTGGACAATTTTATAACAAACAAATTTTGTGACCATGTTTTTTTTTCCTAACTTGCATATTACACAAGTTATATAGGAAAATACCAAACAAACCAGGGAGTGAATAATGCACTTTCTTGTACGTTCTGAATTTTCCTGCAAAATAGCACACCTTTTTGAGCAGGAGTAACCTCATATTTCTGATCGAATACCACAAAAATCTAAGATGCTTTATGTTTCATCCACATATGCTTCAATTTTATCCTAATTTGCCTTGACTATAATCTTAACAAATATGAATAGTAATAAATCATTCGAAATTAAAATAGGCAGCAAATATTCGATTGGTTGAATATTGACATTCGTAAAAGTAATTTGTGTTGAACTGGCCGAAGAAAGGTCGAAGTGTTTAATAACAACTATACCAGAAAGGTGGTTTAGAGCTACCAATTTCAAATATGGCAGAAAACGTAACAACTACCACTTAAAACAGTCCATGAAACATATATCATGAATCCATTTTATCTATAGACTTTGATAAAGCTTTTGACCGAATTGGCATCCATGTAGTACTTAAAAAATTAAGAAAATGGAAAATTGGGCCAAAAAGTTACAGCTTTGTAAAATCTTTCTCAATAAATAGAAAGTTAAGAGCCAAAGTAAACAATGTTTATTCAGACATAAACAACCTGAATTATGGTATACCCCAAGGTTCTCCCCTCTCAGTGGTTATCTTCATAATAGCTTATAATGATAAAAGTGAAATTATCATGCAATTTAAAAATATAAATCACACTCTCTTTGCTGACGACGACGCACGTCTACTTGCTATCAAATCTCAACAAAAATATTCGTACAATAACCATCTTCAAGGAAATTCTTGAACGCATCAATCTTTGGTGCTATGAAAAAGAAATGTTGAATAACTTTTGAACTAAGGGGGGAAAAACGATTATTTTTGGTGAATAGTCTAAAAAAGCTGGTGGACAGATGAACGCACTTAGTCTCATCTTCCTAAGTCATCTATTGGGGGCAGTAGATAAGTTTTTTTTTGATTTTGGGAAGTTGCTATAAAAAAGAAAAGCTTAATAACTTTTTCCCTGAGTGTGGACAAACGATTTTTTTGGTTGGACAAACGTCGACAAACGATTCCGATAAACCCCACCCAAAAATTTTGACTTCGAGGTTCCCACTTCACACAGCTACAGTTACCTACTCAACAAGGAACCGCGCGCCGCCTACTTGTAACCTCTGCCAACTAAATCTTCAGCTCTCCATTAATCATTTAACATCTGATTGCACAAAAGTTAATGAAATAAGTTCCAAATTATTTAACAAAAACTTTAAAAATCTTCTTTTGGTTCTTTCTGAACAGAATATTAAAAACGTATATAAACTATCATAAATACAAAATTTAACAAACTATCCGCCCTATTCTGCTATTCTCGTGAACCATAGATCCGATTCCCTTTCGATCTGTATTTACATTCTGCTGTTCGTCGGGAAAACTACATTATCCCAAGCCAATTTGACATTCACTCAAACAGCTGTTCCCTGTGCATAGAAAATCTTAAGAAGTTTCAATAAATTGTTTTGGTTTATTTTTTAATTAAAATAAAAACAAATACGGACAGTTTTGGACTATTCTAAATTAAACAAAAAATTGGTTTCTACTCATATTTTCCCAAGCACTAAAGCAGATACACAACCAACAATTGAAAACCCGCAACACTTTATATGCGGATCTGAATTGTATTGAAAGAGTCCGTTCACGTAAACAAGAGAAAACCACACCGTATTACCGACATTGGCGACGTAAATCCACATTCACTTGAATGAATATCAGAATAGTTACAAGTGAAAATTCAACCTAATTTCCCCCCGATGAATAGCAGAATAGAGGGCTGATATCTAAATGTTTATATATATTGTTCTGAACTTCTGTTCTTCCTTCTTTTGACCGCCCCCGCAATTGAACATTTTTACTATATTTATTAGACTACATATATCTACATATTATTTTTACCTCCAGCTAAAAGCCCTGATAGTGGCCTAGAGGTGGAGTGATTATCGCTAGAGAGATTAAATGAGATTTTCAATGTGTTTTTAACTCTACATTATCTACAGAGCAAATGCCCTCCCAGGCCAGTGGCACCGCCACCGTCGTTTTGGTTTTTTGATAGTACTATAGATATTTATATACAATGCTGATAGTGTCATTTATGTAGAGTTTAATAAATAAATGATAATATGAGTGTTTTTTATAAGACAAATTCTATATACTACTGAAATAAATCAGCCAAGTAGAAGACTTAGCATTATTTAATTGGACTTGTTGAATTATTGATTCAATAAAGCTTTTAACGGCCTTTAGTCCTTAAAAATTGGCTTTCATCCCGGCGTTCTCAATGATTATATTGCCTGGCAAGACTTCAAATTTTAACAGGCTTTATTGCAAAAATAAATTTCATTTAAAATAAATTAAATTTAAAACGTCCTTGATCTAAGGTATACAATACATAGTATGTGTTATGTACAATGTATCACACCAAAAACATAAATATTAAAAAAAAAGCCAAGTAGTGAGATCTAAAAGTATGCCAAGTTTTAATGTTAAATATCAAATATTTTAAGTAGAGTAATATCGCAGAACCTCAATGCATTGCCAATATTCCGCTTATGTGACATCAGGGTAAGAAAAACTGCCCATAGTGAGAAAACGTATTTTAATGCTTAAATTAAACAAAACTCGAATGTTTTCTGTACTAGGAATTTATCGAACATTTTTCAATTGGATATACCACATACCTTAAGTCATGAATTCTTGTAATTTTAGCGTTGAACCTCGAAAGCAACAAAAAAATGGGATTCAAAAGAAAACCCAATTATTGTAGTACTACATACAAATATTTGATTATAAATTTTGACTTGTTTTTTTTTGTTCGGGTATTCTTTTTTTTTTATAAATAAATTCAGCTATGTATGTAGTTTAAATCAATTTATATATGTTTGTAAAAAATTACAAAAGCCACATGTTATAAATTTGTTTAACACATAATATCACTCATACGCCACAGAAACCCTTTAAGCGTGTACTCTAAAATAAAAATAAAATCATTATACAGAGTCAAAAATTCTTTGCTAATTGAAGCACTGAATAAATTATATAAAACACAAGTTATATGTATGTTTGAAGCATTTTTAATGTACGAGTACATGTATGCCAACGTGATAATAATGACATTGATATCTAAAAATCGAGGTACATTAAGTTGTAAATTTAAAAATCCTTGTTATATTTTCATGATCAAAAAAAAATTAAACATTAAATAAGGCCATATTTATAATACTTTACATGATAATTCATTTGTTTTATCTCCTCCATAATAATATAATCCTAAGCATATTGACCGAATGATGGGTAGAGAATTTTGTTTTTTTACAAATAACTTTTAACGGCCTTTAGTCCATACAAATGTGAGCAGAAAAAAAAATTGTTGCTTAATGTAGAATATTTTAATTTTATTTGGAAGTAGGAAAAAATTCCAAAACTGTCCATATTTGTTCCTATTTCTTTTTTGGTAAAATAATCAACCAAAACAATTTATTGAAACTTAAGATTTTTGCATGCACAGGAAAACTGCTGTTTACCGGAGTGTCAAATTAGCTTGGGATAATGTAGTTCAACAGAGTTGATTTATTTTCCAAAAACTAATTTTGCACTAATTTAGCGGTATGTTTTGGATCGATGTCATGTTGGAATGTCCATTTGAGGGGCATATCTTCTTCTGCGTGTGGCAGCATGATGTTTTGAAGGACGTCATCATACACAAAACGATTCCTTATACCATTTTTTTATGAGTTGGGCCGATTCTTTGACTAGAAAAACATCCCCAAGCCAAAACATTTCCTCCTCCGTGGTTTATTGTGCACTTGTAAAACGTTGGCTTAGCATTTTGCCTTTCGGTCTGCGGACTGGCTTCATTCCATCGGACTCATAGACTGGACTGTTGCCAAATAGAAAGCAGTGTTGTTTTCGGACGAATCCAGAAGTTTAATCTGCATTGTTCTGATGGAATGACGCAAAAGGCTAAGCCCACGTTTCCTAAAGGCACAATAAACTACGGAGGAGGAAATGTTTTGGTCTGGGGATGTTTTTCTAGTCAAAGAATCGGCCCAACTTATAAAATATATGGTATAAAGGATCGTTTTGTGTATGAAGACGTCCTTCAAAACATCATGCTGCCACACGCAGAAGAAGGAATGCCCTTCAAATAAACATTCCAACATGACATCGATCCAAAACATACCGCTAAATAAGTGCAAAATTAGTTTTTGGAAAATAAATCAACGTTTTGAAGTGGCCGGCATAGTCACCAGACCTCATCCCCATAAAAAAACCATTGGAGATTGAAGATCGCCAGATTCAACGTGATAGCTGCAAACAAAAACAAGAATTTTCTTGAAAGTATCCCCCAGGAAATCATAAAGAACTTGATTGAGTCAATACCTGGTAGTTTTTAAGCACCAGTTATCAAAAATAGTGGCTTCATAACAAAATATTGGAAAACAACTACGGGATTTAATTACGTGGTTTAGTTTTGTCGCAATTGTTTTTAATAATTTGTTAATTTTTTTGTTGTATTTCCTTTACTGTGAAACTAATATATTTTTTTTTCTTTGCGATTGAAGAGCGTTTGTATACCTACATTAACCAAATAAAATTCATTTAAATATATTCAAGTTTAGAAATGTACTTAAGCAAAATGTAACCAAGTGAAATTGAGCACTTTTGTTTTGTCCGACACTGTATATATTCATAAGCCTACTCCATAATACATATTTAATACTTATCTACTTTTTAGAGCTGAGACATAAAACCGAGTACCTACGTTAAACCCATTTGGGAACTTTATTGTTGAACACATTGTTTTGATTAATTTTTTTTTTTAAATATTTGTTTTACATCGCGATGCATATATTTTTCTTAACCTTGAAAATTATTTAACTTGGCCGACAATTTATATTTTTCATATTTGTTTTCGCAATATCCATTAAGTCTAGACTGATGCCTTGTTGGTAAATATTTTGTTCAGTTTTAAATTCAAAATCATCATAATATTATTGCACATTATTTGATTATTACCATATTAACACATCATTTTTTTTTTTTTTTTTCATTTTTCAATACTTTACAACTAATATTCCATGAAAGTACTAAATATATATTACAATGGTATTGTTCCATCAAATGTTTTTTTTTTAGGTTAGCTTACTTTTGTAATATTTGTGTTGATAAAATCATTGTATAAAATTCATTCGTTAAATTATGTATAATATGCTTGTTGTTTGACACACATTTTGTTTTTATTGCGATTTTACTTTATAAATTATTAACAAGTAAACAAAAAAATCCAAAGTCTACGACAACTTTATATGAAACGTTTATAAGAAAAAGGCAAACTATACTTAAACTTTCCATTCCCAATTAATGGAAAGTTTTTTTGATAAAACTTAGAATGCTATATAAACATGGAAAATTACCGAAATGTGCGAAAAATTGGCATAGTATTATTTAATTCACATAATGAATATTCATAGGGATATTCCACTCATTAGACCTATGCAAATCGGTACATAATGAAATAGTAATTCAAAAAGTAAATAAATACAAAAATGTTTGGATGTTGTTCGAAGAATGATCTAAGGAAGGTATTCAGTAAGAAATATTTACACCAGTTGTACGGACGATCTTTCGGACTTAACTATTAGAATTATATTTTTTTTTTAACTGTCAATTTAGCATTTTAGTGAACTTGTGGTCAAAAGTAGTAAGAGTTTTGAAATCTGATAAATGTGTGATATTTTAAAAGTGCCTTTGCTCATTTTTAATTATACGTATCGTATTTTTCTCTTTATACTTAGACCAAAAATAACTGCATCTGCAATTTTCGATAAAAATTCTTACAGCAGCCATGTATAATTTTATTTTGTTTAACCGAGTTTATCCAATCCACCGCATTATCTATACTTGGTCCTGTCAAGTTGCGCTCATACAATATTCTTAATCTACTTTCAGACGAAGCATTTTGCATGTGATGTGAACAAAACCTTTTTTTGCCAGCAAGCTTTGTCTGCTTGTTTGTATCTATTTTTTTCAATTTGCTGAACTATTTCATTAAAATGGTGGCAATAAAAAATGCTGAATAACTCAACACAAAAATTACTCAGTCATATAAAAAACCATAATGGCGCAATGTAATATATACAGCCTAGTATTAAGGTTTTTAGTACGATACTACTTAACATTTTACATATTTAAAAAAAAAAAATTTTTTTTTTAATTTTCAAAATTTTAACTACTTTTTTAAATAGTATCATACTAAACTAATATCCTTCATAAACTTCAGGGCTCTCATCACGTAACTCCGACGATATCGTTTTGGATATCGTTAACGATAGCTATCCCGAGGTTTAGACAAGCGAGTAGAACTAGTAGCGTTTATGTGTGTTAGTGTATCAGAACACGAGAGAGCCAACTAGTAGCCCAAATAGTATAATATTTTTGCCTGCGAGTAGCCTGCCAGTTATCCTACAAGTGTAGTGTATTTTTTTCATTTATTTGTTTTGTTTCCATAGTTTCCATAATTTGTATATTTTTCTGTATGAAATATTTAAAAAAAATCATACTAGTTGACAAAATGCGCAGAGAGCTACTAGTTACACATACATCCATAAAACTAACACTATGATACAAATGCTACTAGTTCTACTCGCTTGTCTTAACCCCGGGTATGCTTTACGTAAGAATACAAAACGTCTATCGTTCAAACGATATCGAATTGACAATTTGAGTTTTGCTTCATGTAATTAAAAAAGCTGTCATTTACAATCGTCTCGACGATATCGACTGATCGATACCTATTTAGCTATCGTCTTGGTGTATTTTGTTAGTTAAAGATGTGATTTCTTATATTTTACGAGCCGACAGCAAATTTTGGGACTGGATATATAATCAAAATATAATTATAAGTGTTTATAGGTGCATGTGTCATGATATTGTAAGCAAGTCTACCTACACAACAGTAATTTATCATACACCGTTGGAGAAGTTATTGAATGCAGCACGTTGTTTTGTAAATAGAATAATAATCAAATTCTTTAACTGATATACCAACTCAACCGTAATGTGTCATACTTCGTTCAAAAGCTCATTGGTGTTTTGAAGCGGAGTTATCTATCGAACCAGCTTAACGGCTATATAACAAAAAAAAAGTACTCGCAGTAACCTTTTCAGCAATTATGGGATATTACTGTTGCGTAGGTAGACCGCTTTGTCCATTCTCATTCACTGTCGGCTCTTGAAGTATGACTACAAATTTAAATACATATGTACATACAACATACATATTAACATTTGTGTGTATTGTCCAACGCAATATTTTAACTATCTAATAAACGACACCCACGACCACGACGAAATTGAAAAAAACAACTGCCATTATATGCCTAAGGCCTTATACAAATTATTTTCCACTAAAAAAAAAAGCCCAACAGCAAACAAAACGAATACAAAACGAAAGTACAATATTTCTGATGTTTTATATTTCAAACGTGTTTTTCAGAGGTTCTTAAACTATCAAAAACGAGAACGATAGACGATACGAGAGTAGAAGTGTAACGTGAAGCAAACTATTGTCGATATCGTTTCCAGCTATCGTCTGGACGATAGTCGACAGAAAAGTTACGTGATGAGGGCCCAGCGGAACATGCCCAAAAGTGACAGCTGATTGCAAAAAATTCACAAACATCCCTCATTTTGAAGTTGATAAACGTTAAAGAGTCATTATGGATCTAGTACGATACTTAAACGATAAAAAAACCATTTGGTACTTTAATTGTAGTAAAACGTAAGGAGATATGCTTAAAGGCTCTCCCAAGCCCATGCGAAACATTCGGTGCGGCGAAGAAACATTCGCAGTTGGTGTGGGCACTCTCATTTACCACCATATAAGTTAATTTTGACTGACGAATGTTTCTTCGCCGCACCGAATGTTTCGCATTGGTTTGGGAGAGCCTTAACTAGTAAAAAATTTGCAAAATACAATTCCAACCTATACAGGGTGTAGCTTAATTCGTCAATAGTATTTAAGGGCATGATTCTTGGGTATATTCTAAGAAATTTAAGAAAAGTCTTATTCTGGTGTACCCTGACCCATGTTAACGGTAATTGCGCTGTTAATAATAATGAAAGAAACATCGTTAAGGCGTTTGTTTTTATAAGAAATACCAGCCTTTGTTGAAAAATTGGGTCGGTATATTTGACGTCCACCATGTGTAGGTACACGAGGAATTTCAAACTCAACATTCAATTGATCACCTACATTTTTTTCACGCTGCCAGATGTTGTTGAAATTAGTATATTTTATATTCTCTCGGTGACTAGAAAGAACAGAAATCGTGTTCTTTAGCAGCATTGCGCTGCTGTTAAGGTCAAGAGCTGTTGTTTGTAGCAATTTGTTCTAGGACTGTGTTAAAGACAACATATCAATTAAACACAATACCAATACTGGTAGGATAAATTGTGTAGTACATAAAGTCGTTGCAAGGGAAGAAGCCTTGCTAGCTGTACTTGGGTCAACTTTGCGCTTCTTCCTTAACTGGGACAAGATAATTTGGCCAATGCAGCCAGATGCATCATTTCCATCCAACTTCTCTCGGCAGTCTATATTTTTCTCTTTTCTCGCCAATAATTTTCTTCATCGGACTCGTATACTTCAAAAGTTCTTGAATAAGCTTGTTCCTCAAATGAAACCACTTTTTGTTGGATTCAGTAGCACTTACAAAATATTTTGGGACTGGATGTAGAACTAAAATCTGAGTATGAGGATTTAAAGTGGCATATTTTGTGATATCGAAATCAAAAGTCTTGCAGGTTTTTTGTTCAGTCTTTGGCGGGGATGGGGGGTTGAAAATACAGATTTTCGAAATTTCTTATCAAGAGTATTATCACTTTCATCAATTTTTTTTGAAAATACATTATAATGCTCTGTGGTTTTCCCTAAGTGCAAACACGTTAATTTTTTGTGATCCCACTAAAAGAGCTCAAGATATACATAAGCTTTTTAAGGAAATATTATCCGTTTTTTTTAGAGATTTATAAAACGCGAAAAATCAACAAAACAAAATCTCAAAAAAAAAGACGATTAAATTTCGCTTAAAAACCATATATCTTGAGTTATATTACTCGGATCAGATCACCAAGATTACGGTGTTTGAACTTAAGGAAATGACAGAACATCATGCTGTATTTTAAAAATATAATTAAAGTGATAACAAACCTAATAAGAAATTTGGAAAACTTCTTTTCCACTCATTGCCTTCTCCAAATTCTGAGAAAAAAGCCTGCCAGATTTTTGATTTCGATATCACAAAATATGCCCCTTTAAACCCTCATACTCAGATTTTGTTTATACATCCACTCCACAAATTTGCTGTTGGCTCTTTTGTACTATTATAAAATAGGTATCTACTTATATCTAAAATGAGGAGTGCACTCTCAACTTCTATTCTGGCAGGCCTTACCAAAAAACAAAAAAAGTGAAAAGTAGAATTGCCCAGGGAGGGGAGGGGAAGGGGCAGTTGCACCCATTGCCCACCCCCACACCCCCACCCTGGATCTGCGCCTCTTGTGGCTTTGGTTTAATATAATCATACTGTTTTTTGTTCTATAACTTATTGCACATTGCAAAGGGATTTCCAATAAGGGGTGTTATTTTGAATAGCCCGCTATTTGGGTAGATGTCACTTTTGAAGCTGTAATTTTTTGACTTTTCACAAGTAGAAACTACGCAATTAATAAAAATGGAACGATACACGCTTAAACAACGTATTAATTATTAAAATTCACTGTAAAAAATTAATGAAAATGATCCGGAATTTTATCAAAAAATCATGTTGACTGATGAGGCCCATTTCCACCTCGGTGGCTAGGTCAACACGCAACTTGGGCTCGGAAAACCCAAGATTTATTGTTGAAAAGCCTCTCCATCCATCCAACGAGTAACTGATTGGTGTGGTTTATGGTCCGGCGGGGTCGTTGGAACTTACTTTTTCGAAATTAGGCTGGAGCAGCAGCTTCGGTGAATGGATTGCGCTATCGAGGGATGATTAATAATTTTGTATGGCCGGAATTGGATGGTATTGATCTGGATAACGTTAACTTTCAACAAGACGGCGCTACATGCCACACAAGCAACGAAACCATCGATCTTTTACGGAAAAGGTTTCCGGACCGTGTTATCTCTCGAAGAGTTGATAACAATTAGCTACCGAGATCTTGTCATTTAACACCTTGCGACTTCTTCCTCTGGGGCCCCGTGAAAGATAAGGTCTACGCTAACAGCCCAGCGTCGATTCCAGACTTTAAAAGGATATTGTTGTGTAAGCGTAGCCGAGGCGGCCATTTAGCTGATATTGGTTTCCAGTATTAATGGCATACATTGAAATAAACATCAAATGTCATTTTTCTTTAAATGTCAAAATAACACCTCTTATTGGAAAACCCTTTATATTGTACAATGGTATTGAGTTTTTCTGTATCTTAAAATATTATCCACTGTCCAGCAACACAAGAATTTAATTATTTCTATAAGTCTCTATTTTATATGAAAATAATAAATTAATTAGAACTTTAAACTGCAATTAATTTTGAACCTGATAATTTAAGTTTTAAAGAGTATGAGCTATCAGCTTGTTGTAGTCATCTTGTTCACTCTTTCACCATTTTCTGCTTGCAGTCTTATTGCGCGCGTGTTTTATCAATAACATTCACAAGCAATTATCATATAATACCCACATTTGATTATTCCAAATATTTGATTAACATAATTTTGACTGCATAAAGTCGCTAAAGCAGTAACACAATTGGAGTAATTTGCTTTTTGAAATGCGATGCTGTAGGTACCTACTTTTTGACGTCAATCACGAATTATTTAAAAAGACATCATCCACGAGACTTGTACGAATGTCATCATATTATGTGCTTCCTCTTTCTTCACGGTGAAGTGCAAAATTCTATTTTAAGAATTTGAATCTTGAAATTATTTCCCAAAAATATAAGCTAAACAATAAAAACAATTAAGCAATTTTTGTCTGTGTCTTTGTGTTAAACAATCAATTGAAAATTAAAGATAGTACAAAAATAAATACAACCAAATAATTATAAGTGTTATAGAGGATGCGCGTGTTTGAATAAATTAGTGAATTTACGAGGGTTTTTATTTCTTCAGCACATCCACCAACATCTGAACACAGAACAAACTTATTGACATGTGACGAGTAAAAAGACACTGGATTCACCATTGTCTTTCGATTTTTACAGATGCGCAGAACTGAACAATAATATATATATTCGCTAATGATATTACCACATTCAATATGTGTACTGTGAGCAAAACTTGTTTTTTTTTTGTTTTGAAAATGGTGTGGAAACATCAACAAATGAAGTTATATATATACATAATAGTTTTTTTTGCTAAAAACGTTCATTAATAGTACTTGTCATAAAAGCCTTGTCGTTAAAAGCCTAATCGATTGAATTCCAATTTTTTATAACGGAGGTTTTACAAAGCCTTAATATTGTTGCATATAAAAATGTTCAAAAAAATAGTTTTTAGATTTAAAAAAAAAATAGTTTTTTTTTTTTGAAAGTTCAATGTCTTGATCCGCAATTTGCAATGCTGTTATCCAACTGTCTGTCTGTATGTACCTTGATCTCTGCAGCATAAACTACTGAAGCGTTTAAAATTAAGATATTTTTTGGATCAACAAAATGACGGTATTTGCCATACTACCTTTATGAAAAAGTTGTTTAGGCGCATTCCATTGTCACATACCCGACTTTCGTACGTAGTTTTTACTATTTAAAATAAATTTAAAACAACATAATTAATAATAGAATTTTTATCATTTTCATACATTTGTAGATCGTTTTGAAATCCTTGCTTTGGTGTGGCAAAGGATTTGTAGTCAAAAATTCAATAATCTGGTAATTCGACTAACAGCCCTATTCTGCAGTTGTGAGGCTCACAGGTCACAATTATTTGTGAGCTTGATTTTGTATAAGGCGGTTACAATTTTGTATTCTGTGGAAGCCCTCATAAGAAACCTCACAAGAGCAGCGTGAGTTGGGATCTGCCAAGGAGTAGATCATAATTTTTAAGATTTTATGAGGCGAGTTGATTACGAGTTATGAGGTTATTGTGACTTGTGAGGCATCAGTTAGGTTGTCAGAATAAGGCTATAAGAGTAGTTTGCGTCACGTGCCCGACATTAAAACTACCAAAGTTCAAAACTTCATAAATCATTGGTTTATTTTAGCTAAACTTTAAAAATTGGCTAAAATCCATCGAAATTGTCTGCTATGTTCGTTGTCAACCTCTGTTATCTGTTCTGAATAAAAATAATTATTTTTAATCTGCATTTTCCTTTTAAAAAATCATAACTTCATTGTTACTTATCAGATCTTTAAAATTAAGTTCTCTAAAAAAAACCCACAAATGGTGCTGATTTCCGACCAATAAGCATAAGCAGGTTGCTTCTCAAAAATGTTTGAAAAAATTCTATATCACCAGATCTCTAACCACATACGAGGTCATAACTTATTGTTTCCGGTACAATCAGGCTTTCATCAGGCAGGACATTAATAGCTGCTCTACGGCAATGGTAAAAGTTCTTGACGATATCAGAATCCAGTTTGATCAAGGTATGTTGACGCTACTCTCTTTACTGGACTTTACAAAAGCATTTGACCGAGTCAATCACGGTATTCTATGTAAAAAACTCAATTTATATTTTGGATTAAGTACAAGATCGGTTCGTCTTATTGAAGATTACTTAACACACCGTTGTCAAAGAGTTAAAGTTGGTGATACTTCCTCTGCCTTTATTGACTTAGATGCTCGCGTTCCACAGGGTTCAATTTTGGGTCCTATTTTATTCTGTTTGTTTATCAATGCCCTACCACAAAAGTGCAAAAATATCATGCTGCATCTCTGATTATGCTCAAATTTATCTTTCTCGTCCATTCAACTTGTTGGAGGACTTAACTTGCAGAATGAATGAAGATCTGGAAGAGATTTACAAATGGACTCTGTATAACGGATTAACGGTAAAACCAGCAAAATCTCATATAATTGCCATTTCTAAAGTGAAAGGATGATGGGCAAATTGGTCGTTGATCCAACAGAATCAAAATATATCTGAAATGAAAGGTCTTGTTCAGTACTTTATTTCATTGTATGGCGGCAAGAACCAAAACCACAGGAGAACACGAGAGATAAAGCCACTTGAATATGAGTATTGCAAACACCATATTTCATTTTTTTTTTTTTCGAAATAATTGTCCATAACTTTTTATATAAAGAACGTAGGAAAACGAAATTGGTGTTTAATAAAGGTAGTTTTCTCATCTTTCAAATAATACCAAAGTTATTATGCTACGTTTTATACACTTCGAGATATTAAGATTTAAAGTTTTGAATAAAAACTTTTTTAGCACTGGCCTTACACACCAATATCTTAAAAAATCCAGGGGTGATGTATAGAAGTGGTGCCAAATTCAACCAACCAAATAGACGGCACAACAGCGAACATCAAACTGTTGAGGGAGTGCTTACACCGAATTTTCAGCTTAAATACCGTCTGCCAAAGTAATATTAAAAATGTTAATAATTTTAAGAAAACCTTTAAGCTGGCCGTAAATGACCGATTCGAACAGCTCGGAGCCATTTGGCTCCGGTCCATTTGGCCACAGTCCGAACTTGGGTGCCATACACGGCCGAACCGAACCAATTTTGGCAGTTTGGTTCATGTCCAAACAAAAAACGTCAGCGGTCCGTTCAATGCCGAAAGCACAAGTCGACTGAACTGAACTTCTTATACAGTAGCCCAATCAGAAACCAAGAAAATTCTTAAAATCTGAATTTTGCAAAGTTTTGTATTGAACGTGACAAAACTTGACAAGACAGAGAATGCGACAGTTAGATGTTTTTTTTTGAAAATTAATTTATATTCTACAATTGAGATAAGGTAAGAAAGTATTTAGTGACGGTGCGGTGGAGCGATTGGAAAGTTGGAAGCAAAGTCCCGGTCTACATTGAACGATTTTTCCAGTGCCGATCTTTTGTTCGTATGTGATGGGAGTGAAAAGTGAGGGGTAGGGATCAAATCGTTTGTACCACAAAACTCGAACGATTTTTCCAGTATGCTTATGTTCTCTTTCGCCCTCTTTCCAGTTTTTTGTGTGTGTTCGGTGTCAGTGTGCCATTGGGTTGATGGTGTGAGTGAATATCAATGCAAAATGAAGAGCACAGAAATAAAAAAATGAAGAAGACAAGGAAAAGATCTCATGGAAAAAATCGTTCTGTGTGTACATTTCACACGATTTCTGGAAAAATCTTCGTGGAAATATCGGACAATGTTGATCGGGACAAACAGAATTGCTCGGCTTGCACACACGATAGAGCCGAACATTGGTTTGGAGGTTCGTGTTCGTGGATTTTGGACTGGCTGAATATGCAAATTGTTCGGCCGAACCAAACGAAGTTATCTGAGTTTTCCCACTCACGGCCAATTTTGGTTCGGCTCAAAGCCGTTCGGCTCGTTGGTTTCGGTCGTGCATGGTCAGTTTTAAAGTATTGTCGTATAATGTAGCGATCGGAGGATGCTATTTTGGATATAAAAGAGATCTGCAAGGCATAAACTGTGTTTTTAAAAGTCGAAGTGGACTAAACGTGCTACATTTACAATTCGATAAAAGAAACTTCAGGCTTATTCCAATCTATATAAACTGTAACAAATGGGAAAGAGATTTCGAACGCCTTCATGAAGTTGTTATGTGTGAAGATATGCAAAATACCCTCATTATAGGTGACTGCAACGCAAGAATTGGGAATTGAAAATATGGCAGCAGGAATAAATCGTAAATCTAAAGATACAATGTGCAATCCAAAGGGTTATAAGCTTCTTGAACTGTGCAATACATTTGGGTTACGCATACAAAGCGGAACAAGTCCTTCCGATGAGGATGGAAATTATACGTTCATCGGTCGGCAAGGAACTTCAGTCATCGTTTATGTGTTTTTATGTGAAAGAATTTGAAGTTGGGCAAGAAACGTATTCTGATCATTTACCAGTTGTGTTGACTTTTGAGATAGAGACTTTTGTTAACGGTGAAAATAAGGAAATGAAGATTTTACCAAAACTTAAATGGAATCAAAAGGATGAAGCTGTTTATAAACACAACCTTGATTTTAATTTAAGTTTGCAACAAAACTTGGACTTAGGACAATTAGTCGAGATGATAAAATTGTCCTACCCTACTCTTAACAACGATATGTCTAGTAGCTGGAGTTTTCATAAGCCTTGGTTTAATAAGTACTGTGAACAAGCAAGAAAATTATCTTTTCAATGGTTCAAACTTTTCCGCAGCTCAAATGATGAGACTTTTAAAAACAGTTACATCCAGGCCAATATAGACTTCAAAATAATATGTTGTGAAAAAAAGAAACCTTATTATGAAGCCCAGGCTAAAAATGTATCAAAATGTATATGTGCAGCCGACTTTTGGAGGACTATAAGGAATATAAATGACATGCGATTAACAATCAATAAAGAACTAAGCCCTCATATTTTACAAGTTCACTTAACAACTTGCTTAATCCAGATGTGTCGGTGAATAACAATATACACTATGCCGCTCCAGCTTATTATAATGACATCCTGGACTCAAATATAACGGTTTCAGAGGTGATAGAGGCACTTAATTCGCTAAAAGATGGTAAAGCTCCAGGGCCAGATCGCAAACCAGTCGAGTTCTATAAAAATGGATCATTGAAACTTATTAAAGCAATCACTTCTATTTTTAATAAAGTATTTGAGTTTGGTGTTGTCTCTAAAGAATTTAAAGAAGGACTAATCTTCCCTATTTATAAGAAAAGTGATAAAGCTGATCCAAAAAACTATCGTGGTATCTCATTTCTCAATGCTTCGTATAAAATATTAACGTCAATTTTTCAGAAAAGGCTCACTTCGTGAAATATTTCAAAGAATCTCCTTAAAGAGTATCAAGCAGGTTTTAGAGCAGGATATTCCACAGTGGACCATATTTTTGTGTTAAGAAACATTGCAGACTCATTTATTATAAAGAACAAGAAACTTTATACTTTCTTCGTGGACTTCAAGGCAGCCTTTGATACGGTAAACCGAAATTCCTTATTGTATAAGCTTTTTGAGATGGGAATGTCGAGAAAATTTGGAACGGTAATCCAAAATCTGTATGAGGATACTTCGACAGCTGTTTGGAATGGCGATGGATTATCTATGTCTTTTCAAACTAAGTTCGGTGTTAAGCAGGGGTGTACGTTAAGTCCATTATTGTTCGCCCTGTTTATTAATGACATAACAGATTTCTTACCAGGAGGAATAAAATATGCAGATTGTGATGTAAAGCATTATTGTTTGCAGATGATGTAGTCCTGTTAGCTTACACGCCAAATTCATTACAGCTTATGATAAATAGGCTATCTGAGTACTGCTGCAGGTGAAATCTGGAGGTCAATCTAGCTTAATCTAAGATTATGATTTTTAAGAATGGCGGTGGAAAACTTAGCAGCGAAGAACAGTGGCTTTACAACAGAGAAAAAATTGAAGTTGTAAGGACGTATGCATATCTTGGAGTAACTTTAACACCAAATCTGAATATGGAGAAACACCTCAAAGAGAAATTAGCGAAGGCTAAAACTGCTGTGAACACAACATGGTACATGGCGAAGATGTTTTGCGAATAAAAATATAGTGCACAGTAGTAAATTTAGAATTTTTGAAGCAGCAGCTGAATCTATCTTGTTTTATGCAGCACAGATGTGGGGTGGAAAGCAATTTGAGACAGTTGAGAAACTACAGAGGTTCTATATTAAGAGAAGTTTTTGTTTACCACCCAACACGCCAAACTATGCACTAATGCTTGAAACGGGTTTATCTCCACTCTTCATTAAAACTTTAAAGCTTCAGGTAGACTATATTCATAAAGTTATGAAGATGCCTAATACAAGACTACCAAGGAAACCTGGAATAAAAACGATAAGCTCTGAAAACGGTTGGTATGGTGAATGGTTGGAGCTGGCAATTTGGTGTGGAATGGAGCTTAACCTTGATGTGGAGCAATATGGGTCCTGGAAACCGCTTTTATATAAGCTCATTGAGAACGTGAATTTGCAATGCAGAGAGAGATTTTTAAGAGAGGCCACGAGTTCAGTGCACAGAGCAACCTACAGCACACTTAATCATAATTTGAACATTTATAATTATTTTCGTGACGAAAACAGTGTGCAGCAGATTTCGATGATGGTAAGGCTAAGGGTCGAGCTTCTTAACTTGAACTATATTCCGCACAGAGAGGATCTTCCAATTTTGTGTAGTATCTGCAATATGCGCGAAAGAGAAGATGTTATTCACTTCTTAGGACGATGCCCAACGTTGCGTGAAACTAGAAGATATTATTTTGGAAATGATTTCCTGGACGATGATGAAGTCAAGGACATTTTAAATAAAATGAATATCAATCAAATTTGTAACTATTGTAGTAAGTACTAATTTTGTTATGTACATTATACCTTTATTAAATTTTGTAAATTTTATGTTAGTCAATCGGCAGACGGCAACGCCATGCTATATATATTTTGATTTTGTAAATTTTTAAAAAATAAAATAATAAAAAAAAATTTTTTACATAAGATAACTCAAAGAAAAACGCCGCCATATTTATTTGACAAGCTACAATTTTCGCAGTCTGTCCGTACCCTGAATCTTATCACACGTGAAAGCCTAGAGTGTGCTTCAAAGTTTTTATTAATGAATAAAAAGAATTATCTTAAATCCGAGTTACAAGAGAAAAGAATTTTTTGTCCGTTATTTATGGAATATTGTCAAAAATATTAGACCATTTTGAAATGAGAATTGAACACGCCAACTTTTAAGGTAACTTGCTTCGTAGTATATTTTTTTTTACACTATACCGTCCATTGAATTATGGTTATGTACAAATTTTTAGTACTTAGTTGGGCAAAAAAGTGATATTTTCTTTAAAACTGATGCAGGTGTGTGAATGCATTTGTTGGCGGGGTTATTCAAGGTTCCATAACAAAAAAAAAAGTTAAGAAAAGTAAAGATTTGTAATCACGGCACTTGGAAGAATGTCACAGGTTGACGATTTTTTTTCAAATGCACATAACTCACAAAATACGTAACAACATTTTTTTTTATTATTTTTCTAATAACTGTCACCACCTACCCTATCACCCGTTTTCGTTTCGACGTTGACTTTTGGGACACCCTGTTTATGTAAAAATCTTAAATAATATTAATACTAATGCCGGATTTACACGAATGGCAAAGATGCCAATATTTCTGCCAACAAAAATGGTAAAATAATGGCAGAAATAATTTTTTTATGACATGCATTTACACGAGTTCAAATAATGGCAGATTTCAAAATACAGGCAACATGCCATAAAAGAATGAGCAAGTTCATTCTTATCTAGAATGGCATAATTTCGGAAAATGGCGTCAGTAAAGTGTTTACACATAGTCATATTAATGGCAGCATTTTATGCCAAATTATCTTTGTCATTTTATTTGGGCAAAAATATTGCCAGTATTTAGAGCGTTTACACGATGAAAAGAAAAATGGCTACAATTTGACAGATATAATAGTATTTTGCCATTCGTGTAAATGCAGCATAGCTAGTATCGCCAGTGGCCGAATGTTCGCCCAGCCAAAACAAAACACCAAATTTATGGATACGTCATAGATTATGATTTTGATACAACGTTTATCAAAAAGGAATCACCAAATTTGGTGAGTTAACTTTGGATTAACTCAAAAAAATGTTTATGGTATCCTCCGTGTTATTTAAGGCACTTATCATCATTTAAAAAACAGCTTCCTAACGTAAATGTAGACAGATCTATTTCCAGAGTAAAATAACTCAGGCTTAACCCAACACTGAAAAACGGGGCCTAAGTTCCTTCTATACATTTCAATATATGAATCACTAAATCATCAAAATTTACTAAATATTCTCTTAAAAATTTGCACTATCAATTAAAGTGGAACAAAACAAACATTTCTATGTGTATGTATAGGTGGTAGATCTGGTAAATTCCGAAAATGCATCCACAAAGCAGATCCTATTTTGTATTTCCACCAATTAGTTAAGTCACACTTCAGTCGGTCGTCGTGTAAATATTTTGTTAATTACAACATATTCAGACCCTACACTTCCAATTCACATTCAGATGCTAATACTAAGGAGGGCGATTCTCTTAAGCTAATTACAATCTATCACGAGTGGATGTTGGCCTATAAAAGCAAAATACAATACAAAATGATTAGACAAAGTTGAACTCAAGTCGGTAAAGGAGGTTCTTACTTTTACTTACTCGCACATTTTTGTCCCGAAATGCTGTCAAAAGTTTTTATTGTAAGTTTTTGTTGTTGTTGTTGCTGTTATAACTTGTCAAACAACAGTTGGAAACAATTTTTAAATAAATATTATTTTGTATACTTGCAGAATCTGATTTTGTTAGTTGGTGGAGTGATGATAGTTAATGGATACCCATATCCACTGAGTGAATTTAACACTGAATCAGCAAATGGAGGAGAAAGTCTGAGTGTTCAACTGCTGACGAGGGCAATCGAAGAAGACTCAAACTTCGTGCTAACAGGCTCATTGTTGGAAAACAAAGAATCTTCAGATAACGGATATGATGAGAATCCGAATGACTTGGAGCTAGCAGAAGTGAATGTGTTTAGGCCGCTTTTTCGATATCGGGTATCTGTGTCGAAAAAAGTCAAAAGCCCACCGGAATTCTAGTGAAGCAGGCTATGATAGTTTAGTGATTTTAAGTACAAGAGTATTTTAAAACAAAAAAAAAGCCAAAGATATTTGTTTGTGTATATTTGATAAATTAGTGTATACATTTTTTCTACATAATTTTTAATTTAAGTTAAATCAACATGAAAAATAAAACAATTTTAAATAAAATGTTTTTAAATCAATATATTTATTTATTTATTATATCATAAGGAAAAACAACAAGATCCCTGGATCCCTCTTTCTCTTATGGTCGATTCGAATGTTTGTGATTATTCTATAGTGTTGGCCGTTCTTATTTAAGCCATAAATATAACTTACAACCGGTATTTCATATATTATTTGCTTCTACACAATTCCATGTACCTAATAAGTTAACATTAAGGCTTGTTTTATTGGAAGGTCCAGTAAAGCTCTCCTAGGTAGAAAATAAATTATCAAGGGGAATGGCAAAACAAAACCACCAATAAACTGACCTGATGTTGCTTTTTTTTTTACTTAACCAAGGAAAATTTTGTTGCATATTTAACAATAAAACATTTCACTTTTTGTTAACATAATATCAATTAACTTTATTTGTGCAAAATGGTGTGTCCCATTGGTAAAATATGACAATTTATTTCTGATTTGAATCTGTCAAAATACAGATTTTGACAATTTTGCTTTCGATTGGGAAAATAAATTGATTTACCTATTATTTGATTCAAAATTAATTTTGTAGATCTGAATTTTTTGACAGATTAACCCTTCTTTGTATAATAATAACTAATATCAATAAACAATTTTAAGCAGTATGTGGGTCATCCGTTTTCAAATAAGTTTTTTTAATGTTTGAATTTATAGGTATGTACGAGTGTCCGTTACTTTCCAAACTCATTTTTTGGATACCACACCCCGTCACAAAGTTTATGCCGAAAGAAAAAATTATTGACGAAACAAATTTTTTTCCGAGGTCATTAACCCGTGCCTAAGGTCATACTTTTCATATACAAATTTGTATGAGAATTTTACACTCTTCACATTTTATTTTTTTCCTCGGGAACTACATAGAACAGTTATTCTAGATTAATATTATTGGTGGATTTATTTATTGGTGATTGATTTATTGGTCCTTTAAGAAACTGCATTTAAAATGTATTAAAAAAGTTAAAATTAAAGGTAATTTATTTCGATTTTTTAAGTTAATAAATACTTTAATAGGTATTATATATTTTTCTCTCTCGATCTTCAGCAGTTTTTGTTGTTTTTTTTTTTTACTGATTATCATTGTAATAAGTTTTTTTTGTTTAAAGTGAATTAAAAAAAAATAATGAAAACAAATTAGAAATAATTTATTTCGATTTTTATTTTTTAAGTATTTATTTTTTTCTTATCAAATAAAGTTTTTTTTTATTAATTTTTGAATGTGGTTTTTAAACAAGATATTGGTCAAATCAAATCATTTAAAAAAACTAAAGCTCACGCAAAAATGACTGGACATGCGGGCAAAAGCCGAATACCTACATCAAATGTCATCCTGAAAAATGGGGAGCAGAAGTACAAAGAGGAAAAAAATTAAGCAAATATGATAAATGTGCTCAAGTGTGTTTTTAAAACAAATCATTCAAAAAGTAACTAGCTACTTACTATTTTGCATATTTATAAGTGCTTATGAGCCTGATTATACGGTTCGTTTTTCCGTTCGTTTCGTCTTTCATGTTTTTGACAGGCACGAACGTTCATGATTACATGGTTCGCGAAAATACGTACGTACTTCCATTCGTTATTTTGACGTTCATGGAATTTGGGGTTGTTTTGTAAGAAAATAATTAGTAGTAATAAATAAAAATATTTTTTAATCACTTATTTCGCAAAAACAAACGTATATTAGGTGTATCCAATTACGAAAAACAATTTTTCAATTCAATCATTTTTGTTCAAATCGTTTTTTGCTAACATCGAGGGGCATTGTGGTTGCCAAATCAGAAACGTCAAAGTTCAACCAGAAAAAGTCTTGAAATATTCATTCCTGCTTTCGTTTCTTCCTTCCCTCTACATTTCTGCTCCCCTCACTCAAGCTGTCAAAAAGACGAAAGACGAAACAACCGAAAAAATGAATCGTGTAATCGGGCACTATTTGTTAAAACTTGCCAATTTTGACATTAAAAATGCGATATGCCGGATTTACACGAATGGCAAAGCTGCCAATATTTCTGCCAAAAAAATGGTAAAATAATTTTTTATGACATGCATTTATACGAGTTCAAATGATGGCAGATTTCAAAATACTGGCAAAATGCCATAAAAGAACTAAGTTAATTCTTATCTAGAATGGCATAATTTCAGAAAATAACGTCAGTAAAGTGTTTACACATAGTCATGTTAATGGCAGCATTTTATGCCAAATTATCCCTGCCATTTTATTTTGGCAAAAATGTTGCCAGTATTTAGAGCGTTTACACGATGAAAAGAAAAATAGCTATAAATTGACAGATATAATGGCATTTTGCCATTCGTGTAAATGCAGCATTACAAAAGTTTGTTATAAATTCTCATATTTGAAAATAATATTTTTCATAATCGTTATTTTAGTAGGGACGACTTTAAAAAAAAAAATGTCCATCTAATAAATGGGGACCTTAATTCGTTAGTCCATCAACCATCACTGCCAAAAATAAAGCAAGTACTAGCTTTGATTGCAACAGCAATTTTACCTTAAATTCGTTTTTAATACTGAGTCTTGGAATTTGGAACTCGGATAGCCCACTTTTGGATAGATCTCAACAAAATGAACACATCAATTTGCACAATCAATTCAATACTTGATGTATACTTTCAGGAAAAATTAATTTCTTTTTACATTTTGCATTCCTCTACAATATTTTTGAATTTTTTAAATATTCTCAGTATACAAGTTAAAGTGAAATTAACACTACACATTTAAGATTATTTGCTTAAGATACATGCAAGATGATGTGTAGTTTTATTACCAAACGCTTAATGCCTTTTAATGTTATTTTAAAACGTTTTACTTTATTTACCTATTTATTTTTAACTGATACATTTTTGAAAAAAGCTACATAAACGGGAAGCGATTTGTGCATAGGTTGGTAGATACAAATCTTAATATTCATCTACACAACATGTCAAAAATTCATGGTACATGCGTTAGGCGACTCGATATATTGCGTAATCACCATTCATTTTAAAACGGGGAACACCCGTCTTGCGTATCTATTTATTATGGTATTGTGCTGTTTTGTTAAGAGTAGGTATAGTGTACAGAGTGAACATAAACGAGATTTTTGTTTATTATTTTCTTAATAAAAACAGGCCTCACTTAGTTTATTTTATTATATCAAAAAGTAAATGAGTGTAGAGCCTCTATTTAGCTACATTTTTATTTAAGTGATTAGTACCTTTTTGATGTTAAAATTAATTTGGATACATTTTATTTACAATATTTAAGTTAATGTGTGTCCAGTTTTTAGAGTGCCTACAAAAAACATACTTCATTCATGCACTCGAGACACTTGCAGGTAAATTATATTGTGAGTAAATCTTATTTATAGATATATGTACTTAAAACGCTTATAAGAAAAACATTAGGGGTATTCACGATCGGATGCAACTGGTCTAGTATCATTGCAAAAGTGTAAAATTAAAAAATTTTCTTCCAAACTGACACTGAAACCAGGCAAATTTTACATTCCATGTTGCAATGGGGTTAAGGTATAGCAAAAATGCAAAACTGTTGCAAGATTTAAGGCAGTGTTGTTGTTATAGACCAAGAACATTTTTGAATTTTACACTTTTGCAATGATACTAGACCATTTGCATCGGATCGTGAATACCCCTATTGATAAAAAAAATATTTCTCAAACATCAATTTTATTATAAGTTGGACTGCTTTCACACAAGGAAACTGAGTTGCTAGAAACTGGGAGTTTGTAGGTGAGAAGGGCAAGATTGAGGAGATTTTTATCACGATCCTTCGCACACTGTCCGTAATGTGCGTTCAGCCAATAGGCTTTATATGGAAAAAACAGAAATCTCCGACAATTCAGTTTCCTTGTGTGAAAGCCACAAGGCAATTGAAGGAAAACGTCAAAAAAATCTCCAGCAACTGGTTTCCATGTGTGAAAGGGGACTTGGTAACCTACCTAATTAAATTTTTTTTTTCTTAAACAAAAAAAAACTCGTGAAATGTCATTGCGAGTGACAGTCAGTTTTGATTGGTAGATTTCGTTTGCGAAAGTAAATATGTGTGCTTTCTTTCCTTTTTTTCCATCTGACAATTGAGAACCAAAGAATACCATGATTGAGAACATTAACTCGCGATGACGTCACGACTCAGTCGACTAGAACTGTCAAGCATACCTTCTAGGGTTGCCGTTCTAGCTTCTTTGTCACTAGATCTAGCGACATTCCAATTTCTTCAAAAAAAAATGTATGTCGCTAGGGCTGCCAAAGTGAGTACTAAGGGAGTATTCGTACTCCCCAGCCATTCACTGTACTGCCGTACTCCCCTCGCTGTGATTGTACTCCCCCCTTGGATATTCCCAAAATGTTTTCAAAAAGTCGTTATAATTGTGCTTATTCTAGCGCATTGAAAACATTTATTTGATTATCGATTTTTTTAACTTAACAGAAGTGTCACTTTTGAAAAAAAAAAAAAGACAAAAAATAAAATCTTGTGGTTTAAGCTAGGCACTATGTAAAAGTTATGTTAAGTTTTTTAACAAGTTATCAGCTCTGTTCTTCTTTTCACTCTTAAATGTTTGGTATGAACTGAAGAATAATTATTGAAAACGGTTTAATCAAGTTATATTACTAGCTCATTTGCAAATTGAAAATCTTGTTAAATTGTATCCGTGGAATCTTCACATTTAAGTGTCAGGTGAAATTTGTTCGTAATTTGAACAATGTTTTTTCTTACGTACTCCCCACAAGCCAAAAATACTCCCCTCTAATCATCTAAAATACTACCCTCCGAAATTTTAGAACAGCAGCCATGAACTGCTATTCCACTTTTTATGAAAAATGAGTAAGGTATGAGGAAGTGTTCCTTAGGCTTTCTACACTAGCCCACAGATAAGCAATACCTAGATGGGAATCTACGGCTGTCAATTCGGTTTGCCTACAAGCTCAAACGTCAAATGGCCGTGGTGAACATCGGATTTTTGCACTAGTGTACGTGCAGACGACCGTGGTGAAAATCGGATTTTTGCACTAGTGTACGTGACAAAAAAAATCCGAGTTTCACCTCGGTTCGTGAAAAAAAAGGCGGATAATTTAAGAATCCAAGGGTTTGTTTAAATGTGCTAGGTTCTTGTATGCCGATTTCCTTTCAACGATTGCAGATTAATTTATTTTGTTGTAAGGAAGTCGCAAACAAAATCGTGTAGCCGGTGTAAATTTTCTATATGAAAGATTTGATTTTTGATCTTTTTTTCTAAACAAATTAAATTTTTCTATCACAGATTTGATTTTTTTGTTGAAATGAAAGTTACATTAAGGTTTAACTACATATACCTACCTACTTTTGCAAAAAAGTACAAAAGTGAGAATTTAAAATGTTCGATAAAGAAACCTTCTTGCAAGAAAACATACAAAAATTGTTTTGACAGAAAACGTAGTATAAATTCTTATTGGCTGTAGAGCTACTAGCGATGTTGTATTTGTAATGCCTGTAAAATCGTACTGTACTATGGATGGCTTTTGTGATAAAACACGCCTATTGTGTTTTTTCCTCAATCAGAATTGACTTTATTGCAGTTTTTGCAATTAAGAACAGATGAGCTTGACACCATTGTGCATAGAGTAAGTATAGTAGTATTTTCTCTATGCCATTGTGGGTGCTTTCTTTTATCCCCATACAAATTAATTCTGGCAGATGAAGGTTTTGTTGGTATTCCAAATGTTTCGCATCGGCTTAGGAGACCATTTTTGTTGCAACACAATTTAAATTGTGTAAAGGATCTTTCAAATCAACGTTAAAGGCTCTTCGAAACCAATGTGAAACATTCGTTGCGGCGAAGAAACATTCGCATGTCAAAATTTATTTACATGGTGATAAATGAGAGTGCCCACACCAACGCGGCGGAGAAACATATGAATTATTTTTGACTGACGAATGTTTCTTCGCCGCAACGAATGTTTCGCATTGGTTTGGGTGAGCCTTAAATCGGAGTGAAACACTCACGACAACAAAACATTCACTTTTTAAAATTAAGTTACATGAAAATAATTGAGAGTAGGAACCCACAATGAAAGCGGTGCGATTTTCCATATGAACCCGATGACTGACAAAAATGTTGTCCACGCATCGGTTTGGGGGACCTTAAATTAATTTCTAAAAATTTACGTCGGAATTTGACCATGATGCAATCCAACCCCTTACGTATAAATTAAAATAATTTCATATATTAAGTGTGTCTGTACCCTAAAACTAAGAATATAGTAGCTGTCAAATTTGCCATGGTGAATTTAATTTTTGTTGATTTCTCGAACCTTATTATTGGTTGGCGAGATTTTTTTTTATAATTATTGTGCTGTAGAGCTGAAAAAAATTTAAATTATGTTTTTAAATTTCATAAACATAATTAGGTCTTTTGCCCTTTGCTATACTCTGCTCAAACAGGGCCCCCTCGGAGGCGACAGAGTTCTACAAAAAGTTCTCATCGCGCATCGTCTGCCCAAGTAGCTTTTTGGCGAATTGGAAGAAAGAAACATGAAAGCACCAAAAGATTTTTCATTGAAATTCAAGGACTCGTTCAAGTTCCGCTTGCCATGCGGGCATTGTGCTTGGTGAAACAATTATTTTTTTGTTAATTTATTTTTTAATGAAAATCACAAACACCGGAATAAAAATCTTCGCACAGCACATTTATGAAAAAAAAAAATGAACTGTCAAACAAATCAAATTCACCGCGTTAAATTGTTGTTGCAGTTCACATCTATTCATCGACACGAAATGAAATTACAAAAACAACAATGTAAACAAATGGGTTTTGGGGGGTGATACGAACGAAAGATTCCTATCTAGGTATTTCTTATCTGTGAACTAGCCCACTGCCCTTCAAGCAAGCGAGTCCGTTTTGGATCCGACTGTAACCAGTTCATAAACGGACCAAAAACCGGATCCAAAACGATTCCAAATCGGATCAAATTAGTATGGAAATTAGAATCACCACGGAGCCATTATGTGAATGTTTTGTGAGAGAGAGAGAGTATTCTAATTCACCATACTCCGCGAAAACGGAGCCTAAATGGAATCCAAAACGCACCAACAAAAATGAATGAATCGAGGCATACCAAAAAAGAAACTTCCCCATCTACATTGCATACAAAAAAAAAACAGAATTTTGTTCATTTCAAGACTTTATTTTTATTTATCAATTATAAAATGTACCATATATATTTTCACAACTAAACATAAACATATAATAAACAGTAAACTTGTATTCTTTCACAAGAAAAAAAGATAAAAAAGCAATGGTCTTCGCCACGCTACCTACAAAACTGAACTAAAAAAAAACTGGTGGAAATTAAAACAAAATGACTGTACTGTCTCTTTTTCTCCGTACATGACAAAATTCTCTAGATTCTTGTTATTCTTTTTACATGCGTACACAGAGTATTTGTTAATGTGTGCGAGACACTCAGTTTTTTTGGAGTCCCAAGTGATTCCAATGTGAACCGAGAAATTCGGGTCCGTGATTTTTCTTGAAGGGTGCCCTTCAAGCAAGCGAGCTCGTTTTCGGTCTGCAAACGTGTCAAACAACGTATGGACGACTTCGCATTCGGATCCAAATACGGATCGAAAAACTGCGTTTTGCGACTCAAATTAGTATGGAAATTAGAATCACCACAGAGCCGTTAGGTGAATGTATTGTGAGAGAGAGTTTTTCAATTCACCATACTAGGAGAACCGAAACCAAATGGAATCCAAAACGGTTCCAAAAAATAATAATGAATTGAGGCATACCCAACCCAAATGTATTAAAAAAAACTTACCATCTAGTCCAGTTTCTCCATTGCCTAGAAAATAAAACAAACAGAATTTTTTCATTTCAAGTTTTTTTATTTATCATTCATAAAAGTTTTTCTAAAGACTATTTCGCACTAATAAACATGACATATTTCCACAAATATAAATTTACATTTAATAAATAGAAACTTGCATTTCTAATTGGAAATTTTTCAAAGTTTTAACAAGAAAAAAGAGATACAAAAGCAACCGTCTTCGCCACGCCACGTAGACGTACAATCCTTAACTAAAAAAAAGTGGTGGAAATTAAGGCAAAATGATTGTATACTTCGCCTATACTCTCTGTCTCTCTATTTCTCGGTGCTTAAAAAAAATCCTCTCGATTATCGTTCTTTTAACATGCGTACATAGAAAATTTGTTAATGTGTGATATCACATGTTTTTGACACATGACACTCAGTTTTTTTGGATTCCCAATTGATTCCAAGTGAACCGAGAAATACGGGTCCGTGATTTTGCTTGAAGAGCAATCCAACATTCTATCCCACATGATTTGACATGTGTTATCATGAAGAAGAAAGTTAAGCTGGCCTTAGACTTTCGGTGTTATCATCGGTGTACGTTGTTCGTTGTTGTTCGTTCGCGGAACAACGAAGATGTAAATGAGAAAACCGAACAACGAACTAAGAACGAATGAAGAACGTGCAAATTCAAATCAGGTCAGAAATTTCGGTGTTCGTTGTTCGTTGTTATTCTAACAACTTGTGTTTAAATGCGAAAACTGTTTAAATGAACATTGTTTTGGGGTGTAGTGCTACTTTTTGGGAAATTTTTGAAGTTTTTTTAATTACTAAATGGCACAAGAAGCCTAGTTATATAAATAAACAATTTTGTTAATAGAGTTTAACTTTCTAATGTAAATGCTTTCTTCGTTGTTCGTTGTTGAGAGAAGAACGAACACCGAACAACGGACAACGAATGAAGAACGAAAGTCTAAGGCCAGCTTTAAGGTAATGTATTAATACAAGCAAGAGTGGAAGCAAAATATGAGAAGTCATTTCTTTCCCACAAATTTGGCATACACAGTGAGCTTATGTGGAAGGGCTATTAGGCTTTCTACACTAGCCCACTGTGTATTAATACATGTCCAAAAAGTGGGAAACAAATTATGCAGAATAGTGTGGAAACAAAACAGCCCAGCCTACACAATCCAACATTCTATCCCACACGATTTGACATGTGATATCATGAAGAAGAAGGTCAAGGTAATGTATTAATACAAGCAAGAGTGGAAGCAAAATCTGAAAAGTCATTTCTTTCCCACAAATTTGGCAGTCGCGTGGAATTCTTTCCCACTTTCAATATGACATGTATTAATACACAATGAGCTAGTGTGGAAGGGCCATCATCAACATATTAAGCTAACATTTTTCAAAACTACACTCTCAGTCGTTTAATTCAAAACTCATGTATGTTTTCCCATACAGACGAAATAGACAAAATTAAGCACCAGAACTTCTCTTTTCCTATGCAAAACAAAGTAGTCATTTTCAATACCTACTCATTTATTCAACTAACTGAAACTTTTGGATTTATTTATTTGCTTTTTCGTTTAAATAATTTAAATATATTTATGGGATGTTATTTTAAAGTTTTGTATAATTTAAATTTTTTGTTTTTAAATAAACTGAAATTAAATAAAGTGAACAAAATTTTATGAATTTTCAAAACTCGAATATTCCTCATCAGTTACCTACAATCGTATATTTTCAAAACTCTTCTATTCCTAATCATAATTTTCAAAACCTTATAGGTTCAAGAAATATATAAAGAATGGATAAAGAAACTTACAATTTATTCTTCAAACCAATCGCTCATATTATTTTAGCATTTTTAAATAGTTTTTTTAGTTTTAAGCCTAGTATACAAATCTTCATCAAAAAAAAAAAATTCATGCATTTGTTATGGCAAAGATTTTGGCGAAAACAAAATTTGACGTTTAATTTTTTTTATCGAGCTGTGAAAAATATTTGTACTCACCACGAACATTTTTCGCACAAAACAATGTCAGTGATATTGTTTTGTAAAAAAAAGAAGACATTTTTTTTCGTTCAAAAGAACTAATAGGCTTTACTCAAAATTCTCAAAAGTGAACTAGAATGTGAATTAGTGAATTATGCCCCTCAAATCTCATTTAAATCTTCAAATTAATTTTCGGAGAACACTCGTAGAGCCGACCCATTTAAACGCAATTTTGTTCGTTGGCATGTTTTAAATTAGTTTTATTTTCTTGCAAATATCAGACAACATTTTGAAAATGGATTTACATTAATAAATCTAATTAAACTGTAAAAGTAAATAAAAAATATAAAATAAAACAAATAAAGAAAAAGTAATATGTACAACTAGGAGATAGAAATATTTTAAAAAAGAAGCTTCATTTATTAAGTATGCGTGACAGACAGAATATTTTTTTTTAAAGTTTCTCTACTCATATTTATATTAAATATATCAGCGTATTTATTAAATGTTAAAATGCAACCATTGAATGGTTCATTATTTGCATAGCTTTTTTTGTGAATAACACCTTTAAAAAAATTGGTGAACCCCATGGAAATGTAAAAAAAAACACTATCTCACTTCAATATCATGTGAAAAAAATTTAACACTATGTTATGTAATAATCCTCTTTTTATACTACATTTCCACCAAATACAAAACCAAAATTCATCAAGATTTTTCGCAAATCTCCTTGAAATCTAGAAGATTAACCATACAAATTTTAATCTTCTCAAATAAAGATTTCAAATAAAACACATTCAAATCTTCTTGAAAACATTATAGTTTGTCAAATCAAACAAACATTTTTTTCGGAGAGAATACTTGTGAAACCGACCCATTTAAATGTCATTTTCTTTCGTTGACAGGTGGAAATGTATAAAACAAATTATCTATCTCACTTCTACTTAATATCAACAAAATGAAAACCCGTTTGAATGTTTTGTCATTTATAATCCTATCCTGCAGTGGATAGTGGAATCTAAACATAGTCCAGATAAACATTAACAGCCGTATTAATAAAAAACGCTTATTCCACCTTTATTCCATGAGTTTACAAAACCATGGAATAAGAGTTATTCCATGGAATAAAATTTCCTATTAATAAACACAAAACGAAAATCTACTACAATAAGTAGATCACGTTACCGAACACACCTAATAATTCTGTCAGTTTCAAAGTTGTTTGACACGTCTGATTTGTATTCCTTTGCTAAACCACCATGTTCGGTGGTTTAACTTAATAAACGTCACTTCGATTAAATATTGTTTTCTAAATAGCATTTTGTACTTAGTCCATGGAATAAGGTTAACCCTACCCTATTCCACGTTTATAAATTTGGCACAAATTCGTGTGAGAAAGTTTACGATTTATCGTAAAAGAATTTTCATACAAATTGTGACAGTTCGTTTACGAGGTTGTAATCTTTCCGACGCTTACGACGTTTACGATGGTTTTCCGACGTTGCATGAATACCCTTATTGACTGATTTTTCCAGTGCCGATTTTTTGCTGTCTGTTGTGATCGTGTTGGATTGATAGGTATAATTGACATAAAAAGGTCAGCTGTTTGTCACAATCTCACATAATTACAACAACAATCAAAAATCGACACTGGAAAATCTGTTCATATAAATCGGGACAAATATACAATAGGACAATCCCAACCGATCGATGGTAACTTGCTGTGTGTGAACGTTTTCAAAAACAAGTTTGAACATGCCCTTATTTAATTAATCATTTTGTGCCCAGCTTAACGTAAATTATCCCCTTATCTTTTTCCACTTCTGCGCCTTCTATTCTTCTTCTTCATATCCAGATGTTTGCTGTCATTTTGTTTTTGTGATTTGTATGCATTTTTAGTATGTGTTTTGGATTGGTTGGGCTTTAGATTGGTATTTCCCTTTTTTTACAAGAAGTGCACTTGGCTTTAATTTTAATTTTACAAAAAAAAAAACGAAATTCCACGACTACGTCCGTAGTCCGTTGATGTTTTATCTTTCTTTTTTTGTTTAATTAAAATATCATCGGTATTAAAGTTTACTCTGCTCCTGCTGTTTGCTTCAATAAATTTTTTTTACCAAAATCCGTAATCTAAAAAGCAAATAAGGTAACTAAACAATAATTATTGATTAGAATCTTATCCATGTACATTGTATATGTATGTAAATATAAATAAAATGAATCACTTTAGTAAATTATTTAACTATTGTTTCGGATTTTTTATTTCTTTTTTCTAGACTGCGGATAAACGGAATTGCGTTGTTTTATCCGTCTTGTCCGATTTTGATTGAAAAAATCCACACGAAGAAAAGAAGTTTTCGGAAGAATTTATTATAAAACACTTAAATAATGTCTGACGAAGAATCCTTTGTTATTTTGGGCACATCGCCGACATCATCGATGGACACAATTAATTCTCTGCCAATGGCATCGAATTCCCTAGCTTTAAAGGAAGCTATCAACGATGTGGTTGCTCCACTTAACGGGATCGTAAAGATGAATGGCACTGGACTTACACAAAGCCAGCTGACGACATCGACGTCTTCAGAGGCCAGTCAATTTAGCATTGTCCATAATGGGAATGCACCAAAGATGAGCAATGGATGCAGTGATGATGTAGATGGTGCACTAATAGCTGATTGTGTGTCTTCAACTCCACCGAGAATGACTACATCAGTTGCTGCCGCTATATCCGAGAATAGCATGTCAAGTAAGGGCGAAAGCATTGGTCCGCCATCAAATGGAATGAATGCATCCATGACCTCCAGCTCTGTCAAGCCATCAAACCCAGAGCCTTCTCTAGCGGCCAGTTTCATTCTTGGAGAAGTGAACTCTGACATTCTGAAGGCCAGTGTCTACTCACAATTTCCAAGTATCTGTTCCATGGGTGCTTGTTCTGATGATGTGATGAAGCTACAGAATATGATGTCCGAGTATATGGAATTGAAGAGTAAGGATTGTTATATTTTGTTTTAAATTCTAGTAGATTTAACATGGATTCATGTGTATTTTCCAGAAACTCTGCTGAACACAAATATTACCATGAAACAATTGTACGATCAAACACAAAAATGGAAGGCCGATGTTAAAGCTATGGAAGATGAACGCAGATTGGAAATTGCCAAGGTAAGTTCGTTCATTAGTTTATCGAATTTCAGACAAAAAATACTTCGGTTTCACCACTTACAACGACGGAATGAGTTGTTCTTCAACGGTGGCAAAACCACTGCGTAAGCTTTTCCATCTGTCCTACTCTACTGGTCTCTTTCCGAGAGGATGGAAAACAGCATTTGTCCAGCATGTCCCTAAAAAAGGCGTATCTTCTTCACCCTCTAACTATCAACCAATTGCACTTACGTCCCTTCTTTCCAAGGTCATGAAAACGCTGATTAAGAATTATCTCGAGGAACGAAAGCTTCTTAATGACCGGCAGTTCGGCTTTGGTAGCAATAGGTCCACTGGTGATCTGATGGTATCTCTCACCGAACAGTGGCACAAATCTTTACATCGTTTTGGAGAAAGTAAGATTGCGCTTGATATTTCAAAAGCATTTGATTGAGTTTGGCATCAAGCACTTATCGAAAATGCGTGCATTTGTTATCGATGAATCTCTTCTTCGTTGAATTAGAAATTTACTTTCGGACCGCTCAATACAAGTTGTTTTGGACGGTTTTAAGTCTGATATCTACAAAATAAATGCTGGTGTGCCCGAGGGCTCCGTTTGGTCTCCGACCCTTTTTCTAATATTCATAAACGATCTTTTATCTGAAACTTCTAATCCTTTAAACTGTTTTGATGACGACAGTACCCTCAGCTTTTCATATTCTTTTCTAGATTCACATCCATTTCCTTCAGATGTGTTACTGCAACGGCAGCGTATGATAAGCTCATTAAATTCTGATCTCGACAGCATTGTCCAGTGGGAATCAAAAACCGAGTCGAATTTAATGCTTCCAAAACTCAATGCTGTCTCCTGTCGTTAAAGCGGAACCCATCCCCCATGCTGCTATCAATGAGCGGGACTTGCATTGAGGAAACTGAACAGCTTTCAGTCCTCGGTATGTGTGTCACAGACTACCTTTTGTGGAACGACCACAAAATTTGACATCGCCAAAAATGCTACTAGGTGTTTAGGTTTTCTCTGTCGATGCAAGACATTTTTCGCCCCTTCTGATCTGGCTGTGATCTACAAAGCCTTTATTCATCCAAAACTTGAGTACAACTCCCATATTTGGGCAGGTGCTCCAACAACCTACTTGAGTCTATTGGATAGAATTCAAAAGAGAGCTCTTAAAATGATTGGTGAAAGAACTATAACGGACACGTTTACATCTCTGGAACACCGTCGAAATGTTTCATGCCTTTCGTTATTTTACCGTTAGTTTAACAAGTGTACAACACTTTAAGGGTAGTCATAACCCCTTAAGCGCGCGCTAAAAAATGCTAACAAGAAGTTAGTAAATGAGAATTCAAACCTAAATGTGTTCGAATATACAAAAATTCCTTTCTTTGAGAATGAATTTAACCAAATTCTAGTATTGTATTATTCTGTTCCTAAAATTTAAAAGCGCATACCAAAGTACTTCTGTTTTTATCTTATCGATCATTTTTGTGGTGAGTCGGATATTGCGATTTGGCTGGTCCCTTGGCGGTCGGTATAAGCGGCGTCGACTGTAATATCATTGTGCACATTATTTTAGTAGCGACCATACCCTGTATGGGCCAAGTCATCTAAATCCTCGTGTAAAAGTTAGGGTGAGCCATGTAATGTACACATGCCGCAACCAGTTTTTCTCTTCATGATAGTACTATAGTTTTCTTATAAAAAGTTCAGACGTTCCTTTCCGATTCGAAATGCCTTATTATTGTTTTTTTTTTTTTATAAATATTGTTCTGTAGCACCAATATAATTAATATGAGCACACCAGGGAGAGGGACGCACAACGGACAGTGTAAGAAGGAAGGCGATAAATATCTCAAATTTCATTCAAACTAACTTCATGCCATTCTCTACTAGAAACTAAAAGTTGCTAGCAACTTTCTGTTAAAAGGACTTATTGATTTACAATTTTCAATTTATGTTCACAATTTAATGTTTTTGGATATGGCTTAGCAATGAAAATATAATCGCTTATCGTGGTTTAAAAATCTAGCCTAAGCGAGCTCAAATGTGCGTTTCATTCTGTTCTTTCGCTAAATTGTGAATCTATTTTAAACAAAAAGAAAAGACAAGCTGGTATACTTGGTTAGTCAGTTTCCAATTCATTTGGATTTGAAATTGAAATTAATTTCAGACAAAACGCGTAAACCTAATCATTCATGATACTCCCGCTGCCATTATTATACATATGCATATGCATAGTTATAACACTATTATTTGTATATTCAGCAAATCAGCAACAACCTAATATAAGAAGTTTTCTTATCTTCTTAAATACTGGGTCGCATTAAAAGAATTACTACGAAATCCTTATCATATGATTACAAATAACAACGTTTGTTTCTTTAAATAGCGATGTGGCATACAAATGTGTTACGTTTAAATTGCTATAAATCCATATACGCATAGCCATCCATCAAATGATACATCGTGGCAAGAAACTAAAAATGTATCTTGTTGTTAAGGATAAGTTAGTCTTAAGTCAGATAAATAAACGGTTGTATCTTGTCAAGTAGTATATTGACTTTAGTTTTATTTGTTGCCGTTTAGAGGTTTGAATTTGAAAAATTGAGTGGAACATTTTCAAATGCAGACAAATATGCACTTATGGCAACACTGGACACACAAATAATCAGCCCAATTCTAAATAAAAATTCCTGATGAAATGCTTCTCTTTTCCCTACTCGTATTCTTAACCCTCGGTTTCCAAACTGTGTTCCGCGGAACCTTGGGGTTCCGCGAATGAGTTTTCAGGGTTCCGCGACTTTTTCGAAGTACAAATAGTAAAAACTCGAAAATATATTTTTTTCAAGTAACGCGAAACCCATTGACTGGCGCATTTTCAAATTAGAATATGAATAACTTTTGCATACCTAGATTTGATTACAGAGTAAAGAGTTTTTGCACAAGTATTATAATTTTTAGACAAATCAGTTGGCTAGTTTAATTATTAAGAATCAAAAATTTGGTTTCCAAACGCACACTGCAGTTTTGGGAGACTTTGGTCGGGTAAACGTTTTTTAGAATTAATCAATGATCTCCTACCAATTGATTACAGGGACATTTTTTTATACTGATGATTTTTTATTTTTTAGGGTTTCATTTATCTTTTTTTTTTTGTTTTTTTGTTTAATTTAACATGAATTGTTAATTTAAGTTTTCATATCATTGGAATAATACTAAGAGGATAAATCTTTCTCTGCTCTTTTGCAGCCTTATAAGGAAACTTGTACTTGTAAGCTTCGTAGGTCTTTTTATGACAAGTTTTTTTTTATAATTTTGATACATTTTTTCATAATTTGTCGTCGCGCAATTCACTCAAAATGCAGGCCAATGTCGCTCCATCATATACCACTTTTGATAAAAAGTACCTAAATATATTTTTTGTTTTATTGTTACATTCATAAATAAAAGCAAATTCTATTTGCATAATATTTCATATAACTGGAGTAAAAATTATTCTGCTGTAATATTATCACAAAATGTTGAAACCTTTAAACGATTGTTGGTGTTTTTTTTTTGGTTTTTTAATAAAAATTATTTAGTTTATAACTTGTTTTCTTAATTTATCGTAATGAACCTATTACAATCATTTTGAATGTATTAAATTATACGTTTTTAGAAAGAAATCTGAAAAGATTAAAAAATTCCTTTATATTAAAAAAAAAAACAATAGAAAAAAAATCCATTCTTTGGCCAATTTCACCCCAACCACCAGTCCACTTTTTACCCAGCTATATACAGGGTGTCCAGTAAATAATGGATAACCTTGGAATGCCTCATTGTTGACTTTATGACCGTCCTGAAAACTAATAAAAAAAGTCTATGCCAACCACAAGAAAAGATATGTGCATTTTTTTGTTCAGTGCATTATTTTGTGCGTTACTTTACGTTTTTGAATACCACGACTACGAGTGAATGAATTCTACCGTTTTTTTTTTTTAGTAGCAATATTTAACATTGTTTGTGCCAAAACATAAAAAGACAAAAATTATAATAACTGTTGGAATGCTTAGAGAAAAAAATGATTGAACTATGATTTTCGATGCAAAATTTGAAAGAAAATAGTTTTTGAAAAAGTTAAATCATCTGTGGTATGAATAAATGCATGAATACCTAAGTGGCCAACTATTTTTAAAATATGCTTGTCAAATGCGGATTTAAAAATGGTACAGTTTATTATTGTATCTAGAACCAATAGCAAGTTATTTGTAAAAATCTGCAATACCAATGCAATGCCAATTAGCAAAAACAAAAGTTTTCAAAATTAGTACAGTAAACGTGAAAATAATACTATGCGTTGAACATGGTAGATTTTTGATTGATTTCCTGTCTTTATAATGTTGTCCTAATGATAAATCCAAGCTTTTAACTTCTAGGGCCGACTGCAACATTACCAAAAATGTTAACAAAGTGCAAAAAAAGGCTAAATTTTTGAGCTTGTTTTGAATTATACCTCTTCAATTGGCCTTTTAAAAAACCAAATATTTATATCAAATATTTTGGTAGTGGTTATTACCAAATTAATTTTCTTATAAGAGGTGCATTAAATAAATCGAATACAGCAAGCCGATCAGCTTCTCAGAGGAGGTATGCAATCTTGTGCAAGCCGCTGCATTACAAATATGCCAGAAATACAGGCAGATGGATGGCCAATTTTATGGCCACCCCGTTCACCAGACCTAAATCTACTTGATTTTTTTATTGAGGCTGCATTAATAAAATCGTCTACAGCAAGCCCATCAGGTGCTTAGAGGAGATGAGAAATCTTGGGGAGGCAGCTGCATTACAAGATTGTGAGCAAAAATTAACAAGATTATTATAAGATTTTCATTTATTCGGAGGTGCAGAACCTGTATTAGAATGGGTGGAAAACAGTTTGAGCATTTGCTTTAAATTAAAAAAAAATATCTAGGTACTTTGGGTTTCTAACTCAAAAGACTATTTGTTTGAAGAAAATAACAAATAAACTAAAAGCAACTGCAAACATATTTTATGGTTTTGTTAGGGCCCAATATACCAGGTATAATTCAAAACAAGCTTGAAAATGTAGCCGTTTTTTTGCACTTTGTTAACATTTTTGGTATTGTTGCAATCGGCCTTAGAAGTTAAAAGCTTGGATTTATCAATAGAAAATAATATCATAAAAACAGGCAATCAATCAAAAATCTACCATGTTAGACGCATGATATTATTTTCACGTTCAACCCGGGGTTTAGACAAGCGAGTAGAACTAGTAGCGTGTATGTGTGTTAGTGTATCAGAACACGAGAGAGACAACAAGTATCCCAAATAGTATAATATTTCTGCCTGCGAGTAGCCTGCCAGTTATCCTACTAGTGTAGTGTATTTTTTTCATTTACTTGTTTTGTTTCCATAGTTTCCATAATTTGTATATTTTTCTGTATGAAATATTTTTAGAAAATCATACTAGTTGAAAAAACGCGCAGAGAGCTACTAGTCACACATACATTCATAAAACTAACACTATGATACAAATGCTACTAGTTCTACTCGCTAGTCTAAACCCCGGGTAATTTACTAATTTTTAAAACATTGTTTTTTTTCAAATTGACTCTCTTTTTGCTGATTTTTACCAATAACTTTCTATTGAATGCAATAATAAGTTATACCATTTTGAAATCCGCATTTAACGCACATATTTTTAAAATAGTTGGCCACTTAGGTATACATGCATTTTTTCATACCAGAGATGATTTAACTTTTTCAAAAATTATTTTCTTTCACATTTTGTCATCGAAAATCAAAGTTCAATATTTTTTGTCTCTAAGAATTCCAACAGTTATTATAATTTTTGTCTTCTTATGATTTGGCACAAACAATGTTAAATATTGCTACGAAAAAAAAAACTGTAGAATTCATTCACTTGTAGTCGTGGTATTCAAAAACCTAAAGTAACGCAAAAAATAATGCACTGAACAAAAAAATGCACATATCTTTTCTTGTGGTTGGAATAGACTTTTTTTATCAGTTTTCAGGACGGTCATTAAGTCTACTATGAGGCACTCCAAGGTTATCCATTATTTACTGGACACCCTTTATATGATATAAAGATACTAGAACACAAAGAAAATATTATAAAGATATGTACATACGTGTTATTTACCGAACTACCAAACACGTAAACCTTTCATGGACTAGATATTTTGTTGAACAGACAAACTACATTATGTTGAAAATATAAAGTTCCATTTTTGAATCATATGTACAGGTACACAACTCAAATTCGAAAAAAATAATTTACACATGCAAAGGGCACCTAACAGATAGCTCAGCCCTACTATCATCAATAAAAACAAACCCCTCACTGCTTAACAGAGTCGCAGTTTGACATTTTACCGGAAAATATTCTTTCTATTGGTTTCCTTGTCTCGCTTAAAAAATCTTAACTGAATAGTCGTTCATGGAAATAGAAATGAAAATTGTCGCTTCCCTTTTTACCCAGCTACATGTATGTAATTAGAAATACCAACATGTTTGACGTTTACATTTTTAACTTCCCATTGGAAGCGATTTGTCGAATTGAAAATGTTGACATATCTTCACGTTTTGAGGTCTCTAGAATCAGAATTCGTCGTTTTTAGCAAGATGTGTATGTACGTACGTTCGGGGTACTTTTTTCGTCCGCCATATCTCGAGAACGAATAAAGCTAACGACCTCGGATAATTTTTATTTTACAGATAATATTGTCATAACGTGCTGAAAAGGTTTTCTACAAAATTCAATAAACCGATTTTTTTTACTACAGAAATTTAAAAAGTAGCTGTAAAATGTCATTTATCTGGAATATCTCGAGAACGGATTAAGATATTCACTTCAGACTCATTTTATTTTACACATATTTACACAATTCCAAATTGGTAAATATTAAAAAAAAAATTCAACACACTTTTTTTTTAAACTAAGAAAACCAGTTGAATGATTTCGAACCCAGTCTATTTTTTTTTTTTACATATAATGACGTAGTTAACAACTGATAATTAAAAAAAAAATTAAAAAAAGAGCAAAAAAAACTGAAAAAAACTATTAAAAATTCTTAACAAATGTTTTTCAACTCAAATATTTAAAAAAAAAAACAATGTTATCGATTTCTAATTACTACCAAAAATTCCTTTACCATCTAATTGTTGTGAAATTTTGAGATTTTTAAAACCACCCTTTAAAAAGCAATTTTTCCAAAAAAAAATCCATTTTTACTTCCACTTCTCAATTTTTCCAACAAAAAATGACAGTTGTTCTTGGCCGTCGCAGAATTTTTTGATGTGAAACTTCTTTATTAATATTTTGTGCCAAAAGAATAATTTTTGGGATATTTATTCAATATTGTTGCTTTTTTTCATAAAATAAAACATTTAAATGAACAAAATAAGTGTGATTTAAAATGATAACATTAAGAAGGAAGATAAGAAGATATATGTGCGAATTCATTTTTTTTGCATTTTTGTTTTCAGAAACCTAACGCTTTCATACAAAAAATGAAAGCGAAATCGCTTTTGGGAATAAGAAATTACAAATCAAAGCGATCCGCCGCGCTTTCCGGAATCGCCCACTGATTTTTGGTATTTTTTTAGCCAATAGACTGTTTTGAAATAATTGGCTTAAATAATTATTACCTCCATACCGATAAGAGTTAGAAAAAAAAGTGTTATAAGTAAGATTTGTTATTTATAAAAAAGGAGAACCGGTAAAAATGTATGGAAGCTGGTCTAGGAACCAATAACAACGAAACATATCTCGTTAAAAAGGTATTTTTCTGTGAATGAATTCTTACTTGGCAGGTCATTCCAAATCGCTGTCTGAAAAAAGTTATTGGCCAACAAAGATTGGAATTCGGTGCATATATTTTAAACATATAAATGTGCTGGCCTTACTAATAACAACAAGACATATGTTTCTGAAAAGGTCTTTTTATGTACTACAATAGCTATCTTGACAGCTTACTTCAAATCATTGTGTGAAAAAAGTTATTCGCTGATTAAGGTTGCGATGTAGTGAATTTTTGTAAAGAATATGTATACAGCATAGGCAAAGGGCCTTACCAATAATCAAATTAAGTGACGACTTAAATATTTCTGTAAAATGAACCATAATGGTATGGAATCTAACTATTTAACTGTACATGGTACGACCTTAATATTAATGTTAACTCTAAATAGTGAATCAAATATAGGACTGACTTCAACAAATTAAACATTCCATAAATAGTACATTATTTGTGATCAATACAAATAAGGTTAATTTACTGGAATATTTAAGTCCTTACTAAATATGATTATTGGTTAGGCCCAAAGTCTTTTATTTTATACTAAAATGTACCTAATCACAATATTAATTATCGAATTACTTTTTTCACACAATGATTTGAAATCTGCGGTCTAGTTAACTAATGTAGTAAATGAAACTACCTTTCCAATGAGGTACGTTGCGTCCTTTTTGGTTGTACCAACACATTTTTGCCTATACAACATATGTACCTACAAATAGTACATTTTCTATACCAAAATTCACCACATCACAATCTTAATTATGGAATAACTTTTTTCACACAGGGATTTGAAGTAAGCTGTCGAGGTAGATATTGTAGTACATAAAAAGACCTTTTCAGAAACATATGTCCTGTTGTTGTTGGTAAGGCGAGCACATTGTTGCCTATAATACATACTTACATTATATGTTTAAATTATATGTACCAAATTCCAGTGTTTGTTGGCCAATAACTTTTTTCACACAGCGATTTAGAATGAGCTGCCACAATAAGTATTCGTGTACACAAAAATACCTTTTCAACGAAGTATGTCTCGTTGTTATTGGTTATGTAGACCGTTTTGTCCGGTTTTCCTTTACTATTATAAATAGCTAAAGTACAAAATATAGGTAATATCACATTTTGCCCTGTATCTTTTTTACCTACCTATATGCTGATTTTCCAAAAACCCAAAGTTATTACACTATCAAATACATAATTATATACCACCCACCACTTAGGCAAATATGTAATGGGGTTCCGAAATCAGTTTGGAAGTTTGGACCTTGTTAAGGGTTCCAAAGCCTCAAAAGTTTGGAAACCGCTGTTCTAAGCTATAAATTCCGGGGAATTTGTTTTCCTTTTCCTTATTCTTAGCAAACTTCGAATACGAGAAGTAATACCACGAGAAAAAAGCTGGCATTCTAAATGTCCACAAAATAAAATATGTAAATATACTCGATGTGACGAACATTTTAATTTTGGGGGAACAAATGTCCCTGGGAATTATTTTTCCGGGGAATATTTAAAATTGGGCTGAATATAAACACACCGACGCACACAGGTAAATTTTCCCAAAAACACGGCCAAAATTATATTTTGTGTATTTTCAATTTGTTATTGCATGATAACATTAAAAACAGTTAGTTTTGAAGGAAAAAACGAACCACATTCGATTTAAAACATGCAAAAAGGATAAAAATGGTAGTTTGAAATTTGGCGTTTTCTCACAAAAATAAAAGGCATAGAATTTCTTGCTTTGAACAATTTTAAATGCTAGGTTTCCACTTGTTATTTAACAACTGAAGAAAGACCCATTTTTGCGTCTTTTAACAAAATGACAAGTTGAAATACCCTAAAATGGCTTGTCTTTGAACTGGCGAACTCTTCTTGTCAATGAAAGACAACGAATTTCAAAGACAAGTGGAAATAACTGAATTGACCAACGCAAGTCACTTTGTCTTTGAAAGACAAAGACAATTTTTTATCCATTGTCAATGAAAGACACTGATTTGACAGATATAAAGTTTAATTAGAAGTGGATATTTTTTTCAAATTGAAGTTATTTTTTGTAATTTGACGGGTAGAAAAAATGTTTTTCTATAAAATGAGCGACCAGAGTATAAGTTATCATAATTCAGAGGATAGTAAAATTTTCTAGACGCTAAAAAAAGAATTAGGGAATCTACTCCTGGAGTGGACAACGGAGGTGACCCGATATTTAATGTAAAAAGTGCTGCAGTTCAATAAATCAGGAGAGTACGTTAGAAATGTTAATTGGAAATGGTTGGAAAATAGACGAATATAAATTTTAGATGTCATACACAAATTTTTGATTTGTCATTGATTTTCAGTGCAGGAATTTGTTGAAATAAAACACAGTTGAAAAGTTTTTTTTCACTACATGTTAATTTTTTTTTTAAATGAAAGCGGAAATAAATGAAAATTCGAAAAGTATATTTGCATTACCATAAAAAAATCATTACCATTTCTGATTTTTGAAAGTAAAATAAAAGGGAACAAAAGTGCCCAGCCCTACACCCTTAAACTCCTTCTCCATACATCTACACAAATTTCATCGCAAACCTCATTGACCATGAGTGTCAGTTCGGAAAAGACCAAACCAAGTGGAAATACTTGTCAATGAACTGACAAACGCATCTGTCAAAAATTCTGTGTCTTTGAAAAGACAAACTAATTTGTGTCAATTAAAGATCCAAGTAGAAATGAACTGGGTTTCGAATCTTTCAAAGACCCAATTGACAGCTGTCAAACTGTGTCAATTCAACAAAAAGTGGAAACCTAGCATAATACAATTGTTATACACTAAATTTGTTTTTTTAAAAAATAACGAATACAATATAATAAATATATATAAATTATATAAACATTAATCTATGACTTTGGAAACTCAACTTCTGGTTCTATTGAAAACTGAAGTACTTCTGATGGAAGACCCGTTTTTGTTTTTGGGATTAGTTTCCTTAAGCTGCTAATTAATGGATCAGAAGAAACCAAACTATTATGAAAAACACCATCCATATTTTGTTGCATGAAAACTTTCTTGCCAAGCTTTCTGCAAAACGCTTTATGTCTTTGTTTTATGATTCTTACGCTTCTTCGCCGAGCTGCCCAATTGTAAAAAATAGCTTCTGATATAATTTCAGGACTGTGAATTAAGATTTTATGAATAGCTGTGGGCATATTATACTATGTGTACAGTTCAACAAACAAATTAACGGTATCAATGCAATATTCTTTAAATTGACCTATTTGAATGGAAAATCCACTCGATATTGTTAATAGAATAACTTTATATTTGTTATTTCCATCGAAGTACCAGAGTCTAGGAAAAATCGACGGGCAGTAATGCCATCGTTCGTACTTCCATAACCTAGTAACCAGCCGCATTCGATTAATCGATCTCCTAAGATTAATCAAACTCGAGAAATTATAGAGAATGCAAACAAAGTAGGCTCGCAATACTGTGTGTATGTCCTTGCTTCGACGTGCAGTCTAAACTGCTAAAGCGATTTTGGTTTTTAAGGGGATTCCCTAAAGGGGAACTCAAATTTTGTTTGTAACTCTAAAAATAACTGTACCCGTCATACAACCAATATATATAAAAAAAATTATTTATCTCAAAAACACCTCTAAAGATTTTGATCAGAAATAAACTCCACGACTAGATCGCACAAGCATGCTCTCGTAGCTAACAACTTTAACGTAGCTAAAAATTTACAATACATGTGATTAGTTCAATAATTTAATGATGTCGTGAAAATAAATTGTTAAAAAAAAAGTTTAAATATATGTAATTTGGTATAAATTTATTATTTAAATAGCTAAAAATAACATTTTAAATACCTAGAGCTCAAAAAACAGTATGTCATCTAATTTGTTTGATAAATATGAATTAATGACAAAAAAAATTTTAAAACCGTTAGAGCGGTTTTCTTAAAAATTAATTTTGTATGTATACAATTTTTTGAACATTTTTAAAAATAAAATCTGGTATGCCATCTTTTAGTTTTTATAAAATACAATTTTACACACAATTAAAAATATATTCATTAACCCGTTTTCAAGATGTTGAATTTTCAAAAAAAAAAAACAAATGTTTAATACTTTTTTTAAAAATCAAAAAATTATTTTTTCTAAAATGTTTATGTGCAAAATTGTTTAAATTGTAAAGGAACTCTTGTATCGGTTAAGCCGTTAATGAGGTGCCATTAATTACCTCTCTTAAAGTGGTTCATAATTTTTTTTTATCATGGGCCGTTTTTGAGATAAATAATTTTTTGCATAAAAGTTGTATTGCAAGTACCGTTATTTGTTGACGTAAAAAAAAATAATTTCTATAGGGAATAACTTAAGAACCTCAACTACAAAGTTCGAAGAAAATCGATTCAGTGGTTTAGACTGCAGGTCGAGGTACAGACAGACAGAATTGCGGGACCTACTTTTTTCGCGTTGAACTCAGGTTTTTTTATTTATGAAACACTTTAACTTAGTTGGTTGTCATTTTATTCTGAACTCATAGAGTGCACTCCGAGTTGGTGTAAGTAGACAAAGATAAGCAAGTTGTGTGCTCTGAAGTGTCTTAACTTAACAAAAAAAAAAAAATAATTCTTGTTCTGGTTTGTAAGTGTCCTGCTCTGGGGCACAAAACCTCTGTCCCGGAATATCTTTGAATGCAACTCCGAAGGACTGCACTGTGTATTAGATTCAAGTTCCCAGCAACCAACTTACAGAACCTGGTGGTTGTTATCTGAAAACATAACTGGTTTGAAAGGCTTGATGGTTGAACCAACCGCACTACAATCTTTAAAATAATATTTGAATTAGCTTAAAACCTGAAGATGAGAAGATATTCTCGAAAACGTTAGTTTTAATAAAGTTAATTTTGTGTGAGAAAAAGAATATATTCTTTTTCTATTTCATTTTTAAAAAGAACTAATACAGCTCCAAAAAGTAATTTATTACTTTATTTGATTTAAGAAATCATTTGGCTAGCAAATTTTGTCTTCCATATCAATTTGTACTTAATTTTCTTCCGAAAAGTCCAAATTCCACGTGCCGAGAGATTTTTATTTTTTTTTTTCATAAACGGTGGAAGCTTATACAATCACTTGCATACTTTTATAAGATTTAAGTTATTCGTATTCATAATATAAACATCAATAAAATTAATTGTTATCTGTGTTGATTCAATTTTAGCTTCGAAATGAAAACCTGGAACTTCGTCGAGGTAAATAGGCTAAAATACTATAAAGATGAATTTTGTTTTTCAAGAATTTTACATTACTTGCAGATCTTGATATGAAAGTTGAACAAATCCATATTAACGAAGAAGCCAGACGCAAAGAACACGAAGAGTTTATTCAAAGTCTCTCTGAGAAAACTGCTCAAATTGAAAACATGAGTACACAAATTCAGAAATTAGAACAACAACAATTGGTAAGTAGATCTTCAAGAATCTTCAATATCTCTTTGTGAGATTTTGAATAAAAAAGTTGTAATATAAAAAAAAGGCTTCTTTTGAATTTATTCCCACAAATGATATCGAACAGTCATCATCCGCCAATCAGTCCAATGAAGCAACAGAGGCAGCAGCTTGTGCCGAATATGTGACTACAATGGAACATCAACGTGTTGTGAAAGATTTTCAAAGGCAGATGTCGGCCATCGTTGCTGAGAATTTGGAACTTAAAGACATGGTAATTTTTTTTTATTTCTATATCAAAAAGTCTACGTTATCTTAAAATTCTCTTACTCTACAGCAAATTCTATATATTGATGAAATAAATTGCCTCAAGGTTAGTCTTGTCGCTGCTGAGGAATTGCAAAAGCAATCTGAAGCAGACATAAAATTCCTCAAAGCTGGCGACGTGGAAAAGTGTGAAATGTTTAATAAATTCGAAGCTGAACGCATAAGTTTAAGAGTTGACCTTGATGTGTTGAAACAACAACTCGATATCTACAGTCGCGATTTTAAAACCGAACAAGAAGCAAGAGAAAATTTGGCCAACGAGAAGGAACAACTACTTTGTGATTTGCGCGAGTTGCAAAAGAAAAATCAGGGACTCATTGAAGAGGCTCAGAAAAAGTAAGTTTCATAAACATAAATATATTTTTATATTTACAAATAGCTTTATACTAATCATTGAATTTAGCTACGAAGAACAAACTAAACAAGTTATGACAGCCACAGGAGCTTGTCCAAAAATCAGAAATCAACCGATGCCTTCGACATCGTCTCCAAAACCGAGTGTAAGAATTATTTTTTTTTGTTTTTTACATAATATTTAATTAATTTGTTATTTTGTTTAGATTTATTTACCTGAAAATAACTTCAATTGTCCAATTTGTGGAAAGATTTTCAAAACTCTGTGTATCCTTCAAACTCACGTGAATCTATGCTTGGATGGGAACTAGTTTTAACTGTCAACAAAATATAAATTCACTTGTTGTTCTTTTCAATTTTATTACTAGATTTTAAGATAACGATATTATAACCTCATAACCTATACCTACATGGATATTTAATGGGTATTGTTATTGTGGGGGTTATGATTTATTTTTAGATTTAGTTATTTTTGGTTTCAAAAGTAAACAAAATAATAATTTTTATTAATATTCGGAATTCGATAAAATGACCATTGGATATAGTTGTATTGGACGAATTTTTCAAACGATTATAAACACACCTTAATCCATACACGACTGTCAAAATGAAATTAAATTTATAAGTTAAACAAAAAAAAAACAAATATTGCGCTGGTTCAAAAACTTTATTTGTACCGATTAAGGAAACCAACCTACGACTTAAAACAATGTCAAAATTGTGAACATAATTCAAACATAATTATTATCAATATTAACACATTGTTATCCAAGGCATACAACATGATGATTACAAAATATATTCAATTATCGATATTGAGCAAAGTATACCGTAAAAATGGTCTATTATTCTTAGTATTATATACATAGCACGGATACAAAAAATGATGATCTGAATATTTATCGAGCTCGGAAAATTATGCAAATTGGGAAGATGTACTTATTGTGATCGACGGAGAACTTTTTGCACCACAAATGGATCTTCTATTTAAATTCTCCGTTCCTATTGAGGAATTCCCAAAGAATTTAATGTCGAAGTTTTAGCGTTCAGCCAAAAATATGTTAATATTTATATATTCGTATACCCTGAAACTACTAAATTACCAAATCTAAGTCTAGAATTCGTTGCAGAGGTAGACACAACATAGGGTCATACCATTAAAATAATTTTGATATCTCTTTCATTTGCCCTCTTTGGTTAAACGTTCAATGTTTGATCCGACAAAAGTCGATCATACCATAAAGAGCGTTCAAACTGTTGTCCATAGCTGTCGGAATAGTTCTACGTTGTTGCAATGAAAAAATATCCGACAACATCTGTAGATTTTTTAAATTTCCCACGATGCGCATTAGAAAAATGTCTTGCAATAATTGCATTACCGTGGATTAATTATTTAAAGGATTTTGAATAGGTGAGCAAATGTTATCAACAGTCGAATTTGTTTTTTTTTTTTTTTAATCGGATTTGATGGAACTTGGACCGGGTCAAATCTACAGCCCAATGCTTGAATTTGCTAATAAGACACTTTCCTCGCGAGTTCGGAGGACATCAAGCTAGAATCTCATGCATGCACACACCTTCTTGTTATATAGATTCAGTTAATTCATGTAACATTAAAACACGTTTTATTCGTATAAATATCTTGTTCTTGCAAGGTGTTACAGTTTAATAACTGAATATTTATTTTATGCCTCATGATGCCTCACTTATTATTAATATTAATTTTGAATTTCTGATAGGTTTGTATGCTACTTGGGTTGGCACGTGTTGAAAAATCCGTCTTCCAATTCGCCCCACCACCAAGGATCCACCATCTTGAAAAACTCGATTTTTTTGTACTTGCCCCTTTGATAAAAAAAAACAACATTTATCGATACTTTCGACTTTTATCGCATCGAAAGTTGAACGACATTCGCAATAAGGGCCAATATTTTGTATACACAATTTTATTAATTTAAATTATCTATATATAAATAGCCTTAAAAAAAATGTGTGGTACCATTTTCTCAAGAAGTATCGATTTCGGTGAATTTTATATGGTTGGAAAACCATGGGTGCGGAGATGTGCAGAATTTACACATGTGGACCATTTTTGATTTTGCACTGCCCATCACTTAAAAAAAACAAAAAATTGAAACTAAAAAACAAATTTTGTGTGATTTAATTTTTAAACTAATTGTTTGGCTCTAGAGAAAAGTTTCTTTCAAGTGTCAATATGAGTTTTTGAGTAAGTGCTTTTTTGGTCGAATTTCGGCCAGTGGGCGATATACTAGTATAAACAATTAGTCTAGGAAAGATAAAAAATTTAATATAGTTAAGAGGAAACAAAATAATTCATTAAATTTAATTGCTGGTATCAACACAAAATTTCATCCTGTATGTACATTATATTCAGAGTGCCCTAAAATGCCCTTATTGGCTTTTTGTACAGACGTATTTAAAGATGTGGAGAGGGAGGGGGAGGTGGGAGTTTATCAAGCTAAAAAATGTATTATAGTACAATCTAATCATATGACACATGTTTTTAGGGGCTTTTCTGATTCTAAAGAGACCAACACTGAAAATACAGGTATGTACATGTATTTTGTAGAAAGTTAACGTCCTTTTTATGGAGTAATGATTTTTTGGTAAGTATGTACAACAAGTAAAATATAACCCAATACAATTCTAATATGGGAAGCGTACGAAACGAATGGTCGACAAAAAATGTTGACTGGACAAATGTAAATTTCATCGGAATTTAAAATGTCGACTAAAGTTTGATCGACGAAAACAAAGTTGACAGTTTAAAATCCAGACTATTTAAATGTCGATTGAAAATTTGTCGGTAAAAATTTCGGCTTTTATCCAATAAATCTCATCTACGCACTTGACACTCCCCCCGAGAGTTTTACCTTGACGTTGGTGGGGGGGCTTACGTTTGACCCTCCAGCAATCCAGCTGCAGTGTCAGACAACAAAGAAAACCAAAAAAACAGAGATGTAAATCGAAAATATAAAATATGGAAAAAGTCAAAAAGTAAATAAAAATCGAGTGGGGATATACGCTCAAAAGTCGGCAGTAGTCACGGCTGTCGGCGATGGCTTGGCCTCGAAAGAGGATAAGTCGCCAGTGACCCAATTCACAACAACAACAACAAATAAAACAAAAATTACTTAGACAGCGGCAAAAGAAGTCCAAGTCTGTAGCAGTGGTGCCAAGAAAGTCGATGAGGTCCTCTCTGAGAACCTCATGGACTTCTCTGATTCGGATGACGGAGCTGTAGGGGCTGGAGAGAGAGAGTGATGGCATCTGACGAGGAAAATCAACTCCTTGAGGATGACTATCAGTATTTCGCCAGCTCAGACGTCACCGAAAACCCTGCTATCAGTCAGAGGAAAAAGCCATCTCAAGGCGAACCTGTGGCCAAAAACCTGACACTGTCAGCAGCCAAGGTAACCTCAACTCCCAAAGGGTCTGGAAAAGGAGACCAAAGCCTACGCGGATGTGGCAGGGTGTTCAAAAGCCCTGGTGACTGCCATCTCCGAAGATCGATGCCCGCATGGGCCAAAACCGATCAAGAAGAAACTGGCCATCCAAAAAAGCAGGATAAGGAAAGGGATGCCGATTCAGATCACAAAAGGATTGAGAACGCCAAGAGAGCTGTACGTAGATATGGCCAAAAAGACTCAAAAAAGTTAAGTTTCCGTGACTGGAAGCGGCTGAGATGGGCGCAGAAGATTCTTGGAAAGATAGAGGCTAAGGACAAACCCACAGCCAAATCGAAGCCCGAAGAAAAAAGGCCTAATAATGACAAGAATAAAGACCAGGGGTGGAATTATCATTATTATCAATTGGTGTGATCGTCTTTGTGAAGATAGCTGTCTCTATCACATCACGGCTAAGGTGATAGTTGATTATCAATTGTGGTGATCGTCTTTTTGAAGATAGCTGTCTCTATCACATCTAAAGGCAAAAATAGAGACAGCAATAGTCAAAACGACGATCACCACAATTTTTAATCAACTATCACCTTAGCCGATTCCACCCCAGGGTGCCTTACCCTCCAAATCGACAAAAGTCGGCAACCCACAAGTGAGGCCGGAAGGATCATCTTTCAGCGGTCCAAAGCACTCAAGGGTCGATATAACGCTGGTCCGAGTAGTCAGAGAAAGAGGAACAGGCATAACAATTCGACTCCCCCTCCAATCACAGCAAATAAAAAGCCTAAGACGGCAAACAATACAGGTACTTTAGCTGATGTGGTAAAAGAGATCCTTTAGGTGGCCGTAATCAATGAGGGGAGCTCCGAAAATCTAATGTCGATTTCTTTTCAACTATTGGAGAACAAAACTTTTTTTTTGTTGTAAGGAACTCGCAAACAAAATAATTTTTTTTCTGTGATTATATGTGTGTGCAATTTGACAGTCTAATATGAATTTCCTTTCAACAAAAAAATCAAATCTGTGAAGGGGAAATTTGATTTGTTTAGAAGAAAAGATCAAATTTTCTAAACAAATCAAATCTTTAATGTCGAATTCCTTACAGCCATTTGAAGTCGATTTCATTTAAAAAATTTTCTTGGTAGAAGGAATTTAAAAAAAATCGACTTTTTTTTTGTGAGTGTGTGAGTGCAATTTGACAGGAATTTTGTTGCCGCACAAAAACAAAGAAGTTGTGCGCGCTAAACAAATATTAAAGTGTATTTTATTTTTCGCGTTGTTTTGATAATTTAAAACCAAATATATTTCGTCTGAAAATTAAAAAAGAACAAAAACAATTGTGCGCGTAATCAAGTAAAAAAATTACAATCCAAAATCCATCCAGACACAGCAGCGAAGATCTATTCTGAATATTTCACTAGGGGACGAAGACAAATAAATTTGCAACGTGTTTTTCTCGCGAATTGTATGTTATTTAAATGGGATTTTTGTTTCTTAAAGATATATGCACAATTATCTTTACTTTTTCTTGATCATTCACTGAAATATTAAATAATTTGAAACACTTTAACATTTGTTTTCATTTTTAACATCGTCACAAAATTGTAATGAGAACATTTAATTTCATCCTGATGCATGCGAAATGTCAAATCTTGATAGTATGTGTGCGATTTGATGTGAAATCTAGCTAAAAACGCAAGATTTGTTTGACAGCATTAAAATCGATTTTGTTTAGAAAAAATTTTCTTTGTTCAGAAAAATTCGAATTTTTAAGGTTGTAAGGAATTCGACATAATTTTAGAAAGATTAACACCGACTTGCACACACACTAGGAAGATTTGACATTTCTCTGGCTATTGTTTTCCGTTTGGCTTTTCAGTCAATTTATTCAATTAAATTATTTTCGCGGTGTTAAAGTATAGAGTTCACGTTCTTCAGTAAATAAAATAAAATAAATTAAATAAAATTTACTATATGTAGATAGAATTTCAATTTTCCTTTTTCAACAAAAAAAAATTTAAGAATTTTGCGTTCGGGCCTGTCAAATTGCACACACATACAATCACAGAAAAAAATTTATTTTGTTTGGAGTTCCTTACAACAAAAAAAAAGATATGATCTCCAATAGTTGAAAAGAAATCGACATAAAAAAAATTTCTTGGTAGAAGGAATTTAAAAAAAATTCGATTTTCTTTTGTGAGTGTGTGAGTGCAATTTGACAGGAATTTTGTTGTCGCACAAAAACTAAGAAGTAGTGCGCGCTAAGCAAATATTAAAGTGTATTTTATTTTCGCTTTGTTTTGATAATTTAAAAGCAAATATATTTCGTCTGATAATTGAAAAATATCAAAAACAATTGTGCGCGTAATCAAGTAAACAAATTACAATCCAAAATTAATCCACACACAGCAGCGAGGATCTATTCTGAATATTTCACTAGGCGACGAAGAAAAATAATTTTGCAACGTGTTTTCCTCGCGAATTGTATGTTATTTTAATGGGATTTTTTGTTTCTTGAAGATACGCACAATTATCTTTACTTTTTTCACCATTCACTGACATATTAAACAATTAAGAACACTTAAACATTTGCTTTCTTTTTTAACTTCGTCACAAAATTGTAATGAGAACATTTAATTCCATCTTGATGCATGAGAAATGTCAAATCTTGATAGTGTGTGTGCGATTTGATGTGAAATCTAGCTAAAAACGCAAGATTTGTTTGACAGCATTAAAATCGATTTTGTTTAGAAAAAATTCGATTTGTTCAGAAAAATTCGAATTTATTTGGTTGTAAGGAATTCGACATAAAAGATTTGATTTGTTTAGAAAATTTGATCTTTTCTTCTAAACAAATCAAATTTCCCCTTCACAGATTTGATTTTTTTGTTGAAAGGAAATCCACATAAGCTAAGCAATGAGCAATGGGCTCAGGTTGAGCTACCGGAAACGGAAGCCAACTTACAGAATAAAGGTAAAAATGATGGATGTGCTACAAATAAACCTACAGCACAGTAAAGCCTGATCCACATCTGTGTCGTGTGTTGTGTTGTGGAGTCGTGTGTCGCTATCGCTACAATGTATTTCACATGAATAGAACCATATTCGTCTTTTGTGATGTGTTGCAGTGTGGCGCATAAAATATATGGAATGACAGTGACACACGACTACACAATACAACACACGACACAGATGTGGATCAGGCTTAAGTTGGCCTCTGCCACCTTAATCTCGTTTATGTCAAAGAACAACATAGACATTGCCCTAATACAGGAGCCATGTGTAAACAGCGGCAATATCTGCGGACTCAGGTCTAACGATTACATCCTGTACTTAAAAAAAGGGCCTACAGAAGGTAACTATCGTACTTGTATAGTGGCGAAAAAGAAACATAAATCTTTTCCTCTTATCTTCCTACTGTAGCACAGATATGACGACGGTGAAGTGCGAAAGAAAAGCGGCCCCGCCCCTTATCCTAGCTTGATGCCAGGTGATGAACCGGGCCTGCGGCCGTCAGAAGTCTTTGATGACCTGGTTACAGCGGCAGGTAAGAACGGTTGGGACCTCCTAAAATGCTCATCATCTGCAATGAGGCAGCACTGATACAAACCAAAGAGGTGAGTCACTTTTTGAATATATTATTAAGAATAATTTGTTGATCCTAAATCGTGGTAATGAACCAACCTTCATTACCAGGAACAGAAGAGAAGTGCTCGATGTGACACTTTCCACTAATTCAGATTCCATTGCAATCAGTAAGTAATGTAACGTTCTTAGACCATACAATGATATCATTCCAAATAGAGCACAATACAGACAATCCTAAGCCCTATAGAAACCCCATGAAAACCAACTGGGAAGCCTACAACATAACATTGGCCTCACTTTGGGCCGATATAATAGTCAACCAATCTTGAACAGCTCAGAAATTGAAAACCGAGTTTAACAACTTACGCTAGACATACACAAGGCCTACGAAAGTCCCTGCCCCTTGACCAAAAGAAAAGGCAAGCTCAACCCTGTATGGTGGTCAAACGAGCTGTCTGTTCTGCGGAAAAACTCTAGGAGGCTTTTCAATAGAGCTAAACATAGTTACAACCCTGCTAACTAGGATATTTTCAAGACCAGTAAAAATGAATATAAAAACAGAACTACCTACGCAAAAAGAGCAGCCTGGCGCTTATTTTGTACGGACATTGAGTCCACAAACGATGCTGCTAGGCTAAGAAAAGTCATTTCAAAGGTCCATAATCCTCCAGGCTTCTTAAAAAGGCCAGATAAAACCTGGGCAGACGCATGCTCGGAAACTTTAGAGTCACTTATGAGCACGACCTTCCCAGGATGTGTCACCGACACATCTCCTGAGAATAGAGGCCCGGACATAAGTGAAAACTCTAATATTGGTTACCTTATTGTAGATAGTAGGAAGGTAGCTTGAGCCATAGACTCCTTCTCAGCATACAAGTCTGCAGGGCCTGATGGAATAATTCCGATTATGCTCGAAAGCCCTAAAGAGAAGAACATAATTGTTCCAATTCTAGTGGAAATTTATAGGGGTTGTTTAAACATCACCTACATTCCCTCTAGTTGGAGAGAAGTCAATGTCATTTTCATTCCGAAAGCTGCCAAGCCCAGTCACACTGAACCGAAAGACATCAGACCAATAAGCCTATCTTCCTTTTTTCTCAAGACCTTAGAAAGATTAATAGAAACGCACATTCGCCTAAAACTAAATGATGGAGTTCTCTCACAGGCCCACAGGTCGGCACGCACGATTGAGAAATCAATCCATTTCAAAGAATTCACTCTGGGAGCTTTCCTTGACATTGAAAGGGCCTTGAATAACGTCAAAAATTTTGCAATTCGGCAAGCCCTTTACTCTATAGGCATTGTTCCGATGCTGTCAAACTGGATTGACTCCATGCTTCAAACGAGACTCGTAAACGCAGAAATGGGTGATAGCAAGCTAAAAGTAAGGACGTGTAGGGGCACTTTACAGGGGGGGTCTGGTCACCCCTGCTTTGGCTTTTGGTCGTTAACCAGATTTTGGTTAAACTTAATTTAAGTGGTGTTAAAGTCGTTGCGTAGGCAGATGACATCGTGATCATGGTCCCCACCTTAAGCGAGCTACTACAAACATCGCTCAACGACCTCTGTAATTGGGCCAGTAGCTGTGGACTTAATGTCAACCCACTCAAGACAGAACTGGTTTTATTTACGAGAAAAATTTAATCCCTCCCACCATAAATGGGACTCCGTTACATATCACAGGTACGGCAAAATATCTTGGTCTAGTAATTGATCGTAAACTAAACTGGAAGGAAAACATTAAAGAAAGAGAGAGAAGAAAGCGTCAATAGCATTCTATACTTGTAGTAGAATTTTTGGTAAGAGATGGGTCCCAGTCCCAAAACCATACATTGAATGTATACAGCCATAATAAGGCCTATCTTGACATACGCATGTCTGGTTTGGTGGCCAGCCTTAGACAAGGCAACCAATCGCAAAACCATGACTAAAATCCAAAGACTAGCGTGTACTGGCACAACCAGTGCCATGAGAACAACACCGACCGAGGCCCTAGAAACTTTTCTCTCACTCGCCCCAATTGACCTTTTCACGAAGAAAATGGCGGCCAATAGTGATTTGCGACTTAGACAGTCCGATCACTGGAAAAGGGGCCTTTTTGGTCATAGAACGATAATGAACTTTACTAATATAGACATTCAAACAGACTATATGATACCACATACTGATTTCAATCCGGTGGCCTTAATAGATACAAGGGATGTCTGGACGGAAAACCGGGTCATAAATACAAATCATGTATCGGTTTTCACGGACGGTTACAAGACGGGCGAAGGGGTAGGGTCAGGCATCTTTTCAGAGAACCCTCCTTTAAATAGATCAATAAAGCTTCCGAACTTCTGCAGTGTCTTCGTTTCGAGAAATCTTTGGCCGGATATTTCTAGGAAAAAACTGAATACTTACTCTCGCTAAGCAGACCTCAACTATCCCTATTGGTTGGAATCCTAACTGGTCACAACTCAATGGGAACCCACTTAAACAGAATGGGGATCATCGGATCCGACCTCTGTAGAGGGTGTCAAGATGAGAGGCGGAGGAGGCCTAGCCTAGCTAGAACAAGAAAAATAGCCCTCGGAGAATACTTTTTCGACGAACTGGGTGACATCTCGTCTCTGCCACTAAAGAACACCCTGAAATTCATTCAGATTTCGGGATGGTTCATGGAGGTACCCCTTACCTAATCTTCCACTTATTCCTTTCCTTACCCTTCCCTCTTCCTTCCTTTTCGCAAATACTGGGGAGCGCAATGGATCCATTGAGATCCGAGTGAGGTGTTCCGGCTTGCCGAATCATCACCCCTTATAACCTAACCTAACCTAAGCGCTAAGTTGTCAAAATAACAGCTGTCAATTGAACTGGTATTACTAAAAGGAAGGGATAATTGACTTAAAAATACGGATCCACGAAATTGATTCAGAATCAAAAAAATATCAATAATTTTGCCCAATATGAGGCTAAATTTGTCTGTGTTCTGACAGATATGTGTAGGTAAGCTTCAAATTTTTTTTTATTTATTTAACAATGGAAAACCACCTAAGTTTTAAGAAGTGCTATAACTTTTCGTCTGCATATGGTATCTACAATATAATTTGTACTGTCAAAAAATCCATCAAGTAGAAGCCACGTGTTGCTCTTAAAGCTATATTTGGCATAGTTATCAACATAACCAATGACAATTTTATGATACATAACCTCTACGTCATTGTTCGCAACAAATATAGAAGTTTGAAATAATTTCACAACATTTTATTAGAATCATCATATACAGAAGAGGGATAATGTTAAGCAATACCCATAATTCCAAATGATAAGGATGTAAAAAAGGATGTACGAGTCGAGTATACAGTTATATTTTTTTTTGATAATAAAGAAAATTATAATCCGCCACTGTTATCAAAGAAGGTCTGTAATTTACCACCAACTGTGCAATGTGACATGCATTCATTTAACCGGGTTGGAAACTCGCGTCTATGGTGAGAAAAAAGCATCTAAACTATAACTTTGAAGGACTGAACAATATTGGAAAGGACAATCGGTCTCTAGTTGGATGGATGATGATGGGCTTTGAACAAAATATTCATTCCAGCCCCTTGGATTGTAACTATCATCTGATTGACAAAAAGACTATATGGAATGAATGATATTAAAACGTTGATGGGATGTTTCTATATGTATACATAACTAATAGCTGGTCTCAAGTCGATTTTGTCTGATTGAAAGACAATAATACGCCGCCGTATCGTTATTTCTAGGTATAATTTATTTGGAAAGAGTAAGGGGTTACAAAGGACGACCACGTCTTTTGAGTTTTTGTGGGTGCATATAAAAGCCAGAAACAAATAAGTAACCTAGTTATTCCCCTTGAGCTTGTCAACAAGTTAAGAAGGATATACATTTTTATCCAGTTAAAAAAAAAAACAGTTTTAGTTCAGTGTAAAACAAATCGAAAAGGATAAAAATCTATTTTTTGTCCTATATTGATTTTAAATTCATATAGGATACGGTTGCACTGTTTGTGAAATTCAATTCGAATAAGGTAGGTGGAAACTTTTTATTTTTGTGTCCTTATCTTCTAAACCAAATAATGGAATTAATTTGAGTATATGTGCGGTGCGAATCATTCCCTGTTGACAACGTTTTTATCGTGCTCGTTCGTTGCGAAACGGGTTTAAAGAGGGAAGATCGCTTCAGTTTGGATTAAGATGCTCTCATTTATCGCCACGTAAATTCATTTTGAAAAGTGAAAGCTTTGTTTTCGTGCCGAACGTTTCGCGGTGGTTGGCGAGAACCGTAAGACTGCTTAGCGAATTTAAAATAACGAATTGTGTACGCCAGGATTGCATTCAACATTGTGTTTTATTGTTGGGCTCCAATTTAATAAAATTGGTACCTTTAAGACAGTTGCACTTAATGTAGATACCATATTTTAACGGTTGTTAATTTTTTGCCATATAAAAATTTTGACAACATTATTATCCATAAACCGCCGTAAGATTCTTTGTTGTGAACTGTCGATTTTTTGGATCAATATGAATATGTAATTTTTCAAAGAATACAAAATTCATCAATTTTGTTTGTCAGTACTTTTGTCGGGATTTATTGAACTGGCCAAAATACCCAGTAAATAAAAAAGGCTATTTTGGCCAGTTCAGAAAGATGTAAAAAAACAAATTTTGAACTATCAACATTTGAACGAGCCTATCTAAAATTGTTTTCCTGAGTACCTGACCTATACAATGTATATGCAAATTTAAATTCAAAAATAATTAATTTTGCTGAGGAATCTTGTTCAAGTTTTTTAAATAGCTCCAATCTCTGAGATGTCATTTTCTTTGGTTAAATTTGGCCGCCATCATGGTTAAGAGGATGTATCAAAATTTGTTCACCATACCTTGAGAATATCTTGAGCAAGCAAGAATTTAATATCTGTTTATTAGCAAAAAAAATTCTGTGCATCAGAAAAATTTTCAAAATAAAATTAAATTAAATTAAAAATTAATTACATACAAAAAATAAAAACTCTAGTTTGCTTGAAAATGTTGGTCTTTTTTTATTATAATTTTTTTTAACTTAAATATTTACAGTAAGTATTCGCTGTTGGTTAAACATTGTAGAAAATTCAATTGTCTCCAAAAAGAAAAAAAAGAAAAAGATAATTTACGGCTTTCAAAATTTCGACCAAAAATTGTAACACTCCCTATCCAAGATGATCGTGGGCAGCCAAATTTTATCAGGATCATAACTGAAATCTTTTTAGCGTTTACACCCTATATTTCAAAAGCTTTTCTGAAGTGCACTTTCATAACATTAAAAAAACACCCATAATTCTCATAGTATATTTAAAAAGCTTCAGTCAATTGACCAATTTTAAGGTCAGACATCAAAAAACTTCCGAGAATATTATCTGATTTCGGCATCAAAAAAGGCCAATTTTACATTTTGGAACACTGTCTTTGCGATACATTATAACGGGAAAGTAGCATAAGCCCGAACGTCAAAATCCCGAATCGCAAAAATTCCTAATTTCAAAATGCTAAATCCCAAATTGTAATTGTAAAATCCCAAATTTTAAAATCCCGAACGCAAAAAATTGTAAAATCCCGAAAAAAAACTTTCGGGATCAATCTCGAATTTCCGTACTTTTTTATTGTAGTTTTTCAATGCCTTTCTTATAAATAAAGAAATCATGTAAGCTGATATCTCTCCTTGAAAATTATTGAATTTTCCTTAATTTGTTACAACTTTTTAGTATGAAATAGAAATTTTGGTAATTATCTTCATGAAAAATTACTAAGCACATAAAAAAAAATATTCACTAGATTATAGGGACTAGATTATTAGGAATAATTAAAACAACAAAAAAATAAATTCAAGAAATTATTTAAATTCAACATAAAATCAAAAATAAGTCCACTTAAAAAAAATTTTGGTTTTAAGAATAAGCTACATATATTGATAGAATAACAAAAACTACATCAAAAACAGACTTTACAAAATTTAATTTGTTAGTCCAGATTTGTATATTTGAATTCGAACGGCAAAGTCCCGAAAGGCTTAGCACTTCGGGGATTTTGCAATTCGGGATTTTGACATTCGGGATTTTACAATTCAGGATTTTGACGTTCGGGATTTGACATTTGGGATTTTACAATTTGGCATTTTACATGCAAAATTTTGCAATCCGGAATTTTGCCATTCGGGATTTCGATACGAAACAAGGGCTAGGACTCTCAAGAAAATGCATGTTTTTTTTTTGAAGAACGCAAGGACACGAAAATTCCTTCAAATTGGCAATCAAATGTTGGTTCATTTTTTTGCGTATTTCACTAAATGCATATTTTCTAGCATATTTTGTAAAAATTAAACTAAACAGAAAATTAAAAAATTTATCTTTAACTTAATTAAATATTTCCAGAAACTCGGTAAAAATTTAGACAAAAATGTTCTTTTCGATGTGAGAAAAGTCTACAAATATAATTTGTTGTTTATACATTTTTTTTTTATACTTTTTTTTGTTAGATGTATTGCAGCTTCCTCTCAGCAATTTAAATAAAAATTTACAAAAGTTTACATAAGTCCTTTTTTTATATTGTATTTTAACCATTTTACATGAGTTTGGATATATGTGCTATTTTTATGATGTGACTTAAATCAAAAAGAAATATGAATGGAATGGATTTTAGAATTAAAGATCTTGTTTATTTTCAGATGACTTGAATTTTAGAATATTAAGAAATATATTTTTTTATGAAATGAAGAACAAATGTATAATATATGGTTTCAATGATTAATTTAAGTGTATATTTTAAGCACATATTTTGAGTGTCTAAGTGCATATAAATCTGAGCCCTAATGATAACTATGCACATACATATGTAAATATATGGTAGTTATGGATTCGTATAAATAAAAATTGAGCTCCAGATTTTAATAACACTTATAGGGCCAGTCTCACAGTGAACACTTACCGCCATAATTTGCACTTAAATTTGAGTTAGTGACACTTAAGTGCCCAACAGGGGATACTTAAGTGCAACTTATTAAGGAAAGTGTGCACTGCAAAAATTGGCATTTTGTATCATATATTTTGCACTTAAGTGCCACTACTGTAACTGTGAAACTGGGCCTTACTATTACTATAATAAGAAATTCAAACAAAATGGGTATCGAAATTCTGACTGCCTGTCTATCGGAAAAAGATATCAGTATCGGATTAACTTTGTTCTACACATAATTACATAATAAAGAATTAGTAAAAATTAAACAGAGATTAAATGAAAATTCAACCAATTTTTTTTTAAACAAAGAAAAACAGTTGAAAAAAAATTTTCGTCACAAATATTTCAAGAATAAGTAATGATTTTGGACCCAGTCTATTTGTTTCTTAACATAATGACGTAGTCCATAACTGGTGTTTTTTTTTCAAAAAATGTTAATAGTCAGTGTTTTTAGAGCGAACTCACTGCAAAAGAAAATACTAAAAACTCTTAAAAAGTGTCAACTCCAATATCTTGAAAACAACGACATTGACTTTAAATTTTTATTAAATACATATTATTATATACAGGGCGTCCCTTAATTCGTAAATAGTATTTTAGGGCATGATTCTTGAGGGTATTCTAAGAAAACAAATTGTTCTGCAGCACGGGCCTATCTCGAATTTTGATATCATTTATCGGGGATTTAAGAAAAGTCTTACATTTGGGGTACCCTGATCCATGTTACCGATAATTGCGCCGTAAGTACTTATGATAGAAACTTTATTTAGGCCTTTATTTTTAGAAGAAATACCAGCCTTTGTAACTGCGTTTAAATAAATTTTATATCTTTTCTCAGTCTTAAGATATTCAGTTTTTAGCCTATTCTATTTTTCCTGTACATGCTAATTTTTTGATTTTGGGGTCAATTTTCTCCAAAACATGCGTAATCAACATGATGTTTTAAAAATTTTTTGAATGTATGTAACAATACTTAAAATAAAAGTCAGTAACAATTGCCGAAAAATTCATAGATTTTATGATAATTTGGAAAAACAGTGGCAGGAAAAATTAAAAAAAAAATGTTTTTTAGCTTTAAGCTCGAAAAGCTATGAATAAAAATTATTTGTGTGGTTTTAGATACTTTTTTTAAGTATTTTTTTTACTAAAACAGCTCTTACGGGTGCAATCTGTCATTCTTTGGTTTGAATAAGTGCTAATTTTAGTAGCCACTTAAGTTGAATTCTACAAACTATCTGCAGTAGTTGTTATAAAATGATTTATCAGAACTATCAGAACTATTGGAAGACGCTCCATAGGTTCAATTGGCTTCATCTTATGTCCTTACTTGTACGTGCTTCAAACCACTTTGATAGAGAGGTTAAAAATTGACAAGATGAAGAGTAAGCGGTAATCGTTGGATAGGAAAAAGGCAGAGCAGTTCAATGGCCTGCAAGATCACCTGACCCTACAATATTGGATGTTTTTGAATGGGGAAGAATGAAATAAATCATTTATGCAATCAAAATAGCAACTTAAAGTGAATTAGAAGAGCGCATGCTCAAAGCGTCATCAGAAGTGAGGCAGTAACTAGGATCATTAATATCAATATCAGTGAAATGCGAAAACGGGCTCTAGCATGCACACAAAATCAAAGAGGACTCATTTGAATATCTGTTATAACTGTTTAAGTTCACACATAAAATAAAAAATTATCGATAACCACACATTTCATTTTGTATTCATAGCTTTTCGAGCTTAAAGCTAAAAACACATTTTTTTTTTTTTAAATTTTACCTGCCGCTGTTTTTCCAAATTATCATAAAATCTATGAGTTTTTCGGCAAACTTGTTACTGACATTCGGTTTAAGTATTGTTACATACATTCAAAAAACTAATTAAAACATCATGCTGATTACGCATTTTTTGGAGACATTTTTTCCCCAAAGTCAGAAAATTAGCATGGGCATGAAAAATGGAATACGCTAAAAACTGAATATCTTAAGACTGAGAAAAGATATAAAACTTATTTAAAGGCAGTTACAAAGGCTGGTATTTCTACTAAAAATAAAGTCCTAAACTAAGTTTCCATCATTATTACTAACAGCGCAATTACCGTTAACATGGGTCAGGGTACTCCAAAATAAGACTTTTCTTAAATCCCCGATAAAAGATATAACAATTACTGTGAAACAATTTTTGATGTGTAAACATCTTAGCGCTAGGTATTAAGAAAAAAACAAACTCTCGGTATGGGTAAACTTGAAAGAGGAAAGACAAAATTACGGATACGCCACCATCTTGTTTATTTAGATTTTTAACTAATGGATGCGAATGGTTCGTGCATTGAATAGAGTAAATTGAGATAATGTGGTAAAATCGGTAATGTGGTTGGGTATAGTAATACACCAACGACACCAACCAAGCCAACGGTTTGTGCATTAAATAGTGTCGGGAAAATTATCATCAGTTTTTTTAAGACATGGTGCAACTGTTATGATTTTAAGGTCTAAATTGGGTATGATTTTAAGAGTTGCCACATTCTCTAAAAGTACCTTTTTTGAAAGTGGAGGGTGAGGTTAGAAACAAAATCAAATACATATTTACGCTCAGCCCTGAATCACATGAAATAACATAACATGTTCGACGGGCGCCTTTGGCAACCTCATCAGTTTACTATATACTGCAAGCTATAGTATAAACTATATACTACACTGATGTTTACACATCATCCCCTTGAGTCCCGGTACTCACACATTTTTTTTTTCTTAGAATACACCCAAGAATCATGCCCTAAAATACTATTGACGAATTAAGGGATACCCTGTATATCAATATTATATTATATATTGTGCAATTGTGAGAATTTTAAAACCATCACCATGTTGACAAAAAGAAAACCGAATTTTCAAAAATGTATTAATTCGAAAAATTTATACGATCAAAATTGTTTCAAAATCAAAATTTGGCATGTGACACTTAATTCGTCATTTTAAATTCCTTGGTTTCGAAGACCCCTTACTTCGATAGATTAGGAACCATCTTTCGGACCGTTCGATAAAATTGGTATTGGGTGGGTTATTGTTTGACATTCACAAAATAAATGCTGGCGTGCCACAGGGCTCCGTTTTATCTCTGACCCTTTTTCTTATTTTTATTGATGACCTTTAAGCTTAAACTTCTAATCCAATTCATTGTTTTGCTGATGACTCTTAGCTTCTCATACTCATTTCTAGACTCAATTCCCCGTTCTTCAGATTTTGAGCTGCAGCGTCAGCATCTCGGCTCTTAGACTATATGGAATGATCACATATACATGAAACTGCCAAAAATGCTGCAAAGTGTATGGGTTTTCTTGGACGTTGCAAAAAATTCTTTACCCCCTCTGACCTTGCTACTATATACAAATCATTCATCTGACCAAAGCTAGAGTAGTTCTACACATTTGGCGGGTGCTCCGCAAACTTCTTCACATCAGCGTTAAGATTAAAAGGGAATGACACTATCAACGTATCCATAGACACCCTTGAGCAGCGTCGGAAAGTTTCGTGCGTTTCTCTGTTCTATCGCTATTTTACAACAATTGTTCACGTGAAGTAGCCAGTTGCATTCCTCCCCCGAAACAATTTTCACGCAACACCCGTCAATCATGCCAGGAATGCGAATGCCCACCAGTTTACCCTGGAGCCCAACTTCGGACGAACGGTAAAATATAGGTGAATCGTTCTTTAGCCGTACCACACGTATTTGGAATACTTTACCAAACTCGATGTTTCCCACTCATTATAACCTCAAAGGATTCAAGATCAATGTTCATCGGTTTCTGCTCTTTAATCATCTATAACTCTTAAACTTTCCTTACTGCTCGCACTATGATAAATCATTATAAGGGTACCACAAATCCCTTGAGTGGCGTTAATTATAACAAAAAAAAACAAGTAATTTTTATTTTTTTAAGTACATTCCCCTGATTTATGGTATTTTTTTTTTTTTTTTGCCAATAGTCTGTTTTAAAATAATGGGCTTATAATTAATTAACACATCCATGCCGATAGGAGTTAAGAAAAAAAGTTAGATAGGTTAGATTCTTAGAATTTTATAAGCTTTTCCCCAAAAAAAAACTGTACTATTACAAATACTCGTAGCTGAATCAGTGATTTTAAGTCATGTACATGTATGGTTTTGAAGGGCACCAATGGGAAATTTATTACTAGTTTATGACTTATAAAAAGTATTGTAATCTACTTTTGTACAAAAAAAAAAAAAAAACAATTTTAGTTTCCATTTTTCTTCCTAACCATATTTCATAACCATATATTTTGGACTTTCTCATCATTATTGGCTGAACCGATGAAAATATTATCTACAAAGTTTAAATCAGTGGGTTGCTTATATCAAAACTTTCCAAAAATTCGATTTTTCAAAAAACAGCCTGATACAATTTTTGAAATAAGTGTTTTATCTAAATATTAATAACTTCTTTAAATTGGTATTTCAAATTTAAACAAAAAAAAATGTTCTAAAGCTCTCACTAGGTTCCCAGTCTATGATTGGCTAGTTTTCAAAAAATTGCCTTGTGATTGGAAATTTAGACAAGACGTTAATTTCAAATCAAGTATGTTCATGTCAAAATTGTCAGCTGAAATTTTTAATCAGTTCAACTTTTTATATTTTCTGTACAACGGAATTCTGTATGATTTGGATAGGATTCTCAAGAAATCTTCGAGCGTAAATCGAATGATAAGGACTACTTGAGGTAGGTAAAGAACAAAGTAAAAGTCAAACAAAATTTAGTTACTTAGAGTTAAATTTTCGTTCAAGAGATGTTCAATCATTTAAGGGGTAGTCAAAAAACCTTTAGGTGCATGTACAATCCAAAAAAAAAATCAAATGGCATCTTTTTGTTAAGCTCAAACGTCAAACTACTATGGCTTATGAATTTAAACAATAAATAAACATTTTGTTTCATGCTTATGATGTATGTTAATATTCACTTGTTTTAATAATACTATGCTTAATCAACATAAGCCGCCACTTCAACATAAAGGCAAGTTTGTGCGATCCAGTTGTGCATTTTATTATTAACGTTCTTGGGCATCATAGATACATACCCTTTACCCATCTCACTCAATTTAATTGAGTTCACTCGAGATTCCAATTACAAATTATTCAAGTACTAAGACCAAACTTTTATAATGCATAAAAGAGATTTGCATACAATTTAAATCCACGTGCAGCAAGTCAGCGACTCGCTTAAAAGCTTCTTGGCAATTATAGAAAGTATATTTTGTATAATGTTCCTGTATTATAATGTTTGCAATATACATACATTACATACACATATGTACATTAGGGTGACCGTTAAAAAAAAAAAAAAAATGGAAATGATGACAAATAATTCTATAATTTCGTTTTGCTATAGGTAGTCCTTGTTAACAATTAATTATTTAATTATGTGATTTGCCTAAGCCGCTAAGACAAGTAAAAGTAATACATGAGGGGATTCTAATTTCCTCTATTTAGCCAAGAGGGATAGTCAATTAAAAAAAATATACCTTCAATAATTTGTTGCATCTTTTTTAAAGCCTGATATCCATTACTTTATTTTAGTTTTAAATCAAGTTGTTTGGAAAAAAAAGACATGGAAAGGAAAAAAGAATTGTTTTCTTGTCTAGTCTCAACCTACAGGTCCTAGATTTGTTGTTAAACTTTAAGGGAATCACTGTGTTTCTAATAAAGAATAAGTAATTTTACTAACCACTTACAGACTTAAGGTCTGAACTGATTTGGGACCAAAAAAAACAACAACATAACTGCCACCCTAATATAGTACATGTGCCTTGTGTTTACGTCTTAAAGCAACAAAACATACGATTTATAATCAATAAATATTTCTTTCCATCTGTTAAATCCATAACACCATAATGAAAATATTCTCCGTAACCATATACGTTATAGGTACTACATCTACTGGTGCGGTGTACCGGCAAGCAGCACCTTGAAATCTTGAGACTCAGCGACACCATGTGGGCATATTATATGCATTCGCATCAGGTGCAAATACACGTTTATATCACTTTTGTTTACGTTTACGTGACTTCGTTTTCCTTCTGCGTTTTTTCTTTGATTCTTGTTTTTTAAAATTTTTTTTTTTGGAATTTGTTTCTCATTCGTTGAACGGGGACACCAGTGGAAATTTTCCAAAAAATGCATTTACAATGTACATACATAGTTTAATCGATGACCAAGACATTATGCAAATTTGTCTGTGAAAATTAAATATTAAGATAAAAATTAAGTCGCAAACAGAATTATTCATATAGGAGAGTCGGCTAAAATTAACACATCTCCATTATTTTACAAAGAAGTGAAAGATGAGTGTGTAGTTTTGTGCAAATTGCTGGTAGAATTTGGATGATTTACCTTTAGTCAAACAAAAACCCGTTAATATTATGATCAACATTGTGTATAGTTAAAAGCAAACTTTGCACTCCAGTTCCTCACATTCTATTGGGCGCCACTTTAAATTTATCACCTTTAGCTCATCAACGTGTCCTTTTTTACTTTTTTACTGCTCGTGATTGTCGTCGTTGTTTGATTTTTTTTTTGACAGCTGATGAACTAACGAGACGAAGACATGAGTCGACTATTGTATTGCGGCTAATGAATAACACACTCTCGTTTTGTAGAGAGGTTAAGTCAGCAGTTCACATCACACACGTTCGGCGAGCCATAGTACGCCCATTGTATACCAGGAAATCAATAGCAGAGAGTTCATTGCAACCAAGTGTAACCACAGTGTAAGTTTAAAAATAGATAAGAGAAATCCAATACCTGTTGAATTGAATAACTGACATTTGAGACTCGTCTCGTCACATCATGTCATCATCGGTTGGGTTTGATGGGGCTCTCTACTGTTATCATATCACTGTCACTATAGCTCACCGTTGCGCTGTCCCATCAGAGCTCGGAAAATACGATGTTGGTTAAATGAAGAGTGAATTTATTTTGAATAAAAAAAATTCTTATAATTTAGCGGTAACAGGCACACTGGCTGCTTGTTTTTGTACCTAATAGTCTGCTCTTATTTGTATTTATGTATGCCGTGCACTTATGTTTGTTACCTTCTCACATGACTTCTCTTAATTAAAGTGTTACCATAATTTGATTTGAAAAAACAATAATCCATTCGTAGCCTTAAACCTGCTGGTTAATTATTTTATACGAATCATCACCATCATCATCGTTTGACAGTGCGGAGCAATGCCGCAACTGATTTAGTGTAAAGGTTTTTTTTTTTGTTTTGTTTTTATTGTATGCCATGATAAGCAGCTATGCATGTGCGAATGGAGACGATTTTTTTTTTTAAGTATGTGAACGAAACAAGCACGTAGGTTGATTATTTGAGATTTTTTTTTAGATTTAGTTTAAGCTAGAACTCAACTTAATTTGTATAATGTTGTTGGATTATTTATTTTTGAATAGGTACAGGTACACTAGTATTTAAATTGAACTTTCGGCTTCCAAAGTTGGATTTGGTTTGAGGTTAAAACTCGGATAATACTTAAGTTTTGTGCAGACTGACAGATCTGACAATATTGTGAGATCTGTCAGAGAAAAATATGAGTTAAACGTCTTTGATGTGTTCCCATTCGACTGAATCCTTCGAGTTTTTTGACTTTAAAAAAGAAAATGGTGATAAAAAAATCCACGAATTTTTTTTTTAGTTTGATGATTTTTTTGACAATTTCTTTTGTAAAATTAAAAAAGTCGGAGGAGTCAGTGATGCTAGATCGTAGTTAATGCCCTTTTTGTAGGTATTTTGCATGGAAAAATAAAAATATTTTTGCATCCATTCGTCCATAATTATTCAAACTTTGAAGCAATCCATTTCAATTCGTTTACTGAATGCACTCCTTATCAATTTTCCAAACGTCAAAAAATGTCAAGCGAACTGTTTTCGTTGTTTTGTTGTCAGGCGTAAATAATTTTTCATTGCACGGATCCGTGGATCGTTCTTGTCCTTTTCTGTTTAGGAGTTTCTCTGGCTGGTAAATTGATAATACATACAAAATTGTTAATTATTATTTAGTTCCAACGTTTTTTGTATTCATTAAAAGTAAAATGTCTGAAGAAAAGGGAAGCAAGAAACATTTCCATATTTCCAGGCAAGATGATCCCAAATTTGCCAAATGTAAAAAAAAACAAAAAAAAAACAGAATGAAAAGGCTTACTGTATTTTAACTATAATTTGTGTGCAACACGGTGAGCATTTGTCCACAACTATGTTTTCGAAAAGAACATTTTCGTTCATTTGTGTAGGCATAGGCATGCCAACTGGAAAAGTCACTGTGAGGAGTCAGTCGAATGTGTAAGTCATTGGAATGAAGTTTATAATTTCTAAAGACGGTGTTCACATTGGACTGACTCTTCCGGCTATTTTTGACTTCCCTTAAATTTATCTCAATCCCACTTCATGGTTATAAGGAGAGAAAAGAAGTAAATTTAAAAAAAAAATTAAAAATGTATGGATTTTTTTTTGACCTTCTCTTTTGTAAATACGGAGGATTCAGTCCAGTGTGAACACCGTCAAAAAACCCACAATTTTTTCAACTTTTTTAAATATTTGTGGATTTTTTTGACGTTTTCTTTTATGACGTAAAATAAAATTCGGAAGAGTCAGTCCAAAGTGAACACCGACAATTATTTTCAATTAACAGATTTGACAATTTTGTAAAATCTGAAAATCGTCTGCACTCACATATATTATTTTGTTCTTAATTTTTTCAAATAGTCAATGATTGTATCAAGACTATATTTAAATCAAAAGCTTAAAGTTCTTGTTTATATATATATACACACAATATATACACGCATATAAATATCTTAAATAAATAAATAAATTGGGTGGCGCAACGGCTCGTAAAGAACCAGGGCCTACTGACTAACAACTCTAAACCATTCCGGTGTGTGCCTGTCGACAGGAATGGAAGGGACCTACAATATAAATGTCACTAGCTTTAATTTGTCTAAAATGTTTTGTCACAAAAACTATCTCAGATAATTTGGTAATAATTTCCAATTCCAACGTCGGAATATAAACAACAAAAAAGAAGGACATCTGAAGCAAGATTTCAAAAGATGTTGCATACATCTACTATTCAAAGACAATGGGCAAATTAGGTATATTATTTGGATAACTTAAAAAAAAGTCTTCCATTAAATCCATTGACATCTTGCATAAGCCATTTCAATCAAACCCAATGAACGTTTGTAAGGTAAAACGGACGGGAAATCCCAGTGTCGCAAATACCGTTCTCTGATTTAACAATCTGTACTGAACACAAGTAGGTATACATTTAAATGAAGCAATAAAATTGTACCACCAGTTTTTTTTTTTTTTTTTTTAATTACACATCCATGACTCTCTGCTAACTAACTGGGCCCCTTCGTGACTAAATGACGATGAGTATGTATATCTAAAAATGAAAGCTCTACTTCAAGTTATTGGAAAATTTTTGACTAAACTGTAAACAAAATTCCGTAATAACTTACCATAAAATAGTGACTGATAATTTAAAATGAATTTGTGACGACAAAATGTACACACGTTTGTTCTGTTTGTACGCTTCATCAAAATCCGAATAATTAATACACTTGTTATATGACAAATATCTAAAATTAAATTGGAATGTTACTGTTGAGCAACCTGCAAGAAGTAGTAGCCCGTAGCGTAATGGTTAGTGCGTTCGACTGTCACGCTGGAGGTCTGGGATCGCTTCCCAGCCTCGTCCACCTAAAAACTAAAAAGTTTTTTTTCAGGGCTACTGCCTCTTGCGAGGAATAGACAAATCCTACAAGAGTATCACTTGTCACGAATATGTGCTTCTCGTCTAGCCGTTCGGAATCGTCATAAAATTGTAGGTCCCTTCTATTCCTGTCGAAAGGCGCACACAGGAATGGTTGCGAGTTGTTAGTCACTAGGCCCTGGTTCTTCATGAGCCGTTGTGCCACCCGATTTATTTATTTATTCAACCTGCAAGAAATAAATTGATAAGCCTTTTTGGAAGCAAAAGAATTACTTATACATATTTTTATAACTTATTTTATCTACATATATTGGGGCATATTCATAGCCGCAGATAGACCCAGGTTTAACTAAACTACAGTTAAAGACAATTTTGGCAATTTTGGACAATTTTGGCTCAATGAATTCAGACCGATTTTAATTACAAATTGTGGGTTTTATATTTTTATAAGATAATTAACTTGGTATACTACACAAATAGCTTCAAATATATTGAAATGATAAACTTAAAAAAAAAGAATCCACGTTCGAAAATTCAACTAAAGCTATGTTTAACTTAGACACAGCTTTTAAACGACTATGAATACGCCCCATTATGTATAGCTATTTGTTTTTTATATTTTTTTTTTCGGCTGTTGGGTTTTTCTTTTATTATCAACTGCTCAAAAATATTACATAGTGCAAACTGAGAAGTTCTATTTCTTATCAACCTGTGTTCATAACTTAAAATTTTGTAATCGAAACTTTTTATTTGAATTTGTTCTTCAGTTTAAGCTAATGATCAACAGATCAGTTATAGTTTAAGAGCTAACTACTAATTTCGGGAGTAATTTTATAATTAAAAAATGGGTATGAGCTTTTCAAGGTGTGATATTGAAAACAAAAAGTTGGCATCTTTATTATAAAAAATAGTGATTTTCCGAGTGCTGTGTAAGGAGTATAATAGTTTAAATAATTTTTTACTTGTGATATGGGCAAGTTTTGGATTCGTAAAAAAAAATTCGAACTCGAGATAATATTTTTTTCCTTAACATTAAAATGATAGAGAACGTGAAAAAAGAAGGTCCCGCAATGCTGTCTGTCTGACAGTCTGTTAATCTTTCTGTCTCTCTATCTGTCAGTACCACGACCTGCAGCTTAAACCACAGAAGCGATTTTCTTCAAACTTTGGAATTATGATTCTTAGGTGATTCCCTAGATGGGAAATTAATTTGATTAGTTTAAATAGTAACGGTTCCTACCATATAACCATTATATAAAAAAAAAACAATTTATCTCAAAAACTGCTCAAATGATTTTGATACAAAAATTACGAATTACTATTTAAAAAATTGTTAATATTTTGGTGAACAAAAATTATACCACTAGCGATTATTAACGGTACCTGTCATAAAACTGATTTTTTCATTCCCAAATTTCTCTTTTACGGACACAATGATTTCAACTGAAATTTTTACACAGGAGGTCCTTTACAATTTTAACAGTTTTGAATATAAAAAGTTATTGAAAAAATAAATTTTCGATATTTAAAAAAATATTATTTATTATTAATTTTTTTTTTTTTTGAAAATTTAATATCTTGAAAATGGGTCAATGAAGTTTTTGTTAATTTTATGCAAATTGTATTTTATAAAATACTGAAAATAAGCACACCAAATTTTATTTTTATAAATTTTCAAGAATTTATAAAAACAATATATTTATTTTTAGAGAACATCTCTAAGAATTTTTGAATATGTTTGTTCATAAATTCATATTTATCAATTAAATCAGATAGCATACTTCATTTAGAGTTCTAGCTTGTTTAGCTATTAAAATAAAAAAATATTATAGTACTAATAATTTATTTATATTTAAACTTGTTTTTAAAACTTTTTGTTTAACAAAGATTCCGTTCTTTAATATTTTATTTAAAATCAAGTTGTTCTAAAGAATAGTTTTTCGAAAATGTTTGTTTAGGTTCAAAACTTTGAACTGTTAAAATAAGAAGAATCCGACTAAAAAATAATTTCAGCTACAAGTGAGTGGTGAATTTGTCATCATTTTTCTTGTTTTTATGAGAAAGCTAGTTTCTTTATTTTTTAATATCTTAAAAAGTAAAAGTTCTCTGGTAGATCTCAGTTTTTAGTGTCTTATTAAAAATTGAATATTAAAAATAAATAAACTTAAATAAAATAAAATGTTGATATAAAATCAGTATGAAAAGTTTACTTTTAGCACAGGAAAGCTATATTTTTTTGTGGAACGAAATATAGGACAGCTGAATTTCTTATAGCTGAAAGAGGGCTATCCGGAAAGCTTATGTCCAGTTTTTCGGGAAGCCGCGCCATCCCCCTAGGGAAATTAGGGAAATCCGGTATTTTGGAAAACGCGAAGTGATCTATATCTCCGAAACTATTGATCTTAAATGAAAATTTGTAAGGCCAAGCTTGTAATTTATTAAATTATCTTTCGTTCACTCATACATTTTTTTTCGGTGCGGGCGATATTTTCAAGGTTATGTCGTCTTATTATTTGTTTTCTCACATTTACACATTTTTGTCATTCTCGAATTAGGTAACGTGAATTTCTTTCTATATCAGAATTTTAGAACACTTAATTTTCAACATTTTAATACATATTTGTAGATGATACGATACCACAGTCAAAAATTACAGCCATTTTGGTTGCGCTAAAATGAATAAATAAAAATTAATATAAAAACACCAAAATGTCTGTTACTTCTGACATCTTCAAAAATATATCAAAATGATGGAAATTTAGTGTTCTAAAATTTTTATTTGGAAAGTAATTCACGTGAGTTTACTTGGGAACGTAAAAAAATGAAATTGCAAAAAATTAAAAATAAAACGACATAACCTTGAAAATATTGCCTGCACCGAATCAAAAAGCATGAATAAACGAAAGATGGTTTAATTGCCTACAACCTTGCACTTACAGTTTATCCTCGAAGATCAATAGTTTCGGAGATATTGGTCCATTCGCATTTTCCAAAATGGTGGATTTCGTCAGGGTCATGGCGGGCGTCCCGAAAAACTGGGCATAAGCTTTTCTAAGCTCTTTTTCAGGTATACAAAATTCAGCCGTCCTGGATTTCGTTCCATAAAACGATTGCTTTTTTGCTATTTTTTCTGTACTATTTTGAAAGTTTGAAATTCATAGATTTTGGAGGTTTTATTCAGAACTTACTTCACACTGATAAAAGCGTGAAAAGACGGATTCGCTTCAAATTTGGTGTAAAGCATTTTTATGTTATTCGCTGGAGGAAAGATTCAATTTTGTTTAGCTCTTCTAGAACGGGAAGGTGGCATAATATAATGATTTTAGTTAAATCAAGTTTCCTCAAAAACGTCGCTAACGATTTTGATTATACACTTCGTAATCGTACACATAATATGTAGGACAGTTTTCATAATTCTGAATACCAGGTTTTTTGTTCTAACAACTGAAATTAAGTTTTGTTTTTATTTTTTTTAATATATTCCTGAATGTCTCTTCAATGGTTTGGTTGATTTTGTCATAATTTTGTATAATTAAGCAAGTCAAAAAATATTCAATTTAAAATTTTTATATTTTTCTTTTGTTTCGCGAAACATTTTGTTTTTATTTTAAATCAATTTTAAAATATACTCCCCTATCATATGAATTTTCCTAGTATCAACGCAACCCAAGCGCTCTAGCTTTCAGCCCGTTTATCATACATGAGTCTTGTATTGACCGATTTCTGGACTGGCATTATGATTATGGATTAGACTATAGTATTATAATAAATCATAATTTATAAGTAGAAAAGAATACCTAAATACATACATACATACTTATATGCACACAATTTTTGTTTATTAAAAATGTTATAAAACAAGATTATTATAAACCAACTATTCCTTTGCAAATAAAATCATATGGGTGACTGTGGCGTATGAGTACTTTTTTGTTGTTGTTTATCTACAAGTGATTTTTGGGCCTAGGGTTACTTTATTAGTTTCGTCATGTAAACAATTTTACAAACATTTTGATCAAACCCAGTATTATACTTCGATGGATAATTTCGAACATTTTTCTTATAAATTACATTAAAAAGTCTTATATTGTACCGATTTTTTTTTGCTTTGAAAAACTTAAGTAAGCAACACCCATTAAAGGATCGAACAAGATCATTTATGCCAATAGAAGTTTTTGAGTAATATTTTTTCAGTGGTGATTGGTGAGTTCAGAAGCAGTTTCCCCATAGAGGATGAATACAGAAAAAACTTGAATTATAAAATATACATAAACATATCTTTATAATTATTCCTTCTTCGTGACCTTTTTTTTAAACAATGTTCAAATTCTTAGTGGGCTTTAGGTCTTTTTGCTTTAAATATTTTAATCAGAAGACGTTTCAAACGTGGTTACGTTTTTCTTCAGGTCTAACTTTTATTCATATAAAAATTCTTAATCAAAGGTTTATCCTCTATTATTTATCTATTAGTTTTTGTTTTGATGGTATATCAATTATTATTCTTTTAATTGTATTAAATGTCTTGAAAAAGATGGTTTTATAAATCATATTTTGAATAGTAAAACATACTTATCTTAATTTTGAGTTATTTCATCAAATTTGGTTCGTTAATTTGGAATTTAACTTAACCTTAATCCCGCACTGAAAAGCTGCGGCTCCATGAGTTGATTTCTTCCTTAAAATTCTTCGGTCTGTGCGAACATTTCTACATCGACCCTGAACTGAAACTCATGGAATTATTCAAAATTTATTGCAGACGATTTTTATGTGATTCCTAGGAGGAGAATTTTGATTTAAAGCTTCTCCAGAATGTATACCTTTAACATACAGCTAAAGGGACGCCAAACAAAGGAACAGCGACCCTTGAAAGAGAAAAGTCCTTTTAATTGGGTGGTTTTTTTAGGGTAATGTACAAAATGTCGACTTTTATCGACTTTTTTGAAATTTAAAATGCCGTCAATTTTTTGTTCGGCTAAAAAATGTCGAAATAATCAAATATCGACTTGATAAAATGTCAACTGCGTTGAAAACAATTTGGTACGAAATGCCAACTTTGAAAATATCGAATTTTAAAAGATCGACTTTCATAATATTGACAAAAAAATGTCGACTAGTGCTTGAAGACGATGCGAAACCAGCCAGTGAGAGATTTAGATTTTAACTGTTGACATTTTAAAAGTGAACATTTTGATCAGATTATGGTTTATGGAATGATGTTTACAAGCGCGCGCACGCTTGTCGGTCGACGCGCGCTTGTAAACATATTTCCATAAACCATAATGTCGGCTATCAAAATGTTGACTGTTAAAAAGTCGATTAACAAAATGTCGACTATCAAAATCTTGATTATTAAAATGTCGATTACAGTCGTTAATTTGACAGTCGACATTTTGAAAATCGTATTTTAAAAAAATCGGTCTAGTATTTTCCGATATTTTGTTCAGTTGGCGTTTTAACCAGTCGACATTTTTTCGATTGAGATTTTGAAAGTCGATCTTATGGAGTCGATGTTTTGAAAGTCGACATATCGTCCCCAATCCGATTTTTTTTTTTTTTGTTGTAAAAATAAAATTCTTCAAAGATTACTTTGCTTTATTCTAATTTATAGATATTATGACTACACACAATCTGATCAACCACATCCATTTAAACAAGTTTTATATGAACAACTTAAGCAATTCACGTTACTGACAAATGTTAAATGAGCTTCCGTTTGTTTTTAAAACGATAGTTCTACCTTTAACCATGTCCTTAACATTAAAGATAAATAGATTGCGTTTGTAAATATGTAAGTAGTAGTCCGTAGCGTAATGGTTAGTGCGTTCGACTGTGACGCTGGAGGTCTTGGTTCGCTTCCCAGCCTCGTCCACCTAAAATCTAAAAAGTTTTTTTTCAGGGCTACTGCCTCTTGCGAGGAATTGACAAATCCTCGAAGAGTATCACTTGTCACGATAAAGTGCTTCTCGGCTAGCCGTTCGGATTCGGCATAAAATTGTAGGTCCCTTCCATTCCTGTCGACAGGTGCACACAGGAGTGGTTGCGAGTTGTTAGTCACTAGACCCTGGTTCTTCACGAGCCGTTGTGCCACCCGATTTTTTATTTTATATTTGTAAGTATGTAAAGGTGTATTAAAACAACTTAGCCGGAATCTACCTGTACGTACATCCAGTTTTTTGTTGTGGGAAATAACGGAATCAAATCGCGAAAATAATTAGAAGTTTCGTAAGTACCTTAAGGGTGTTTCTTACATTTTTGTTCTCAGATATTCAAAATGGGTATCGTGGATCTTGTATAGAAGACACCCTCACAAGTATTTCTACGTCCCGGAAATTCTTAAAAACCACGTTTTTGTCGAAGTCAAAAAATTATCAAAAAAATTCGCGTATCAAACGTCATTTCACCGATTAAAAAAGATTTCTTTTAACTTTCTATGGATGCTAATAATAAAATAGCAAAAGTTTCTTCCCCTTAAAATATAAAAACTTGCATTTTTTACTCGATAAATGGCTGAAAACCCCTACAAAATTGGTTGTTTTTTAAGCATTTCTCTTAGGGAACGAGCAAGTTAGACTCGTCTTACAGGTAATTTTGCGTGTTGAACTCAAATCCGTCACCCATTTTCCGCTATCGGCTTTAGTTTTTCAGATATTCCAGTCTGAAAATGGATTATAACAATTTTTTTTTCCTGTTTTTGAGATTTTGTAAAAATTCGAAATGCTTTATTTTTAAATGCACCGATTCGTCAAAGTATTGCACTATGACTCATGTTCATGGATGAATCAGTGCATTTTTTTTTTGACAAAATAAATCATTTAGAATTTTTATTTGATGAATTTTTGATTGATGATATTTTAAGGGGCAGTAACTTGTGCTATTTTATTATTAACATCCATAGAAAGCCAAAAGAAATCCTTTCTAGTTGGTGAGACGACGTTTGATACGCGAATTTCTTGATCATTTTTTGACTTAAAAAAACGTGTTTTTTTAAATTAAAAAAGGCCGCGGGGTCTGGAAGTACCATTTTTAAGAATTTCCGGGATGTAGAAATACTTATGTGGGTCCTCTACAAGATCCCATTTTGAATATCTGACAAAAAAAATTTAAGCAGCACCCCTAAAGTACCTACGTACAAATCGCAATGAATAAATCCCGACTAAGTAAAACTAAAAACTAACAAACTATAATGTAACGCACAATTTAAATAAATTCAATGGGGGGATATATTCAATTTATGAATCAGACTCTAGTATGGAAGCCCCATGTTATCCAGCTACATCATCCCCACAATACAAAAACACAATTCGTTGGTCGTTTTTGTTGTTGTTATTACTGCTTATGCATTCTAGTAGGCTTTGAGTTTTGAGCTCTTCTGCCTGCCTTTAGTTCTTTTTCTTCGGTTGACCGTATATATTGTCTTAGATAAGACAACTGCGCGTCCCAAAGCCGTATACGATTTTTATATCCTACGAATAAAAATACATTATTATATACCTACACTTATAATACAATTCTCGAGATACTTAGTTTATATACTTAAATATATATAAATAAGTGTATAACTGCCGGAAAGAGAAAATCAGTGATTTATACGCATTTTTATTTCTTGGTGTGTTTTTTCTTCTTATTTCTTTTTTTATTTTGTTTGTTTGGGTCAAAATTATCGTGTGACTGGATTGTTCCGTTCCATCTCTGGCTAGTACCGAACCAAGTCATCTGCTTCCTCATCTATAGAATTACACGCAAGTAACTTCATGCTTTCCATCGAAATTGACATAGATATTCGAGTTGTATTGTTTAAAAAAAAAAGAGTTACACTCAAAACAAAGCTAAATTCCCGCTCAGTTTTTCGCTCACTTTGTATATTTATGAAATCGCAAACTATTGCAGTCGAGCGATAATTTTGCGGATGGCTGTGTCATCCAATTAACGGTTGAAATATGCGAGTTAACTTAAATATTGCACTCCCCGGTTTTATCTATTAATTTACTTTCCGAATATGAGTAATTTTGATTTCTCCTCCTTCTGCAGTGCGACAAAGTTCGTTTAAGTCAGTGAAATTTACCCGCAGCCCTTTGGCAAATTTTAGTAGAGAGTTAAAAAGTGTACAGTGCAGTGTAAGTTATAGAAGAAACAAACCAAACAACAACAACAACAAAAAACCTATCTATGTATCCAGATCATCGAGTAAATAAAGATCTAACAAAAATTCATACAAAATGGAGAAAATTAAATCGTGCAGAGAGAATTTGTATTTCAATTTAAATCATTTTTCCAACATCACAATAGCAGAAGAAAATGTCCATCACATATTCACATAGATGTTTTTTTGTTTTATTTAATATTTCGGCGCAATTAATTTATTTAAGTCACACATTGATTTGGGTAACCTCTGGCAACCCCACCCAAATAAAATTATCATTAATTGGCAAAGGCAAAAATCAAAAAGTGCTAAAGGTAAGTATTTATTTTTTTTTAATTTTATTTTCCGTTTTCGGTATTTGAATTGTGTCCTCTAGGAATAAAATTAAGATCAAAATTATTTAATTACAAAAACCAAAATCTTTTTTTTTTTCTTAATTTGGGAGCAACATTCCAGAGCGCAGTTTGGCTTTTATATAAATTATTTCAATTGCATTATGAGAAAATTTAAGGTTGGCCCAATTTAAGTTTATTGACATTTTTTTTAGAAAAGTGGGAACACTATTTTACTTAATTGGATATATTATAATGTGAATTTGTTACAAGGCCTTCCTGTGTCCGTCGGCGTCACCGTCACCGTATGTTATGTATGATTGTCAAAATATCTACAATAATAACAAACTGTCATTTTTTTTGTAGAACCATTACATTACATATGTATGAAGCTCGGAGGAAACTGTGTATTTAAATTGAAATCAAAAAGTGTCTACTCATAAACGAAGTAGGTATTAAGGCTGCGAATAAATGCAGTGTAGTAATATTTTTATAACACACATTTTATGATTAATGGGCGTGTTAAATGTGATTTTTTGGCATTGAAAATTCTGGCCGATTTATACCAGTTGGAACAAATATGTAGCCACAGCGGTATAATAACAGCTCTACTGCACGTTTGACGGATGTTGTAAAATTAATGGTTTGCTGCTGCGTAATATAGCTGTTTGCTTTAATTACGCTTTTGTCAGTATTTTCAATTAATTCGTTAACACCTATTTATTAAAATATAGAGAATAGAGAAACTTTCCGTATGGTGATTTTTTTTTGGATATCGCGATGGAAAACCCAAAAGAAACAATGGTCTTTTCTTAGATTCATAGATTTGCGAAGACCTATCTTTCACTTATTTTCATTATTTTTACAAATATATGATGTATGTATGTAATGTGAGAATGCACACATAATTGTTTGGGTTCAAGATTTTGCATATAAAAATGCATTGTACCAAATTCCACATATGACCATAGTTTTATACTGAGTTTGGTAGTCTTTATAAGAGTCTAACTCTTAAGAAGAGAGCGCAGTATGGAATTTAATGAGATAATTAACATCTAATTCTCAATCCACTGTGCCAACAAAAAAACCTTTCCTTTCCTTCTATTCCTTCGAACTAGTGCCGTGCATTGCATTTAAAAGACCTGAGGTCTTACAGGCATATAGTTAAAATTATTATTATTATTAAAATAAGTATCTTGAAAGTTTGAAAGGTGAAAAAGGTCAAAAAACCTGGGCCTAGATCGTGTAAGACTAAAACGATTGTTCGATTGAACGATCGTCGTCTTGACAATAGCTGTGTGTGTACACACATATAGGAAAATATAGAGAGAACATAGTCAAAACGACGATCTTTCAATCGAACATTTGTTTTAGTCATACGCGATTTGGACCCTGAGTAAAATATAAAACATATGTATATGGGTTCTTTGTAACTTAAAAATTTTATACTTGGATACAAGATAGTTTTTTTTGTTGAATATACATATAGTCCAATAAAACAAACCTTTTTTTAACATTGTACTTCAACAAATATTAATTATGTCGAAAGAAAAGCTCGAATATACCAAATAGTCCAGTGCATTTATAATCTGACCCAGCAGTCTGTACCACCCCCAATTTTTTTTTTATTCGATAGAGATCGATGAAGATTGTTATGTATTGTACAGAAAAGAAAACACGTAGATGACTCGATGGGTAATACATGACTAATTTTATTTAATATTCTTACAATCTAGAGAGAGGTTACATAGCTATATACTTAATGATCATTAATAAAGTTAAATATAGAGTCAAGGTGTTGCCACAATAACAGAAATTAATTATAATACTTAACAGAGATAAATATCAGTTTTCGCATTCGCAAAATTTAGCGTTCTGCCACCATCTTGGATTTAAACATTTTTAACGTTAAACATTTTTTCGTTATTATTAGTATTTAAAAAGTTACAGTTACAGGCCAACTTACTATGACATTTTTTTTGGGCTCAAAATTTCGAACAATTTCGCTTTTCTGTTTTTCAATAAATAAAAAATTTATTTTTGTACTAAAAAAATGTTTTACCAGTAGCTACTCATTTTTTTAAATCTGAGATCATCTTGATTTGAGCTCGAACAACTTTCTTTCGAATAAAAAAATAAAATTTGGGGGTGTTACAAATTGCTGGGTCCCCATATAAAATTTTATAATTGCACTGGACTAAAAATTAACACGTCTTCTTTTCGTAGTCTTATTCTTTGACACGGTCAAAAATATTACTTTTGAATTTTGAGTATTTCTTGACCTAGGTCCGCATTCCAACTCTCTGTGCTTAGTACTTAAAAAGCAATATGTTTTTGACCTATCTATATATTAATACGCTTAGCAAAACCTAAGCAAAACCTAACGGTTAACTTTTCTCTGTAAATACTCAACGGAACTACATAAATTATACACATTTGGAAATTATAAAAAATTATAATAATTACATTAAGAAATTATGTCTGTATGTAGCTGTTAAAGCATTTAATGGGCATTTGAATTTTTCCAGAGAAATGATTTTTCTCATATTAAGGGTTGGGTTTAGAAGTCTGAAATATCGGGAGATGATGACCATTATTGATTTGGATTTTTGGTGGAAAATTTAGAATACATATCTTACCGTAAAGCACAGAAAGTTACATTTGTATATATTTTTGACCAAAATTAACTTCCATAGTAGACTAAGCCTTAAATTAATATTTTGTATGTACGACGTACATACATATTTACATATGTTTGACAGTGGGACAATGACGTTATCTAGAATGACAAAAATCTCGAATGGCAATAATCTTGAAAAAAAAAACAAAACAAAATCTAGAATGCAAAAATCTCGAATTTACAAAAAATCTAGAACGTACAAAAATCACGAAAGACTATGTACAAGTACATACATATATTTAGAAAAAAATCTCGAACAAAAAATTCATTTGAGTTTTTTTTTTACCTTTTTCAATAGTTTAAACGAAAATAAAACGCATAATATGTTCAATTTATCAAACAATTTATTTTTCTGGTCAAAAAAGAACAACAATCGAAAATGTTTTTAACAAAAATTAAATATTTTATAGGACATAACAAATATCAAAAAAGGACAATAATTATTCAATACAAAGAAAAATTGTCAAAATATAACAAAATTAAACAAAGAACTGTAACTATAATAACTAAATAATAACTCCTATGAACTGGAGTTATATACAATACTCTTAAAGTAGCTTACACAATTTGTTTCTTCTTTTTCGTTTCTTCGACTTGCGTTTCTTTTTAAAAACTCCATTTTTACCTCAGTTTCTTGACCAATCTGAATTTTTTGAACCACACAACTAACCTGAATTGATTCTGTTTATCATTATCATTATCATTATCATATGCTTGACTGTAGTTACCCTGGCACTACAAAAATGAAATTTATTCAGTTCACACAGCCAGTTAAACTTATTTTTTTTACAGATTTATTTAAATAATAAATAAACCCATCAATTTCAATTTTGATGGAACCTTTGTTTGCACTTTTTTTAATATGAAAACTAACGTTGTTATAAGAGACCGTCCCTAGCAACACTAAATTTAGTCACCTACTTGCATAGTTGGATGGGTGCATGTGCAATGTACTAATTCTCTTAAGGAAACTTTCCTAATCTAGAATTAATATTAATTGTTGAGACAATGAATGGTTACAATTAGCGCGCTCGAATTAATATTTATTCTAGATTTTTGCATTCTAGATTTTTGCAGTTCGAGATTATGCTTTCTAGATTTTTGTTTTCGACATATTTTCAATTCTAGATTTTTTTTCCGAGATTTTTACTTTCGGGATTTTTGCTTTCAGTATTTGAAAAAAGTGAGTTTTTGTGAAATTAAAGTTTATTTCTTATCGTATTTCTCAATATAAACCAGTTTTTATTTCTCTTTTTCCCGGGGCCACTAGATACACGTTATGTTGAAAGATTACCCCGGGCTTCATAAAAGTAAACATTCAGAATCAATGTTAAAAACATCGCAAACTAATTTTAATATTCATGGACATATTTGCTAAGCTTTGATATCATTTTATAAATAGGGCTTGAGTGTGGCAGTGGTTCAGGATGTTTATTATCACGAACTCGGGATACGTTTTTCTATAAACCTTATTTGAAACTCTGTCGAGACCTGCAAGAAATGTTATTGTAAAGCTCTAAAACAAATACATTATAGAATTCAAAAAGTTTACAGTTTTTTTCAGCAACATTGATAAAAGTCTGAAATGTTATGTTTTCATAATTTATTTTGATCGTTTTACAACATTTTTTTGGGCATCAGTGGTGGCCCGCTTCACGGATTCTGAGGATTTTAACTCCTTTTATGAGTCCTCTGTCTCGCTCACTCAACTCTTTTAAAGCATTAAAAAAACAAATGGTTGTTTAAATTTTTTGGTATTTCGGTACTCGCCAACAAAATTCATATTTAGGACAAAGATTGGTTTAACTTAAATCAAGGGTAATGTTAGCCTGAGTACTTTTAAAAAGGCAAAAATTAGGTGAATTACATATATCTGTGCATTTTGAACTAAGCGGGGCATATGTTCATATTTTTAAAGTTATACAGTTTACAAATTATTTAAATTACAAATTTAAAAAAGTACGTATATGCCAGGGTGTACGTAATTTCGAATTTCAATTAAGAAATTAATATTATCTTAATTTAAGTAGAACAAAATTAGGTTTAACAAAGAAAATAAAGTAGTGTAATATTATGTGTGGAAATTACTTCGAATCAGTTTCGAAATACTCTACGAGAATTTATATTCTGAAATTATTTATCCGTCAAAGTTTGTAAATTATTTTCTGAAATCAAATTAAATATTTGAACTATTGGTGATGCTAAAAACCTATTTTCCATCATAAATTAAATGTTCATGTAATGCAACCGCGGTAAAATAGTCAAAAGTTAAAAAAAAAAAGAATCTTTTTTTCTATTTTGTTGTTGTAATATCTTTGCTCTCTCTCTTTCTGTGAAAAACTGTGTTAATTTGTGAGGGCGAATAACCCTAAAGTGTTAATTAAATTTTATTTCCAAAATGTGTTAAAAGCTTATAGAAACAAAAACGAAATATAGATCGGCTAAAACAAAAACAATTTATCCTCCCACCCGTTTCCGGTTAAACTGAACTCTAGCTTATTGTAGAGTGGACGCACAACCACAAATACCAATACCGATGGACTTCTCAGTAATGTTGAATTTTATTAAAATGCCTGTGTTTTTCGAAACCAAAACTTGACCCTTAGAGTGAGTACAAAATTATAAAACCTTCAAAAATATGTAGTAATATGCTTCTATTTTTAAAATTCCAGGCGGGGCGAGTTTTTTCCAGGGAAACATCATTAATTTTCCCCCGGAAAATAGATTTACGATATCTACTTTTTTCATTGGAGTTTTTCTTCCCATTTTTCGAACATTGTTTATGATTGGAGAGTCTCATGCGGGGGAGAAAATCTGGGGGAGATTTTATTCCCGATAGGGCTGAATATCTTTTTCAAATTGTTAACGAAGTTGTTGCCCTGTTAGAGACTTAGTGCAGAGAGTCAGAACTAGGAAAAGAAATGTTCAAAATGTCAACTTCGAATATTTCTTCTTCACACATTTTTTTATCTGACTAGTATGAATTGAAATAATAGATTTAGAGCCGATTTTTCAATAGTCAGTTAAAGAGTCAGTTATTTATTCAAAGAATAAAGTTAATTGGCTCTTCAACAATCGGATAGCAAAATTGAATTTTTCAATTGAGAAAAAATTATCTACAGAATATTATTATTTGAATGTCACTTTCATTTATGTTTGTATATGTTTTTAATGTTTTTGTTTTTGTATATCGAATATTTTTAATGTAATTTTATTTAACGTTTATTACAAAGCAATGTTTACAAACAGTAATGTTTGACTTTGAAAATAATTATTATTTCCTATGAATAAATTTATCTGAATTCTCAATGAGCAGATAAATTTACTTTTACTATTCCTAGGAATAAGTTATACCTGCCCATTGGAAAATAGAATTTTGCTCTATCTGAGGATTAAATACTAACTGACTGCTTATCTGACAATTGAAAAATTGGACCTTAAGACAAAAACAGAACATTGGTTTCATTTAAATTTACTATTAATTTGTTCATTACATAACTACTGAAGAATAAAAATAATTTAAAGGAGATAGCATTATTTTTTCCTGAGAAATTTGAGACAAATGACATTTTACAACTTTTTTTTAAACATCGCTGTGATAGGAAAAAATTATTGAATTTGTCTTAAACATCTTTCTGCTGTAATCTACAAATTAAATTTGATCCGAAGCCGATTCCTTTGGTCAATTGAGACATAGCCCAGTCAATAAATACAAAAGAAAAGGACTAAAATCTCAAAACGCGATGTAGTTCTGCATTTTTGATATGTTGTTGGGACATGTTAGAGTAGTCTGTTTGAACCTTCGAAAAACCTGTGATCGCTGCAGGAAAAATGCGACAGTGGAAAAAACGCTTTATAACTCTGGAAATATGCAACATAGGAAAAAAAAACATCCACTATAAAATTTTCTACAAGACCACATTAGTTTTAATTTCATGCATGTTTTATTTGTGTTGCTATCTAATCGTGAATTTAAAAAAAAAAATCTGTAAACTAAGGTATTTTAAGCATTCAAAAAATAGCTCAAAAATTGTCCAATTCTGATAAAAATTTGGAACCAAATAGTCCAATTCTGATAAAAATTTGGAACCAAATAGTATAGAGAATTACAAGAAGAAATTCGAAAATTCGAATTGGACAATTTTTAACCCATTTTTTGAGTGCTTCAAAATTTCTTTGTTTTACAGAGTTCTTTTTAAATTCATGGTTAGATAGCAACACAAATACAACACGCATCAATTTAAAACTATTGTGGTATTGTAGAAAATCTTATAACAAACAATTTTATTGTGGATGGTTTTTTTCCTAAGTTGCATATTTCCAAAGTTATAAGGGAAAATGTCGGAAAAAATTGGGTGATTTTAGCATTTTTTCATTGCTGCATTTTTCCTGCACCGATCACAGGTTTTTGGAAGTTGCAAATATAGCTACATACTACTCTAACATGCCCCAACAACATATCAAAAATGCAGAACTGCATCGCACTTTGCGATTTTATTGTCGCATTTGACTGGGCTAACATGATGGTGAAAGAAAAAAAAATCAACGTACGATGATACGTTAACGTAGAAATATGCACACATGTACTTAAATAAAAAATAAATAAATTCGGTGGCACAAAAGCTCGTGAAAAACCAGGGCCTAGTGACTAACAACTCGCAACCATTCCTGTGTGCGCCTGTCGACAGGAATGGAAGGGACCTACAATTTTATGCCGAATCCGAACGGCTAGACGAGAAGCACTTATTCGTGACAAGTGATACTCTTGGAGGATTTGTTTCCATCCTCGCAAGAGGCAGTAGTCCTGAAATAACGAGGCTGGGAAGCGATCCCAGACCTCCAGCGTGACAGTCGAACGCACTAACCATTACCCTACGGGCTACTACACATATGTACATCTATCTAAAAGATGGATTTGGATTCTAGGTATATAAACCCTCACTTTGGACTAATCGAATCAATTACAATAATTTCCAATGGGAAGTTAAAAATGGATAAAAAGTAAAAATATGTACAATTGAAAATTTTTTGTAAAAATCGATAAAAAGTATATTTTTTTCAATGCGGTATTTTAAAAGTATTTTTCCTTATAAAAATCGAAATAAAACACTTGCAGTAATTGGCGTAACTCGCAAGAAAAAAATAAAATGTTAACAAAAATCAATACCATTAAGTGTGATATATACAGTCGTGGTGGCCTAATTAAGAACGATATTTTAATAAAGTTTTAAAATGCATAACTTTTGTTTGGGAAATCTGTTGAGGTTGAGTAGTGGTTTTAATAATAGCCCATGAACTACGGTACACTTTGAATGATGTTTAAAGATGTAAGCATGAGAATATTCGTAGGAAAAAATTAACATTAATTTAACTCTTATTTCGTCTGGCAATATAACTAAGAACAGAAACAAAATATTTATAACATTCTGATCAAATTGTTTTTTTTTTTTACCTTAACCATCCCTTGATGTCTCCCCACAAGTTCTCGATAGAATTTAGGCCCGAGCTTTGGACGGTCTAATTTAAAAAATGACTTTTTGATTACGCAAACACCTTCTTAGCAATACGTTAAGAAGTTTTTGGGTCATTATCGTCCATAAAAACAAATTTTGTGGACATGATTTCAAATAAATAAGACTCCATAACATGTTCCTCAATGTTGTTATAAGCTTTCTGCTCAATTCGAGCATTTTTTTCTAACTTATCGACCATACTAGGCCAAGTCAATGCACCCCAAATTAAATTTAGTTTTATCCTGTACTCTGTACCATCTAAAGAGTGTATTTTTTCTTCAATTTCTTGTTCTGAGGATTTCTTATTTTGTAGGTCAAAAGGAAATTTAATGTTAGAAGCTTTTAGAACAAGAAATTTAATTTTGTTAAGACTTAAATTAATGTTAATTTTTTTCTCAAAGTGTACCGTAGGCTATTATTAAAACCACTACTCAACCTCAACAGATTTCCCAAACAAAAGTTATGCATTTTAAAATTTTATAAAAATATCGTTCTTAATTAGGCCGCCACGACTGTAAGTGACATAAGGTATATCCGGGGTAAACATAATGTTGTTTTTTTTATAAACTGTTGTTCATCAAATAAATAAAATATAATCCCTAGTATATTTATCTTAAAACATTTTTAAATTAATATATCTACATTATATATTCATAGCTAACTCTTTAAATTGCATACTGCAGAACGAAATGTTCTGTTTATAATATAATGTGTATGGGAGATTTTGTTACGCATCAGTTGAAAACTATGCTTAAGTTAAAAAAAAACTCGAAGCTATTTCAATTATATAACAGCAAAATGATGTGAGCCATTCGTATACTTTTATTTATACCTGCAGAAGAAGGTTAAACAAATACAAAAAATATTACGTATACGACACAGTAACCGGTAAATATCTGGACCTACAAAAAAATTTTTCTAACTTCTGGTATTGCTTTTTTTTTAAAATAACCAAAGATAAGTTTTATGTATCAAATAAAATACTCCAAGGACCGTTTTTCACGACTGTGCATACTTGCTCTTCTTGTTCAAGTTGCGTAGTAAATTTAGTTTTTTCCTATATCATGGATTTTATTAGAAAACTAAATTGAAAAACATGAAATGAACAATTGGTAAAACTACTTTAATAGTTGGAGATAACACGAATTCTGTCCGATGAAATGAATAAACATGAATTTATCCACAAATAAAATGCACGACTGGGTGGCACAAATTTACTCTTGTAGCTAAAACCTAAAATTTAGATTAACATTCACGGTATATATTAATAGTTCGATAATGTTTTTAAATCGTTAACGAGGAAATGTTAATGCAATTTAAAATTCAATTTTTTTTGTATTCAATTTTTACACTAAAAAATTGAGAAACATGTCAAGAAAAGGGGCTGAATGCGACCCACACTAGTAACTTCCTATTATGGGGCGCTTGACAACCATAGCTATTTATAATAGTACAGTTTTGATTTTTTTTTTTTGGTATAGCTTATAAAATTCTAAGAATCTTACGTCTTACCTATCCAACTTTTTTTCCTTACTCCTCTCGGCATGGAGGTACATATAAATTATTTAAGACAATGATTTCAAAACAGACTATTTGCAAAAAAAAATATCATTAATCAGAGGAGTGTTCTTGTAAAAAAAATACATGATTGCAAAGAATATAAAAAGACAATTAATTTTAAGTGTAAACATTTTTTGAACTTATTAATTTTTGAAAAGTAGTTTTTTGAACATTTTGATTTAAATCTTTTGAAAGGGTGAATAAAAATATCAATATAACACTACATAAAGATGGTATTGGTATATATTTTTGGTACAAATTTGATGTCGATATTGTTTGTACTCAAGATATTCGAGTTGTAAAACATTTCTTGAGAGTTTTTAGTAGTTTTTTGCAGCTTTTTTGTTAAAAAAATTGTCTTTTGATTTTTTGTGAATAAATTACCAGTTGTTGGCTACGTAATTAAGTGTAAACAAAACTAGACTTTCTTAAACGAAGGAATCGCACCATAATTACAATGACTTTCACTGCGAAGTTAAAAATATTTTTTTATAAAAATATTTGTTCATAAATAAATTTATCATACAAATTTTAAATGTAATGTTTTTTGACTAGTTAAGAAGTATCGGAATACAAAATTATGATTTATGACTAAAATTAACGAAGCCCCTCTTACAAGTTTTTGGGAAATATGCAAAAAAAGGCAATTTGCCCGAAAAAAACCTCAAATATTTTTAATAAAAACCTGGTATGAATGTATTATTAACCCCCAGTTTCACAGTGCCAGTTTAAACTCCACTTTTGGTTTAAAGTTCAGATCAACAATTGATTCGGTTTCACAGTTTTGTTTAAATCTTAAACTGAGTTCAATTTTTAGTTTAAGTTAATCGATATAATTCTGCCATTTAAACCTAAGTTCAACGTTTGGGACCACAATTATTGGTTTATTTTCCAATTTTTTTTTTTAATTTTGTTCGTGTCACTTGACAAAAAAAAATGTTGAACCATAATAATTGTTGCTGTTTCGCGTGTTCTTCGCTTCAGAAAGAGAAAGAATAGATAAGGAAATCTACGTACTGTTTGCAATACGTCACTTGGCGAAGCAAAAACTTATAATGCTGCCAACTCTTAAGCGTTGCACCTTATGTATTCGGCTTAAAAAGATATGACCACATTTCCTCGTTTGCTTGTCATTACATGGACTCACCCTTGAAGGATCTTTTTAAATATAGGACACTTACATTATTTCATAACATATTGCAAGCCCATGAACCGCTTTATCTTTACAAAAATATTCGTTTCCCTATCTCTGAAAGATCGCTGGACTTGATTCGAATACGTTTTAAATATTTAATATCCGATCGTCAATTTTTCCCTAATGTGATAAGACTATGGAATTCTCTCCCTCGTGTCATTAGAATGATTAATTGCACAACCCAGTTTAAAAAAAGACTCAGGCGCTACTATGAGACACTTTGTTGATGATTATTTTATTTAATTTTCTTTTCAACTGTTCGATAAACTTAATTTGAATTAATTTTGTTGTTTATAATTTTTAGTTTGTTTATTATATTATAATTAAGAAAATATTTTGTTTTCATATTTGTTAATCAGTCACAATTTTGATCTGTTTAGTAACTATATTAAAACTTACAAAACTTTCATAAACTTATAAGATATTGTATCTTACTATGTTAAGCTATTTCGATGAAATAAATGAAATGAAATAAATAAATCAAAACAAAAAAAAAACTCTTTTCATGAAATCTAGTTAAACGAAGTTCAACTGATCTGAAGATCAAATTTCACTTTGAAACCGGAAGAGTTAAGCCAAAAATTTAAGCTTAGTTTAAGGTTCAGCTGATCTTAAGTTTAAACTCCCACTGTGTAACTGGGGGTAAGACTATTCTTGAGATACCATGAACAAAGTTGAATGAAAATAATTTTTATTACTTCTCCGTCATCATAATTTTAGTTTTGATTAGAACCTCGAAACTTTGTTTGACACAAAACCAATCCTCTATTGAGCAAGTAAAAAGTGTTTACAAATTTAAAGATATCTTTTTATTTCCTAAGCCAAACGGTGTTGAAAAATGTTTGTTCTTTATTTCTGAGTTAAAATATATTAAAAATATTGTTTACGTTCGTACTTTGCAAACTTTGTTTTAAGATTAAAAGTCTTTCAAGAGCGAAATTTTGTTGATTTTTTTTTCTTAAAACAAAACTGTGCTTTATTTATATTATAATAAGATGTGCATTTATTTTAATTATTTGGATGAAATGGGCGTGGGTGAATAGATTAAATTTAAACAATGACCTTTATGAGGACCCCCTTTTAATACAAATAAAACATATTTTTATACATAAATCTTAAATAAATACATGTTAGAACTTTTTGGAAAAATCCTGTGAGATAACTTTTTTTTATTTATCTTTTGAATTCCAGTTAACCCAACATTGAATCCTCTCAGTTTTTAGGCTGTTTTTAGGCTATTTTTAGCCTGAAAAACCTTACGTAAAACAAAACCGACCCAAATTTGACTTACATATGTATATACATATATTGTTTTGTATTCATTAAGTCAATCGTAATATTGTTCTCAAAATGTCAGCATAACCTTAAAATATTATATCTACCACATAAATATATATAATTTCCACGTCAATATAGACATAAATTATATTAAATTTTAAAACCCTTCACTTAACCGACCAGACGACCAATCTATGTATAGTACATACATACATATATAGATATTTATTCTATAGAAATACACTGCGCGTCATAAGGTTAGAAGCAGTAATTTTTGAGAAGTAAATTTGAAATTCCTCTTGCTTACGCCAAAGAGATCGAAATTTTAGGTGACACAAGAGACAATATGGATATTCATGCAAACGCATAAAACCCATAGAAAGCTCATAAATCAATTTGTTTTATATTAACTTTTGTATAAAGTTCTATGGTTTCTAAGCTTTATCTGGGTTTTACGTGTTTGCATGAATACCCCTACTGTTTTAATTAACGGCAGCTAAGAGAATAAATGTTGGCTGAGTAACTTATTTCAAGTAATTTTATCGATTCTTAAGGTTAGAATCACATACAAAAGTGAAGAAAAACAATGATTTTAATGTTCTTAAATTTTTGTTTGTAGGCTTATTTGTTTACTTAATAGTGTGTGCGAACACCAGCTTAACAAAATAAATTTAAAAAAATCGATCTTTAGGGGAGTCATACACTGATTTCAGATAGTCAAGTGAAATTTCACTCAAGCCCAACTTAATGGTGTGAATCAGTCAACGTATTGCTTCGCTTCTCCGTATACTTTTCATGTGAGCCATACCCATACATAAATAGGACATTTTGGCTTGAAATGATAGTCTACAAAATAGGTTCAAAATTTTTTCCGTCCAATTTGTCATTTAAGAGTAAAGTGCTAAGAACCGGTATTTTCCACTCTTTGTGATTTCTTGAAATAATGATATAATACAAATTATGGCTGCCAGAAAAAAATTGTTAATGCAAGCTTATAAAATGCTACATTATGTTTAAATTTTGCTCAGACAATTTTTCAATAAAACGTGCCGTTTAAAAGATATATACAATAAAACGATTTTTTCGACATTTAACGCTATTTAAGTATCAATATCTTGCGACTTATGACTTACCTGGAAAAAAGTGTCAAGTGTCATATCTAGAAAATATTATAGTCTACAAATTGATTCCAAGTTTTTTTTTCAACAATTTCGTCATTTGATATTAAAACGTGAAACACAAGAAATATAGAATATAGAATTTTTGTCAAACTTTTAAAATAATTATATCTTTAAAAGGGTTGTTTTTAACAAAAAAAAATAATAATTTTTTCCTATAGGGCGTTACATAATGTACAAACCTTGCATTCAGATATTTTCAAAAATATGAACCGTTAAGGAGATATACGTGAAAAACGGGTATTTTCGACATTTTACGTTTTTTGAAATGTCGATACCTTCTTAACGGTGAGTCGTAGGAAAAAATTGTTCAAGCTTTTTTTTCTTTGAAATTGCTAAATCTACAAGTTTTGTGTAAAATACTTTTCGATAGCGATTACCGTTTCGGAGTTATGAATATGCGACAAAACTGATATTTTCGACATTTAACCTTGAATGGCGGCGTTAGCGGAAAAGGTGCGAGGTGGCAAAGTGAAAATTCGGAAAGAACACCCCAAAATCTATAAAAATGAAAAGTTTACAAAACTACTCCAAAACTTTTCAAGCAAACCCCTTTTTTCGCCCAAATGACTGGACTATGAATGATTTAAGCACTTGAGCTTCGTTGTTTTGTTGAAATTCCATGAGGTTTGTCCAAAAGGATCGTTGGTTTGCGAAAAATCAATGCAAGATGACTGGAAATCAGTCATCCTTTAGTACTTTCAACTGTCAAGTTAATTGTTCCATATAAGAATATTGCGTCCCAGATCATTACGCCTCCTTCCCTGCTGTGATGACGGTTCAGAAAACGTTCCCCTTTCTCATAGCGTGAAAAAATGGCTATAGCCATCTTGTTGAGGAAAAATGAGTCAATTCTGAACCTTCATCACAATAGGTAAAAAGGCGTAATGTAATGGAGCGCCGTGTTGGAAAAGCTTAATTTAAATTTAATAAAATAAGTTTCAAAAATGTTTTTGACATTTAAGCAACTTTTCTTTTATTACCCATTTGCAGATTTTAAAAATTAGAATTATAAAAATCAAATTTAAAAAAGAAAAAATCTGATCTATAGAATTTTGACCCAAAACCGATTTTAAAAATTCTATTTTTTGACTCAGTCGGTCGTAAAGAACTATGTATGCCCTTACCTTACCCTTACCCCCCCCCTTATGCCTTTGTTCTTTATTTCTGAGGAAGAGTTAAACCAACAATTTTGACCCAAAACTGATTTTAAAAATTCTATTTTTTGACTCAGTCGGTCGTAAAGAACTATGTATGCTTAACGTATTCTAATAATTTTCTCTGTAACATTTCAGTTCTCGGTGGCGGTCATGACACCCTTACCCCCCCCCCCCCCCCGTTATGCCTTTGTGATAACCCATTTCTACAAAAATATTCTATTATTATTGCTTTTTATTGAATCGGATTATATGCATAAACAACAGCCGATACAATCTTCTTCAAAAGCTTGATAACCACTTTCGTTAGTAATTATGCGCAGTCATATCAAGTTTACGAATTTCCAATCCACCAACTTGCTTATGAATGAAATTGTTTTTAATTTATAAATCACCAACCAGCTTCATTCATTCACTCATCATTTCATAAGTCACTAACTAACTTATGAGTTCAAATTTTTGAAATTCATAAGTCACTAAAAAGCGTATGAATTACATGTTTTTTAGTTCATAAGTCACCTACTAGCCTTATGAATTCTTATTTTTTAATTCATTAGTCATTTACTAGCTTATAAATTTAATGTTTTTAATTTATCAGTCACCAGCTTATGAATTAAATTTTGTTATAATTCATAAGTCACTTACTAGCTTATAAATTAGCTTCTTTTTAATTTATAAGTCACCTACTGGCTTATGACTTAATGCCGTTATTTTCTCTTCTTGAAGTGCAAGCATAGGTTTTGCTTTGACACATTAAACATTCTATCTTATCAAACAAAATTTCGATCTCTTTTTCCTATAACGCGAGATATTTCAAATTATTTTTTTTTTTAAATTACTGCTTCTAACCTTATGACGCGCAGTGTGTATACGTATAGCAGACTATCCCCTGTTTTGGTATTTTATCTGATCAGACAAAGTGAAACTGATTCACCAAAAAGGAATTGTAGGTAGGCAGGCAGAAATGATTGCAGTTATAGCTAATAATTATAATTTTCCACTTTATTTTTTATTACGTACACGACTTTACACAATATGATTGATGTAATTATTTTGTTGAGTGATGGTAAAGACCTTGGTATGAGAGGAGGCGTAACGTTAAGTCTATTTTCTATAGCTGCAATTCGCAAAAAACAACCGCTGTATATTGTTTGTATTGGGGGAGCAAATTTTCCACTTTAAGAAAATTCCATATATCGAATAAAAACGACCCATTGGCACGATGCTTAAAGTATAATTCTTTATGGAATTATTTACCCTCACCTCTGCTTAGAGAATAGGGTTTAAATTGAATAATAGTAATGAAATGTCAAGTTAAAATGCTTTAATATTCACTCTGTCTTATCGTCGCGTCGGCGGCGTCGGCGTCTTACTACCACCACTTTCTGGCTTAATATGTCTGTTTTGAAATTTGGATTGAATCTGGATTCGCTTTTCATTTTTGCCATACATGGATGGAAAATTACGTATAGCTGTCAACGAGTTGTTTTTTTATGCATCTATTCACATAATAGAAATTAAAAAAAAAATATTGTCTAACCGAGAGTTTTCTTTGCGTAACTACTGTCGTTTAAATATCTGGATTTGCCAATAAGAAAATAACTTTTTAAATTGCTTAAGATTTACGATATAATTATATATACGAGGTTAATATGTTTATTGATTAGTATGCTCTTTTTATTAGGTTTTGATACATCTATAACGTTGAACTTAACAAGAATGGACTTACTGCATTAAATTTAGATTAGATAATTATATAAATTGCGAAAGCCATAAAATATGTACATTGTACATACATATATGTAAATAAACTTTAATAAAGAAACGAATTTTATTCATTTTGTCATACGATGGAAAAGAATTTTAAATTTTGATAAGATTAATTAAATGAAGAGAAATTTATCCGTGACTAAATAATTATTACTATCGATGATAGTGAAAGATATTTATTTATTTAGGAATAAAAACAAATGTAAACTTACAAACGTGACAGACTAAAAACAAAAATAATATGCACCATTGAAGGGAAAACCAGGAAGTCATCCTAAAATAGTAATTGTTAACAAAAATTGCGATAATTTGTATTCTGAACACCAAAAAATAGCCCAAAATAATCACCGGTTCTTTAGGGACAATATAAAAGTTTTTTTTTGCTGCCATCGGAGGAGGGCCGCTATTTATTTCCACTAAGATTGAAGGGCAAATTTAACAAAAAATAACAAAACGTAGTTTGCAACTTTCTCAAAAACTATGGAAGACATAAGGCAAAGGCATCTGGTTTGCAGTGTTGTATCAAGAATAAATAGCAGCAATAAACACTTAAACCAATTAAGTTAAGTCTTTTTACAACGATTTAAAACACTAGATAGGATAACCATTTGCGTAAGTTACCATTTGGTTTATGAACTGTCAACATTTTTATGACAAATGATTTAAAAAAATTGGATCAAATTCCCAAATGAATTTGCTTGGGAATATGATTTGGTAACATTAACCAAACGTCATTATGACTTTTAAAATTAGGCGTGTTCAGAAAGACGATATATATGATATATCTGTAATACTACGTCGCTCCCGACCACTTAACGGAGGTTTGGGTAAAGATGAATTCGGTGTTTCCACTGCACAAAAAAGATCAAAAAGAGGATTATGACAAAACATTCAAATGGTATTTCATTTTTACTTGCGATATATAAGGATTCGTGCAAAAAATCGAACTCGAGATACTAATTTTCTCTAACATTACGATGATAGAGAACACGAAAAAAGTGGGTCTCGCAATTCTGTCTGCCTGTCTGTCTGTTCCTCGACCTGCAGTCTAAATCCCTGAAGAGATTTTCTTCCAATTTTGTTTTGTATTTTATTAAATACTAAAAGTTGGCATACCAAATTTACAAAATAATTTTTTAGCAAAACTGCTCTAACGATTTTTGAATTTTTTTCTTCATAAATACATATTTATCAAATAAATAAGATGAAAACTTTTTCTTTGAGCTCTATTTGTCTTAGCTATTAAAATAAAAAATTATAATAATTTATAGTAATAATTTATATTTTAACATGTTTTTTACTTCTTCTTCTTAATTTTACCGGCGATTGTTATGATATCGAGGGGGACCACAACTCTCCCACTCAACTGCTTCACCTAAGGTTCCACTTGTGGGGTTCACCGGGTTGACCTCAGAAGACGTCGACAGGCTTCCCGGTTTAAGATTGTTGCAAGTCTGAGGCCAACTAAATGCAGGTGTCGTTGCATTTGTTCATTCAGGAGTTTTTGCGCCTGATGCCTTTTTTCCGCGATAGTGGAACGTGTTGTGCTATTGCCTTTTGAACTGGGTTCTCATGGCATCTTCTTTGTACATGACAGTCCAAGATGGATTCTCTTGCTACTTATTCGATCACGCTTTGTCACTCCTGCTTAGGGCTGACCACGAGACGAGAAAAGTCTCGGTCTCGATCTCGGTCTCGGTCTCGCATGACGCGACCGAGACGAGACTGGCTTTTAAGCAACCGAGACGAGACCGAAACGAGACTGTATATTTGGACCGAAATTTACAGAGAGTCTAATAAATTAAAAAGTCCAATTTCAGTTAAATATTTATTTTCTTCTGCATGTATTCAAACTATAATTGAAAATATTTCGTTCCAATAATCAACAGGTTGTCCGGAAATCGTATTTTTCGCAGACGAGACCGAGGCGAGACTTAGTTATACGAGACCGAGACGAGACTGAACATTTTCGATTTTAACTAAACCGAGACGAGACTTTCAAAAGTCTCGCAGAGTCTCGTCTCGTGGCTAGCCCTAATCCTGCTGTCTGCGAAGCATGCCCATTTCAGCTGCCGTCAATTTACTCTCATACATCTTACATTGTCCAAAACTGTGAACCGTATGTAAGCGCTGGATGAACAACTGCCAACTGTAGAGCTTTTCTTTCAGCTTAGGGGGCATTTTTCTATCACAGAAGATGTCGGAGTTTTCCCGTCACTTCATCCACCCTACGCTTACGCGATATCTTATGTCGTCATCACAAGATCCTTCGCTATTGATCATTGATCCAAGATATTTAAACTTTTCGCACTTGTGAATCACTGTTCCATTCAAATAGATGTCCGGAATAGGCTTGTGTGGATTAAAAAATGGACGGCATAAGTATTCGGTCTTTTTCGTGCTAATGCGGTATCCATTTCCCTCCAAAACATCCACTCAAACATCAAGTGCTCGTTGCAAGGACATAGGATCTTCACTTATGATGGCTCCGTCGTCAGCAAAGAATAACTGATTCACTTTGGGGACCGTCACCTTACCCTCAAGCAGAAAGTCAAGGACAGTAATAAAGAGCAAAGGACTCAAGACGCTTCCCTGGTGCACACCTATTCTAATAGGAAACTCTTCGGTGATTCCTGCGGGGCATCTTACCTTTGTTTTAACATGCTCGTACATGTCCATGATCGTCCGCACGTAGACTTCCGGAACTCCTCGTTGTCTAAGTGCAACACATATCAGATCTGGTGGTTGTCTGTCGAATGCTTTTTCAAAATCAACCAATACAATACGCAAATCTCTCGAGCAATCCCGATATTTTTCCATTCTGATTCTTATACTCTGAATAGCATATGTGGTTGATTTACCCGAGATACACTAGATACGTTTACCATTCCAAAACTTTCGGCTCCGATTTGCCAGTGGTTTGGGAGGTTCTCCATTTGAAAATAACTTCGAAATCTGAACACGTCTAATTGTTGATAATTAATATTTGATGTTTAACCAACAGCTGATTCAATAAAAAAGCATTTAACCAAATGAATAAAGTCTTTCATGCACATTTGTGTGTAAACTTACACAATATGTAAACTTACGACATTGCATGAATGACTATCCTTTTATAATATTAACCTTTTTGCAAATCAAATTAATCATTTTCCAAATTGAATAAGACTTTTGCAAACTGTGTTCACCATATTTTGCAAATTAAATTCACCTTTTGCAAACCGAATACATGGTTGACAAGAGGTTAATTTGATATGGAAAAATGTGAATTCGCAAAAGGTTGGATTTAAATTGCAAAACGGTCAATTTAATTTCCAAAAAGTTGAAGTCTGCAAAAAGATTAATTTAATTTGAAAAAAAAATCCATTCACCTTTTTTTTATATTTTGAAGTTTAAAATTTGAATTTTGTTGGAAAACAAACTATTGATAAAATCATTTCGAGTTTTTTTTTAAATAAAATTAAAAAAACAGACTTCTTCTTTTCAAATAGAATATTTTATTGTTTATTTTTGCCATTTTTCTTATAAATAGCTTTCAATTTCGTTCCAACAATTTGCGCCAGCAATTTGCGCCCCGCATTAAAGATATGTGTCAATTTTTGCTCAAAGTAACAATTGTTCGATGGCTTTCCGATTGCTTCCCAGGCGCCACGCAGGCTTACAATAAATAAAATGATAAGTATGAGTTCAGAAAGCCATAACGCTCCACCCGTTTATACACCTGAACAAACATACACACAGACAAAACATAATTGTAATATTAGATTTGATAAAACTTCAACATTTGCCTTCACACTTTCCAATACACTTGAGCAAGTAAAAAATGGTGAAATACTCTCATCTACGTAGTATCATAAATAACTGCATCATCACATCGCTCAGCTTAAAATAAAGATTATAATTTACTATCACAAGTTGTTTATCATTTAAAAAAAATAACTACTAGACGTTGACAAAAACATTAATACAAACGTCAACCATACAAATTACTTTAAATTATAAGAGCAGTATAAATTAACATATTTAATTTGAGTAATTACTACAACAACTGACTAATCACTATATTGGAAAACAAAATACAAATTAAGTCAAGTAGATATATGAAAAGAGATACTTCAAACATTTAATTCTTACATATATTTGATTTTGTTTAGATGATTTTGCAACTTTACAAGTATTTGCATCATTTCAATCATTTAGTATCGAATTTTATTGTTTCTTCATTAATGAATGGAAGTACCCAAAAAGTGGTCATTTGTATACAGGGTGTCCCTTAATTTGTCAATAATATTTCGGGGCATGATTCTTGAGTGCATTCTAAGAAAAAAATTGTTCTACAATAAGGGCCTTTCTCCAATTTTGATATCATTTATGGGGGATTAAAGAAAAATCTTACTTTGGTGTACCCTGATGACCCATGTTAACGGTAATTGCGCTATTAGTATAAATGATAGAATACTTTTCCTTTATTTTTAGATAAGATACCAGCCTTCACCAGCCTCAATCTTAAGATATTCAGTTTTTAGCCTGTTCCATTTTTCCTGCCCATGCAAATTTTTTGAATTTGGGGTCAATTTTCTACAAAAAACGCGTAATCAACATGATGTATGTAAAAATACTAAAAATAAAAGTCAGTAACAAGTTTGCCGAAAAACCCATAGATTTTATGATAATTTGGAAAACCAACGGCAGGTAAAATTTAATAAAAAGTTTTTTTTTGCTTAACGCTCGAATGGCTATGAATAAAAAATGATATGTGTGGTTATCGATAATTTTTATTTTATGTGTGAACTAAAACAGTTATAACAGGTGTTCAAATGAGTCCCCTTTGATTTTGTATGCATGCTAGAGCCCGTTTTCGTATTTCACTGATATTGATCCTAGCTACTGCATCACTTCTGAGGACTCTTCGAGCAGAGCACTTCGAAAAATGGAACAGGATTATCTTAAGACTGAGAAAAGATATCAAATTTATTTTAATGCAGTTATAAAGGTATTTGTTCTAAAAATAAAGGCCTAAACGAAGTTTCTATCATTAGTACTAACAGCGCAATTAACATTACCCGGTCAGGGTTCACCAAAGTAAGACTTTTCTTAAATCTCTGATAAATGATATCAACATTGAAGATAGGACCTTACTGTAGAACAAGTTTTCTCTTAGAATACACTCAAAAATCATGCCCCTAAATGCTATTGACGAACTAAGAGACACCCTGTATATTAGGTGTTATGGAATGTTCTTTTTTTCATATCACCCAAAATAAATCAGGTTCAATTTGTAATTCACTAAAGAAGACTAGTAAGTTTATTAAATCACAGTTGATTTCCCCAGAAATAAAAAACAAGTAACACAATATAAATTTTTGTTTGGCATACTATTGCAAAAATAGCACGTGGTGACTAATATGGCGTGATGTTTCTTAGACATCTTTTTGGTGAGTTTATACATATACTCCGCTCCACTTGAGTAGAAACAAACTTTTTTTTTATTATCAGAGCGTTAAGCGCTTTGGTAAATTGATAAATTCACCTTTTGGTCTTAGTTCCTATAAGAGGGATCTATTGCCAATAAAACTGTGGGGACAGAATAATTCAGAAAAATACCAGTAGGTTATTTTTTAATACTTTTCTAATTACTTCATTTAAAACACTGATTTTTTTGCGCTACTTGAATAGAAACATTATCTTAAATAAGGAAGCAAATTAAAAAAATGCAGTAAAAGAGCGTAGTTTTTTATTTGTAATCATATTTTCATAATGTGTGCTACCACATTTTTGTTATATAATTTAAAGAAATTGCACTTCATGCTTCTTTGATTCATATTCTGTGATATTCTTTGTCCTCATATTGTCGGTCAGAATCGTAAACTCTACGAACCATCCATCCCAATTCGTTTTCAATAATATTTAGGTCCGGAGAATACGGTGGCCATTGAAGTAAGGTAACATTTTTCTCGGATATCCAACTGTTAATGATCCTTGCGTTGTGGATTGGCACGTTAGCTTGTTGAAATGTCCATGGTATTGGTCCAAAGGCATCGGTAAACTAAGGGAAAGCTTCTTGCAATATTTCCTTGTAGGAGTTTGCCGTCATTTTGAATGTGTGAAACTCCAGATCAATTGTTGCAAACCAGAAAATCGCACCTCACGAGATTACATCGCCTGCTCGGCTATGGTGGGTCTCCAGAATCCTGGGTTTCTTCCTCATAACATGAAAATAGTAACTATATCCTACCGGGCCATCTAACCATCTAAATTGAATTTTTTTCGACAGAAAATACCACTTTTGTCCACTCTTCCTTCCACGTCATATTCTTCCTGCAAAAATCTTTTATATTGTGTCTTCGTATTGGATTTAACGGTGGTATTTTCTTCAATTTAAGGTGCCTTAAATATTGTGACCCACGAATAACACGTCTAATAGTGTTAAGACTTGCTGTGAAACCACTCTTCGCTTTGATTTTAACAGCAGAGTCGCTTGAATTTGAAGCCAGTCTAATTTTCTTTCTTCGGTGTGCTTCTGTTGTGGCTCTTGATTGCCTACCTTACACATTTTTTTCCATAGTTTTCTTTATTTATAAGGTTCGACCAAACAATTTTCACACTTCTACTTATTTTTTTGGCAAGTGTGCGTAGGGGAAGCTTGTTTTCCACGTGTACTTCTATTTTGGCTTTTTCTGCAGGGTTTAATGGTTTACCGCGTCCCATCTTTTCAATTATTATTTATAATCTACACTTCCATTATTAGAATAATATTTTTCATTCTTACCATAATCTATAGAGACAAAAGGCACACTGTTTCTATTCAAGTGGCGCAAAAAAAACAGTGTATTTTATGAAGTGGTAAGTGGTAAGTGAAAGTGGTAAAAAATAACCTTATGGTATTTTCCTGAATTATTCTATCCCTGCAGTTTTATTCGCAAAAGATCCCTCTTTTAGGAACTAAAACCAAAAGGTGAATTTATAAATTTACCAAAGCGCTACACGCTCTGCTAGTAAAAAAAAAGTCGAGCGGAGTGTATATTTAAAAAGATTGTTAAAGTTAAGTTCAACAAATTTACATTTTGAGGGTGCAAAGCTAGCGACGTAGATTGCATTGTTGGCGGTGGAAAAAAATTAAAAAAAAAATAAGTTAAAATTGGGTCCATATTTTTAGCTAACAATGTTCCATTGCATTGATAGTCGGACATTTGTTTTGCTTGGCGTTGATGAAAAATTAATCCACGATTAATGCAAATCATCAACTAACTACTAAATTGTATGTCTGTAGAGAAAATGTTTTTATTCTACTCTATATAGTTATCCGTATATAGTTATCCGTATAGTTATCCGTCGGAAAATACTCCGACTTAATAAGAATCGAAATATTTTTGCATTGATTTGTCGGAAAAATACATATATATCGAAACAATACCTTGCTAAGGACGATTAAAAAAAAATACAACGGCTCGTGACTAACAACTCGCAACCATTCCTGTGTGCGCCTGTCGACAGGAATGGAAGGGACCTACAATTTTATGCCGAATCCGAACGGCTAGACGAGAAGCACTTATTCGTGACAAGTGATACTTTTGGAGGATTTGTCAATTCCTCGCAAGAGGCAGTAGCCCTGAAAAAAAACTTTTTAGTTTTTTAGGTGGACGAGGCTGGGAAGCGAACCCAGACCCCAAGCGTGACAGTCGAGCGCACTAACCATTACGCTACGGGCTACTACAGGACGATTGAAATGTACCTTTATTTGCTCTAGAAAAAACAAAGTTTTCATACATTTTATTATTGTGGGTAGGGAGGTTGTAGCGCGGTCAAGGGCAATTTTTAAAATAGTGACATTAGGGACTAAAATCGGGGGTGGCAAATTTTCTGCAGTTTTATGGGGCTAAGAATGAAGAAAGACGGTAGTTTTGAGATAAAAGTAGATGTTCAAGTTAACTCAGATATACATAAGAAAATATAAATTTGATAGAGGAAATTTTCAACTTGTTGTTCTTTTTGTATTAATTAATAAATAAAAAATATGATTTAAAACAACTTGAAAAAATTTATTATATTTTATCATTTGCTTTCTCTTTCCTATAATAAGAAAAATCGATTAATAAAAAAAGTTTTTTCTTCAAATCGAAAACGACTTAAACGATTTTGTAACAATACTGCATTTCATGATTCCGTCCGAAAACTAAATAAACAGAAATAGAAGTCTCTGACGTTTTTCTTTTTTCAAAAAAAATTAGATTTTTTCGTTGGGCTATTCACCCACTTACGTACATATCTCGCTTTAGATTTTGGGCCAAATTTGTTGTAATTTATAATACAAATATTTCGAACATTTACAATTAATGTAAAATTCCAAAATAGTATATCAAAAATAAACTTTTGACTTTTTTACACTTTCCCATATCTAACCTCTTCATGTCTAGAATACCTTTGCACATTATAGTCTTGAACCGTGCGATCTCGCCATGTATTTTTATTTTTTTTAAATGCTAGCCAAACAAAAATTAAATGCACCAGAAAAATACCTTACCCAGAGTTAACAAATAAGCCCTAACGGCAACAACACTCGCTAGGCCACTGTGTAGTTATGACGCTAAAACCTATAATGTCTGGCATTTCTCATCTTCTTCTTGCCATTTAAACTATGGTAAAAAAAAATATTTTAAAAATTAACTGTCAACCACAGTGTAGGCTTTTAAAACGAATTCATGCTGGTTTCTAAGAATATTATGTCCTTAAAAATTACCATGACGTAAATTACAACTTTCCACGTAATTCACAAGCAGAAGTAATAAATCAATAGAGTTTAAAGTTACCTAATGGAATGCATACGAAGGCGTCGGGGTGGCCTGTACAGCATTTAAATATACTTTAATCCATACTACAAAATATCTATGTACCTATTTTAAAAATAAATTGTACGATATCGTGAACATAATGCTCTATAGACAAAATGACATGTCTTCATTGTTTTTCATTAATTCTATAAAATAAAAATTGACAACAGCGATCCAGCTTGAAACTTGTTGAAAACGAATTGAGGATACTTTGCCTTGTTTACCTTGACTTTACGTAATCTTTGAAGATTTGAAGCAAACGGAACATTATACATATACAAAAATTATTTTAGTGCAGACTAAACTGCGGTGCAGGTTCTTGAATTTCAGCGCCCGAAATAAGTGGGGTACCAGCTAGTGTTTCGACGGTTTTAGCGAACACTAAAATCAGTGGTAACATCAAGCGTAAGAAAATCAAAAAGAAACTTTTTCCACGCCAGCTACACAAGAAACTACGGATGATGAATTTCGCCAGGGAGCATGTTGCCTGAAGCAAATCATAGAAATACATAGGTTGTCTTTTCAGAAAAATAAAAGTTTAATCTTGATAAAACCCGATGGTTATAACTTTGATTTTTACGATTTATGAGAAGAAGAACTTATTTTTTCAAGACATCACATCCGTACTATCCCTATCCATACTTCCAGGGTAGCTACAAGCTGAATTCAGTCAGAAAACGTTGAATTTTTACCATGACCACTCTATTCACCGGACTTAAACATCATCGAAATCGTTTAGGCCTTGATATCTCGAAAAGTTTATAAAGCTGGTAGAAAGTCTACGAAGCCTGGAGCCAGATTTCACTGGATTATTCAAAAAAAAATATATATGATTCAATTCCACACCGTCTGATAGATCTATTTTTAAAAAATGGCGGGCAAAATCATTCACCCCTATTGCGATTTTCGATTGTTTATTGATAGTTGATAAATATTGATATTTTGGATTTTTAATCTCAAAAATGTGATTGACTATTCATTGATATTTGTCCATTTTTTTTATAATTCACAACGGTCCGCATTATTCCCAATGACCAAAATTTTTTCGGTTGGGTGGTTAAATATCGAATTTCAATATTTATCAATAGTATACGCACATTAGGATAAAATTGAAGCATATGTATATGGATGTAACATATATACGGTGACCATTTTCTCAAACACGAAAAAGAGGACAGACAAAATAAGTTATTATATTTATTTTCAAAGTTTGTACTTCATATCACATTATTTTTTACAGTCAATTCGTTTCAATTTAAAAAAAAAAAGAAAATAAAAAATACTACATTTTGATTTGTACATAACTTTAAATATTACTTAGCTTAAAAAAAGTTTGTTTTGGTTTACCTAATTTCCATATTTTTCTGCAGAATGATTTTTTTTAAACTATCGCTATTTCTTAAACATGTTTTGAACTCTGCACAGTCCATCTCAAAATTCCACTTCGTTATTAATATTGTCTTTAATGCATCGACTTTTAATTGAGATTTTTCAGATGTCCAAATGTTGTTTGAAATAGAAATATATTTTGACACAAGCTACTTTTTTTTATATTTAGCGCGCGCTAAAGGGGTTGTGAATACCCTTAAAGTGAAAAACACAGCACGAGCGATTAGGTAGGTTGGAGGGGATTTGAAAGGAGAAACCGATGTACATTGGTTTTGAATGTCTGTAGATCACAATGGGAGGGGAAGATAGAGCTGCTGGGTAGAGCATTCCACATTCGTGTAGTGCGGCTAAAGAAAGAATCTCTGTACTGAACAGTAAGTCCGAAGTTGGACTCAAGGGTAAACTGATGGGCATTCCTAAAAGCGCGAGTATTACGGTTGAATTGTTTAAGGGGAGGAATGCAACTGGCTATTTCACTAGAGCAATGTTTGTTAAAATAACGGTAAAACAACGAAAGGCATGAAACATTTCGACGGTGCTCCAGAGATGTAAACGTTTCCGTTATAGTTCTTTCACCAATCATTTTAAGAGCTCTCTTTTGAATTCTATCCAATATACTCAATTGGGTTATTAGAGCACCTGCCCACATATGGGCAAATTCGTCAAATAGTTCGTCATCTCTAATCTTTTTAATTTAATCTTTTCTAAACTCCAGTAGATTGGAAAAACTTTTTTCAATGGACTGCCAAGAAGGAACTTTTGGCCAAAGTACCCAATTGAAATGTTACATGATTTAAGTAATCAATACAGTTTTCACAAAAAGAAGCTACTTTTTCTTTAAAAAAAGATAATATCAATATTACTTTCAGATTCAGAATGTTTTATAACCGACAATGGTAAAAAATCTTTTGGAATGAACCATTCATTTTAGTTTAAAATCTTTTAAAATAAAAGAAGCTTCAGGCATTGACATTTTTTGCGATTCCTTATAAATCAAAAAAAAATAGTAGAAAAAATGGACATTGAGAGGACATTTTAGTAAAAAGATGACAACGTACTGTCCTCTTTAAGCAAACAAAATCAGAGAGGACACAAGTACTAAAAAGAAGACTGTCCTTTCAAAAAGAGGACGTATGGTCACCGTAAACGTATAGCATCTTAGATTTTTGTGGGGTTTGATCAGAAATAATATAAGCAACGAGAATAACAGGTTGCTATCCCGCTCAAAAAGGTGTGCTATTTGCAAGAAAAATCAAAACGTGCAAGAATTTGCATGATTCACTCCCTGTTTTTTGTTATTTTCTTATATAACTTTGGAAATGTGCATCTTAGGAATACAAATATCAAGAAAAATTTTGTTTGTTATAAAATTCTTCACAAGATGACATTTATATAAAACTTTCTGGTGTTATATTTTTGTTGCTATACAGCGTTGACATCAGAAAAAAGCTCTACAAAATAGAGTAGTTTTGAAACGCTAAACTGACAGTTAAAAAATGGTCCAATTCTACTATAAATGTGGAAATGTGGCAAAAATTAAATAAAATTTTTCTTGATATTTGTTTTCCTAAGATGCATATTTCGAAAGTTATATAAGAAAACAACAAAAAACAGGGAGTGAATAATGCACTTTCTTGAACGTTTTGATTTTTCCTGCAAATAGCACACCTTTTCAAAATTTAACAAAATTAATCAAATAACTCATTTACAATACAAAAACTAAGTAAGTTTAATATCGTTCTATATAAACTCGAGTTATATGCAATACTCTTAAGGTAACTAACATAACTCTTTTCTACTTTTTCATCCAGTCTTTTTAAGATCTTTACTTAAAAAAAAAATTCTGATTGGTGAGGAAACTTAGGTAACAAGGGAGTATACCTTAGTTGCCTTACCATCTGAAATTTGTCAACCAGACAACTAACCTGAAATGCCTCATAAGCCAAAATTTCAATTAATTTATAAAGTCCTGTGGAATATTTATATCACATTAATCAGTGCTGGCTGTTTTTCCATTGACTTCTAACTGTAGAAATTTTCGATTTGTGTGCGACATCAGATGCTAAATATACCCTATATTCTAAGAGGCCACAGCAAATTTTGGAGGGCAAAAGTGAACCAAAAAAAATTATATGAGTCGAAAGGTGTGTTTAGGCTAATAAAATAAATGAAAGTATTGCAGTCCCTCGTAGCGGCTCTTAGGTGGGATATGCAATTTTCGAAAAAAATTGACTTAAAACAGAAAAACAAATTATTAAAAAATAACGCTAACATTTACTGTTTACGCCCTGTTTTACTTTTATGTAAGGCCAGAAATCTCTTTTTTCATTACCTTTAAAATAAAGTTCCTTCAATTAATAGTTATTGAAATATTAATGTTTGAACTCAAAAGTTTGAAAAAGAAAAAAATTAAAAAAGGGTTCAAAATATTTTTTTGGCTAAATTTCACGTAACAAAATTTTCACGTTACAAAAATTTAATGTCCTCATCAATTTGTAGTCAAATACTGAAAACCGGATGGTTCTAGGACTTTTACATTTCAAGATATTAAAAACTAAATAGCTTTCTCATAAAACTAAGAAAAACCCGGTTAAATGATCATTTTAGCAACCAGTTTATTAGTACCAAGATACATATATTAAAGGTAATATCATTAGCTTTTTCATTTTTGTTCAGTTCTGCGCATGCGTCATAATCGAAGAAAAATGGCTGATTTCAGTGCGGTTGTGTGTTCTGTCATTTTGTCTCGTGTGTTCATTAATTTAAATTTCTTTTCAAAATTCTGCAAAAGTTTGTTTAACTAATTTTTTCATAAAAATAACAAAAAAAGGATTTAAAAAAATGTATCCGGGCCAATTAATCAGTGCTAAGCAGTTAAAATAAAAAAAAATTTACGAATTTGTTTTTTTTTTTTGTTTACCTTTCAGTTGTCATTATTGTCATTTTTCATTTTGACACGAAAACTTACACTGAAAGAAGCCATCTTGAAATTTGACAAGCTGCGCGTGATAATACCTTAGATATGTGTACTGTGGCTTAGTACAGGTAAAACAGGATACACTAGCGGAAACAATTTTTATATTTTTGAAACTTGGTGGGATCGTTGGACTTACCATAAGAATTAAGAATCAAAAGAGTCCATACAAATATCTGTGTTCCAAGGCTGTTTTTTTTTGGAGGGGGGAGGTATGGACTTATCGAAATAAAAAATTTAATACAATTTGAACGTTATGATACATGACTTTAGGGTATTTTTCAATTTTGAATCTAATGACATCAAAATTAAGGCAATAATATGATCCTAATGTCCATTTATCCAGAGATTACTGTATTTTCAAAAAAAAAAACAGGTAAAACTCTTTAAAAAAATACATCGAAACTTTTGAAATCTTGAAAAGTAAAAGTCCTAGAACCATCCGGTTTTCAGTATTTGACTAAAAATTGATAAGGGCATTGAATTTTGGAAACAAAAATAGTACTCACATAATTACCTGAATTTTAGCCAAAACAATATGTTGAACCTTTTTTTTAATTTTAATCTTCTAAATTTTTGTTTGACTGCTAACCTGGACGTGTGGGTTCGAGCCCCAGTCTAGGTAGCATTCTTTTCAGTATTCCCCAGTTTCATCTGGATGCCACCCGTGGAATTTCATGAGATAATTAACATCTAATTCTCAATCCACTGTGCCAACAAAAATCTTTCCTTTCCGTCATTCCTTCTAACTAGTACCGTGAATTGCATTTAAAAGACCTGAGGTCTTACAGGCATATAGTTAAAAATTATAAATTATTATAATGAAAAATAGGATTTTTGGCCTTTCATAAAGTATAACGAACATTATTATAAATGTTACCGTTGTTTTTTAATAATTTGTTTTCTGGTTAAAGTCATTTTTTTTTTTAAATTGCCCCTCCCACCTCAAATCCTCCACCAGGGACTGCAAGACTAGCATTCCTTTTTTTAGCCTTAACACACCTCTTGACTCATATAATTTTTTTTTGGTTAACTTTCGCACCCCAAAATTAGCTGTGGGCTCTTGGTCTACTAGATTCAGCTGCGGTTTCAAACTACGCTCTCAGAACAATTTGGGAAGGTGGATCGCATATAACAAGAATTACGTTTTTATAAGAGACCGTCCCTGGCAACACTAAATTTAGGCACCTACTTTATAGTTGGATGGGCGCATGTGCAGTGATTGTTATTCTCTTAAGGAGACTTTCCTATATAGAATAAATATGAATTTTTGTCTCAAAAATTAATATTTAATCAAGATTTTTGCATTCTAGATTTTATTTTTGTAGATTCTTGTAGTTCGAAGTTATGCTTTCTTAATTATTGTTTTCGATATTTTTTCAATTCTAGATTTTTTTTCGAGATTTTTACTTTCGAGATTTTTGCTTTCTGGATTATTGGTTTCTAGATATCGTTGTAGAGTCTTATGTCGGAAAACTGCAAAATACTGACAAAACTGTAATTTTGGCAACACTACAGAGAATATAAAGTGAACGTACAGAGCACAGACTGACAGACGAATTACCTTACAAAAACCACGTTTTTGGTCTTCTTCAACATCGTAGAGTTGAAATACACCAAACAAGTACTTGTTTTAAATAGTTTTTCAAAATACATACATACATAGTATATGGTTGGTTCAATATTAACTAGTAAATTTATTTTTTTTTATAAAAATCTCTTAAGCTCTCATAAATAAGTAAAACAAAATGTATACACTAAAGTGAACAACAACAAAAATAATGAACGCTATGGATTTCGATGTTTTGATTAGTTTAGGAGTTATCAATCACTCATGAGGGTATAAAGTAGTTCTTTAGTAATAGCCAATGACATTCTTGAACCTTGGTTGAACCTCAGTTAAACCATGAAAATCAGTATTTTAAAATCGTGAACAGAAGTTGAATTACCTATGTTTGCGCAATTGGCCTTTAGTTTCAAGAAAGTAAACTGATTCATTTCACGTTAGAGAAAATATCTTCTACCATTTCATCCGTTTCTTGCTAACTTTATATATAGAGACAATAATACAATTATGCTACAAATCCGCCGCAGTGTTATTCTCTATAAAAATGAAGATTTAACATTGGTGCACTGGGGCGTATACGCACTTTTTTATTTAATTTAATTTTTAACAAATGTTCATCAATTCGTAACGATTGATATTTTTTTTATTTTAATGTTGAACTTTCGAATTGGAGTCAATATATACTCTTACATTGAAATAATATTCCCATCCGTGCGTTCCTAGTCCCTATTATTTTTTACTTTTATCTTTGGATTTCATATTTGATTGTCATTGATGCTCAGCACTGGCTATAAAACATGTTAGCTATGGCATTCCATGGGTCAATAATTATGTCTCTATAACATCCGTTTTCAAGGCTAAGCAAAATTATACAACTACAACTACCTACACAAGAGCATGTTTTTGCAATCCCAGTCGGGTATTTCATTTTAATTTAGTAACGTTTTTAGTGTTAATTACTTGAGGGCTAGTTATAAATGTCTATTATTGTCCTCAATCGAAAAATGTCTAATGACCCGATCGAAATACACCTCTAACAAAATGGACTCTCAAAACCAATAGGCCTTGTGCAACATCATGCCAAAACCTCAAGGCGGTAAGCTAAATAGTATTAGAATTATGTTCAAAGAAATTGAATACGAAGAAGCAGGTATTAAATGACACATATAGGTTAATAAACTTCTTTCTATATCTGGAGTTAATTTTCTACTAAGCCCGAATATATTTCTGGGAACTTTTATAAAAAGTTATTTAATAAAAGTCACGTTGTGTTTCTTATTGCGATATACGTAGTATAGGGCAAGTTTAGGATTCGTGCAAAAAAAAAATTCGAGATAACAATTTTCCCTTACATTACGATGATAGAGAAAGCGAAAAAAGGCTGAAGCGATTTTCTTCAAACTTTGGACTTAAGGTTCTTATGGGATTCCCTAGAGGGGAAACTGAAATTTTTTGTATCTCAAAAAATAACGGTACCTGTCATACAACCAATATACAATAATAGATTTATTTCAAAAACGGCTCTAACGATTTTGAAAAAAAATCTACGAGCTACTATAATTACTAAAATAAATATTTTGGTAGAAAAAAAAAATTTTTGTAACGGTTATTAACGGTACCTGTCATAGAACTGATTTTTTGGTTTTCAAATTTCTCGTTAACGACTATAGCGATTTCAACCAAATTTCTTATGTAAGTGGTCCTTTACAATTTTAACAATTTTGCATATACAATTTTTTGAAAAAAATAATTTTTGGATTTTTAAAAATATATTGAAATTATTTTTTTTGAAAATTCAATATCTTGAAAGCGGGTCAATGAATATTTTTTAAATTTTGTGTAAAATTGTAAATTTTTTAATTCTAAAAGTTGGCATACCAAACTTTATTTTTAAACATGTTCAAGAATTTGTATATATAAAAAATTAATTTTTAAGAAAACCGCTCTAACTATTTTTGAAATTTTTTTCTCGTGAATTAGCATTTATTAAACAAATCAGATGGCATACTTTTTTTTAGCTTTATCTGCTTAAGATATAAAAAAAAAAAAAAAATCTATAATAAATTATAGTAATAATTTATATTTTAAATTGTTTTTAATACTTTTTGTAATGATTTCATAATGTTATAGAACCACATATGCACAAATTGGCAATTTTAAGCAACGTTCAACTTGTTAGCTACGAGAGCAAGTTTGTGCGATCCAGTCGTGCCCATTTTTTATTTTAACATTTTCATCTTATAGCCCAGTCGAATTCGACAATAAATTCGCAAAGTGCGATGTAGTTCTGCATTTTTTGATATGTTGTTGGGGCATGCTAGAGTAGTCTGTAGATAATTTTGCAACTTCGAAATACTTGTGCTCGCTGCAGGAAAAATGCAACAGTGAAAAAATCGCTAAAATCACCCCATTTTTCCGACATTTTCCTTTACAACTTTGAAAATATGGAATAAACCATCCACTATAAACGTGTTTAATATAAAATTTTCACAAGACCACATTAGTTTTAAATTCATGCATGTTATATTTGTGTTGCTATCTAACCAGGAATTAAAAAAAAAATTGAAAAACTAAATAATTTTGAAGAAGTCAAAAAATAGGTAAAAAATGTTAAATTCTGCTTAAAATTTGGAATCAAATAGTATAGAGTATTACAAGACGAAATTCGAAAATTCGATTCAAATCGTTCAAATAGTTTTGACAAGAAACATGATGTTAACTAAGTGCAACAAGCAATGTTTGCATCATTGCTGTATTCAAAGTAGGACAACACGTACTTGGAACCCTTAACTATCATAAAATATAGTTGTAATATTTATATCTTTTTTTAAGCAACTCTTATAGCGATTTTAAAAGTTCCGAAATGTTCACGAAATTACATACTTGAAAAGTGAACAATTTTCGGAACTTTTAAAATCGCTATAAAAGTTGCTTAAAAAAAGATATAAATATTATAACTATATTAAATGATAGTCAAGGGTTCCTTGTACGTTTACAAAAATGAGTGCCAACTTAAGTGTCCTACTTTGACCACAGCAATAATGCAAACATTGCTTGTTGCACTTGGTTAATATCATGTTTCTTGCCAACACTATTGGACCGATTTAAATCAAGTTTTTGAATTTCGTCTTCTAATACTATATACTACTTGACACCAATTTTTTAGAAAAATTGGAGATTGTTTGACTTATTTTTTGAGTGCTTTAAAATTACTTAGATTTTCAGAATTTTTTTTAAATTCATGGATAGATAGCAACACAAATAAAACATACATGAATTTTAAACTAATGTTGGCTTGTTGAAATTTGTATAACAAACAAGTTTATGGAGCACGGTTTTTTCCTAAGTTGCATATTTCCAAAGTTATAAGGGAAAGTTATAAGGGTGAATTTAGAGCACAGGTTTTTCGAAGTTGCAAACTTGGCTAAAGACTACTCTAACATGCCCCAAAAACATATCAAAAATGCAGAACTACATCGCGCTTTTCGAATTTAGCACTTTTTTTTTGTAATTATTGACTGGGCTATTAGCTGGTAACAACTTCGGTTGGGATTTTTTTTTAATATAAACTGATACTTCTTGTATCTAATAGCCCATGTGAGTTTCAAATCTTTCATTAAGGAATGACTTTTCAAAAGGAGTAGGTGTATAGTTTTTAGTAGTTTTTAAATCAAGTAAACATAAAGTAAACTCTATGGGGCATATTTATTGTCGCAGATAGACCCAGGTTTAACTAATCAACATTTTAAGACAATTTTGGCCCAATGAATACAGACCGATTTCAATCACAAATTGTTGGTTTTTTCTATAAGATAATAAACTTGGTATACTACACAAAAAGCTTCAAATATTTTGAAATGATAAACTTAAAAAAATAGAATCAACGTCCGAAAATTCAACTAAACCTATGTTTAACTTAGACCCAGGTCTAAAATGACTATGAATACGCCCCAATTTATTACAAATCAAAGCATGAAACATTCTTTTTTTGTATACCTGGCAACCCTAAAAACAAGAACTACTAATAAAGAACATCATTATAGTAAAACAAAAGAATAATCCCAAATCCACATTTTTTATCGTCATTGCCATCCAAATCCATTCACTTGTTTGATTCTTTCAAGTACCTGTTGTTAGTTGAAGTGAGTCTGAGTATGTTCAGTGAAACATACACTATAACCATTATGGGTGCATCACTCTTTTTCTAAGAATTTTCTCTTAATTTTAAGAGCATTGTAGAAACATCAAAGAAACAGAAGCCACATTAAAACACATGAGTATAAAATTATAATGATCAATTTGTGAACTACCTTACCATGATCTGATATTTTATAGAAAATTCCACTCAAAATTCTTCCTCATTTTCACTCAGTTTATTTGATTGGCAACATCTTACGACTTATGAATGCGACCTAACTTAAATTTGGGCAAAGATGATGAAGTACTTTAGATTGATTGCACAATAAATTTTGTTTAGTTATCGCAGCATAGTATTGGACTTAAGATTAATCACTCAACTGTTAACCGCTAAATCAAAATAATAAAATATTGCTGTATTTATTTTTCATCTCGTATCAAACATAAATAGGGGTATTTACCTAGAAAGAAATCAAAAATGTTGCTTGTTTTTCAAGTTATAGGATGTTGCTGGTATACACCACGCCACGCCACCAACATCTCTCAGTGCTTTGAGTAGAATTTCATAAAAAAATCATTTCACCCGCTTCGTTTGTTCGTTCCGTTCGGTTCGTATAATTCGTTTTTGTTTTAGTTTTATTTTTTGTTATTTTATTTTTCTTTTCATTCATTTTATTGCTTTATAGAGTGGGGATGTACTCTTCAAATACATTCGTTTCAGTAATTTTCTGTTTAGTCCTTAAATAAGAAGCAACAAGTAAGCATCTCTCTTTATTCTCTTAGCAACACCACAAAAAAAAAAGAAAAGAAACAAATATATCAGAGTTTCGAAGAAGTGTGAATTTGGTTTTAAGATAGCTACTATTATAATCGTTTTTGGATTTCGAGTTATTTCGCCAAGGGTGTGTGTACACTTTGCTTGTAATAAATTTATTTTCTATTATTATGAATTTGTATCGCGCGGCAGTTTTGTTTCCTCAATGAAAAGCGCGCGGTTTTTTTTTTTTTCAATAAATGTTTGCAACAACTAAACTTAAAAAAAGGTCAAATCAGACAAAAAAAAAAGATACTTTTTCTTGGTCTTCAATTTAATTATGAACATTTATTTGGTGTTGGTATAAACCGTCTGGGACACTTCTTGGTGTCTACCTGGACCTGTGCTACCCAAAATATAAGACAGTGTATCCTTAGAGAAGACCCAAAAATAGATATCCCACTCGACTTGAGTGTTTTTTATTCCAACATTTCGCTAGACACTTAAAAAAGGTTTTTTATGTGACCGACAAATATATATTACAATAGTGAAGTTCTTTTGTTTGCATCGTTTGACCGTCTGTCTGATGAGTCCTCTACATTTATGACCGGCCAGTGTTCAGACTTAATTAAATTAAATAAACAAATGTAATTTTATTTGAGTTAATTCGATTGTGACTGAGTGTTTTTGTCGGCTCTTTGGAAGCGGCGGTAACAGTAAAGTGTGTGACCACTAATCCGACAAATTTTACTAGGACGTGTATCTTAAACTCTTGCTGCAACAGTATAATATAACCACATAAATTGCAGCAATAAATCTAGTGTGTGAATGCGTAGGTGCCGGTGTTGGTGGAGATTGTGGTGGTGCTGATGCTGCTGCTTCTAAAGATAATGTTGGCGGTGGCTGTTAGTTGCATCTACTATCATTTTTGTACGATCTGCAGTGACTGTCGAATGTAAAAACTTTATGTCTGAAAGTCTATCTATTGGAATAACAGTGCATAGTTTTGAACAAAAAAAAAGAACACGCGAATTCAAAGTTGCAAACAAAAACGTATACCTAACTATTGCCTACTTTTGCATTTTGTCTACCCCGGTTCGTCGGAACTTTACGTTTTTTTTTTCTGGCTAGCTCTGCCGCTTTTGAATCTTTTTTTTTTATTGCATTTTTTTTTGTCTTAATGTGATAACTTCCGTTTGCAATAAATGTTGATTGAAGAAATGCTTACATATACTACGCAACTAACTATGCCTGTTTTTTATTTTTGCATTATTTTTATCAATGAGTGTGTTGAGTAGGTGATATACATACACATATATAGCTACCTACATAATAATATGTTTGAATTTTGTTATCTTAACGGTATCTTATTCGATTTTTTCCTAAATCTGATTTTTGCGAATAAAATAAATGTTTTACGGTGTGGGGTACGTACCTACATAGGTACCTGCTTAATCTTACTTCCTTAAAAAAAATGTACATACATACGCATCTACAAATAGGTACCCTGCATGAACATATTTAATAAAATAAAATTATCATTACACGCGGCAGAGCATTAATGCAAATATTTCGATAAGATAAAAATAAATACCTTCATAAGCTTTAAGCATTGGCATAAAGTTAAAAATACAAAAAAAAAAAACTTATCAGGAAATACTTAGGTATATGCAAATTTTTTTTTTATATTTGATTTACAACGGACTACTTCCGACATTTCCGCCTCAGTGACGCCAATTTGATGACTATCTTGGATTCACATTTTTAATAGTTTTTTTTTTTTGTTCTGGAAATAAAAAAAGCTTTTTTAAAGTGAAGCCAAGTTTTATTAATAAATTAATTGAACTTTTTTTTTTAATTTTAGTTCCGACTTTTAGTAAATCTACTCAAAAAATCATCTATACAAAATGTATATCATAAAATAATTTTATTAAAACCCCCCACATGTGAATGTGATTCGAATAATATTAAAACTGTTATAAAATAGTGATAACTTTTAAGAAAAAAAGTGAACAAAAGGCAAAAGACAAATTTAAATACACAATTTAAAGAAACTTACCTACTTAAACAACGACTGTGCTTCTGTACTTAATTTTATATAATAACTACATACATACTACATATATTCATCAAAGTAAAAATCAAAATTTTATTGAAGCTTAAAAAAAAATTCTATAAAAGAAATAGCGCATCTTTAAATAATACAACAAGTATTTTCAATTAAAATACAAATTAATTCTTTGGATAACTACTTAAATACACACGATATTTGCTCCAAATGTAAGTAAAATTTATTAAATGTTTAAATTATTATTGAATACAAAAATAATATAGTAGAACTATAATTAAAAACAATCTTTTGTTAAAACTTCATTTTTATGAATTTTTAAGGTAAAATATATTAGAATTATACTATTTTGGTTTTACCAAAGGCCGATCTACTGTCAATTTTTAAATGGAATTGGCAGAAAATTGTATTTATTCATTCAAAAACAAAAAACAGGAAGATTGTGTCTTCACAGATTTAGGTTGGGTTAATCCTTATGATCTTCCGCCTTACCATAAAAGACTGAAACTTATTGACATGCCTAGTCCTGAGAACAGACGGTCGTATTTATGTTTTGTCTTCATTGTAAAATTGTTAAACGGAAAAATAGACTCTTTGCACCTTGCACCTTCTATCTTGTATTCACTTTAATATTCCCCAAAGAAACTTATAAGGAACTTGTCCGAATGTCTACATATTTTCAATTATCGGACCAATTATGAACGTTTTTCTCCCATAAATAAAATGTTTGATTTATTTAATATTTTCAATAATATATGTATATATTAACTTGTTTGATCAAAACGTAAATTTCACAAGTAAATTTAAATCAATTTTTTTTTCAAATATATAAAATTGTACATAAAACTTTTATAGCTAGTAATTTAGATAACCCGGGGTTTAGACAAGCGAGTAGAACTAGTAGCATTTGTGTCATAGTGTTAGTTTTATGGATGTATGTGTGACAAGTAGCTCTCTGCGCGTTTTGTCAACTAGTATGATTTATTTTAAATATTTAACTACAAAAAAATATACAAATAATGGAAACTATGGATACAAAACAAATAAATGAAAACAATACACTACACTAGCAGGATAACTGGCAGGCTACTCGCAGGCAAAAATATTATACTATTTGCCCTGCTAGTCGACTCTCTAGTGTTCAGATACACTAACACACATAAACGCTACTAGTTCTTCTCGCTATTCTAAGCCCCGGGTAAGTTATACATAAATAAATTAATTTTTTGAGAATTCTTGTTGCATTTTGTAGGTAATTAAAGTTTTAAGATTAAATGTTTTAAGATTACAAAGTTGTAAGAATTATTGGCAGGCAGAGAATTTGAAAGAATTGTAAATTACAGTACATTCCATGAAACTACTGTTTAATCTTCGAATTTCCTTAAAATGACTCGGCTTCTTTTGATTTTATTTATGCGCAAACGCTTCTGGAAAGTTTTAATAGTATTCCGAACCAATATTCTTAAACCAAATAGTTTTTGATTTAAAAAACATTTTAACATTAACTTAATTCTTAAAACTTGGCACATATATGAGGCTGTGAGTGCAAAAGTGGCGTAACCCACTTTTTGTAATTGGGTTTAAATCGGCAGAAACAAGCCCATTATGCCAATGTTATATTTTTGTTGGAAAGAATAGATATTCAAGAATCTTAAACTATGTTTAAAATAATTTATCCCCCTAAGACAAAAATATGAGAGACAAAATAAGCCAACTTTTACAAAAAGGGTTACGCCACTTTTGCACTCACAGCCTCTATAGCAGCTTTGAACTCTATCCAGACTAACAGACGATGTTAACACACAAATGTGAATTTAACAAAACAAAAAAAAAAAAAAACGTCTCCACTAATTTTGATCAAATTTCGAATATTATTTCATTGCTATTTTTTGATATGAAACAATTTAAATGAAACCTTTAGTAAAACCGTTTTTTGAGTGCCCTACCTAAGGTGCCCGACTCTCAACCCAACCATCCTCGGTTCAACTCCCGCAAAATCCATCAAGTATTATATATTATTGTGAATTAAGTTCCAGAAGAAAATCATTACTTGCATGAAAATAAAGGAGAAAATATAGAAATAAAAATAAAGAATTAATTTGCATTGTGCTTCGAAAAGGCTTCTCTTAGGTCTCGACAAGCCTTTTATAAGGGTTTTTAGATGTGTCTATCGAAACATTTGAACAAAATTACACTACTACATTTGCAATGTTTGAGTGTAGTTTTGTTCTATAAGGCCTTAGCGAAATAAATTGAGTACTTCCATTAAACCTGTAAATGATTGCTTGAAAGCCTTTCGAACTTCTCAATGTGGGCCAAATGGGTTTATCTAAGGCATTATAGAGTCCAATTTGCTGATTAGGAAATAACTTCGATAGATCCTTACAGAAGTTAAATTGTTAGTTGGGAAGTCATGTTTTTATTCTCGGGGATTGGTTATGTTTTAGAATAATTGTTGACATACTGTGAAATGCATTTTGATCCTTCTTATCAAGATTAAGACTATCGGTGGTAAAGGACAAATTAATCTATGAACATTTTACATTATTCAACCCCTGCCCTTTCCCCCACTGTATTTCTGCTTTTGCCTCTAGCTAAAACAATTTTAATATTGGGATATTTCACGTATGTTATGTATTCTTTCATAGACAGGTTCTTTTTAGCTATTGATTATATTAATTTTTTTAATAGCGTTTATCCACATTATTTAACAGAGCATTTTTTTCCAAATGCAATATCAACTAATACTGCCACTGCAATTGTTGATAGCCGATATTTAAAAAGTTATTCTGCTATTCGGAGTGGAGACAAATCCCACAAATAAGAAATCATTAAAATCTGTGCAGCCGTTCTTGTGTTATAAATGGTGTAACATACACGACTTTGTTTTATACATATAGATGTATTTTTCTTGAAATGACGAATTGAAGAGCTTTTTTATCCATAACATACCATGTTTTCCAGTCATTCCATTTAATTTTTTTTTTATATTCTATTCTATTTATTTTTTTAAATCACAATCACTGGATTTTGAATTTTATTATTTTATTTTCTCGGAATCTTAAAAGCACATTCAGTCCTCATTGTAGTACCCTTATCGTATCAATTATTGTCTTTGGGTGACACAAAAATGTCAACTTTCTTGAAATTTCAGGTGCCGTTATTTTTTTATTTTTTTTTTTTTTACTGAATTGAAAAATGTAAAGAACTTTGTCCGATACTTATCCCAGGAAAATCGAGAAAAAAAGGATTGGGTACGATATGTCGACTATTAAAATATCGACTCTACAAAATATATCGACTGGTTAAAAGACCAACTCCGCTGACACAAAATAAAAGCTGTTTCAAGAACGATGCTGCGTTTCCATCGAACGCTATCACTTAAAAATAAATAAATTGGGTGGCCTAAATTGGGTGACCAGGGCCTAGTGACTAACAACTCGCAACCATTCCTATGCGCGTGTCGACATGAATGGAAGGGACCTACAATTGTATGCCGAATCCGAACGGCTAGACGAGAAGCACTTATTCATGACAAGTGATACTCTTGGAGTGGTTTACAGACGTTGCAAGAAAGAAGCAAAGAGTATGTATCACGAGCTGGAGCAAATATCAGCACCGGCTGCTGAACTGCGACATACCAACATGAACAAGGGCGCAACTATTTTCAAAATCGCCGCACAGAAAAGGAAAAATGCTCAGGAGTTTCGTTCACCAAAATTCATTAACAACGCTCAAGGCCAACTCCTTGTGGATGACAACAAAATTCTTTACAGTTGGAAAGAGTATTGTGAAGGACTTTTAAATTAACAGTTTCCGAGGATATACTTTCTAATAGCTGCATCTAAAAATGAAGAAGTCGCCGACATCACAGACGAAGTGATGCGGTGAAAAACTCCAAAAAGGGAAATGCGATTGGGGCAGACGAGATACACTCTGAGTTCTGGAAAAAGATGGGAGACATCGGGTCTATATGGCTATGGATGATTCTCATCTCAAATTTATCTGCGGCGACCAAATGCCTAATTAGTGGAGGGAAAGTGACCTTCTTCCCATCTACAAGGGGAACGGTGATACACGAAATTGCAACAGCTACCGTTCGATCAAGCTGATTTCACACACCATGAAGATCGTTGAGCGGATATTGGATGGCCGCCTACGGAAAATAATACGGCTATCTGAAGACCAGTGCGGGTTTGTTTCGGATAAATCAACCACAGATGCTATTCAGAGTATAAGAATCAGAATGGAAAAATATCAATATATATACAATAATATCAACAAACAACCACGGCGAGATCTGATATGGGTTGCACTTAGGCAACGAGGAGTACCGGAAGTCTACGTGCGGATGATCATGGACATGTACGAACATGTTAAAATAAAGGTAAGATGCCCCGCAGGAATCACCGAAGAGTGACTACTAGGGAAGCGTCTTGAGTCCTTTGCTCTTTATTACTGTCCTTGACTTTCTGTTTGAGCATAAGGTGACGGACCCCAAAATGGAGCCATAATAAGTGAAGATCTTGTCTCCTTGCAACGTGAACTTGATGTATGGGTGAATGTTCTGGAGGGAAATGGATACCGCATTAGCGCGAAAAGGACCGAATACCTATGCTGTCCCTTTTCTGATCCACACAGGCCTATTCCGGACATCTATTTGAATGGAACAGTGCTTCTCAAGTGCGAAAAGTTTAAATATCTTCGATCAATGATCAATAGCGAAGGATCTTGCGATAACGACATCAAACATCGCGTAAACGTAGGGTGGATGAAGTGGCGGGAAAACTCTGCCGTCTTCTGTGATAGAAAAATGCCCCCTAAGCTGACAGGAAAGCTCTACACTGCAGTTGTTCGTCCAGCGCTTACAAACGGTTCACAGAGTTGGACAATGTACAAGAAGTATGAGAGTAAATTGACGCTAGTTGAAATGAAGATGCTTCGCATGACAGCAGGAGTGACAAAGCGTGATCGAATAAGAAGCAAGAGAATGCGAGGAAGCCTACACGTCAAAACTACCATCTTGGATAAAATACTGCATGATCAACTTAGCTGGTACTGTCATATACAAAGAAGATACCATGAGAACCCAGTTAAAAAGGCAACAGCATAAGACGTTCCAACACTATAGCGGAAGAAAGGCAGGGGCAAAACTCCTGGATGAAACAAATGCAACGACACCTGCATTTAGTTGGCCTCAGTTTTCTGAGGTCAACCCGGTGAACCCCACAAGTGGAACCTTAAGTAAAGCAGTTGAGTGGGAGAGTTGTAGTCCCCATCGAGATCATGACAATCGCTGGATAATGAAGAAGAAGAAGAAGAAGAAGAAGAAGAAGAAGAAGAAGAGGGCTACTGCCTCGCAAGAGGCTGAAAAAAAAAACTTTTTAGTTTCATAGGTAGACGAGGCTGGGAAGTGAACCCAGACCTTCAGCGTGACAGTCCATCGCACTAACCATTACGCTACGGGCTACTACGCTATCACTTAATCGCGATTTATTGAGATTTCCCCATTCAACCCTTAAAAATGAGTAATAACGATATGGTATTGACTATATAAAATATGAAATATATCATTGAAGTCATGACTTATATTCCATAGTCATATTTGTTCAAGCTTTCATAAGTCATCTAAATTTAGTTATTGACAAGGCCATATGATTAAAACCTATGCATATCCCTCTCATGATGATGATATTTCGTATCACATATATCTTGAAAATTTGAAATTTGTTAGGTTCGATGTATACAGTCATCATTATTGTTAAATGTCATTAGTCATATGCAATAAGCATCTGTCAAAAGTAATTTTTTGTTTGTCAGGATTTCTTCTATAAATAGCAACCACTTGTAAATGAATTATCTTAATGTAATTAATAAAGTTCATATCAAAGTTACTGTACTCTTTCAGTCAGGCAGTATACTTCTATTAAGAAGGATATAAACATTTAAAAAGTTAAACTCACTTACAATTCAACCCATCACAAAACAGTGCGGACGCTTATATGTAAAGGGTGATTTTTAAAGAGCTTGAGAACTTTTTTTAAAAAAAAAACGCATAAAATTTGCAAAATCTCATCGATTCTTTATTTGAAACGTTAGATTGGTTCATGACATTTACTTTTTGAAGATAATTTCATTTAAATGTTGACCGCGACTGCGTCTTAGGTGGTCCATTCGGAAAGTCCAATTTTGGGTAACTTTTTCGAGCATTTCGGCCGGAATAGCCCGAATTTCTTCGGAAATGTTGTCTTCCAAAGCTGGAATAGTTGCTGGCTTATTTGTGTAGACTTTAGACTTGACGTAGCTACACAAAAAATAGTCTAAAGGCGTCAAATCGCATGATCTTGGTGGCCAACTTACCGGTCCATTCCTTGAGATGAATTGTTCTCCGAAGTTTTCCCTCAAAATGGCCATAGAATCGCGAGCTGTGTGGCATGTAGCGCCATCTTGTTGAAACCACATGTCAACCAAGTTCAGTTCTTCCATTTTTGGCAACAAAAAGTTTGTTAGCATTGAACGATAGCGATCGCCATTCACCGTAACGTTGCGTCCAACAGCATCTTTGAAAAAATACGGTCCAATGATTCCACCAGCGTACAAACCACACCAAACAGTGCATTTTTCGGGATGCATGGGCAGTTCTTGAACGGCTTCTGGTTGCTCTTCACTCCAAATGCGGCAATTTTGTTTATTTACGTAGCCATTCAACCAGAAATGAGCCTCATCGCTGAACAAAATTTGTCGATAAAAAAGCGGATTTTCTGCCAACTTTTCTAGGGCCCATTCACTGAAAATTCGACGTTGTGGCAGATCGTTCGCTTCAGTTCTTGCACGAGCTGTATTTTATACGGTTTTACACCAAGATCTTTGCGTAAAATCTTCCATGTGGTCGAATAACACAAACCCAATTGCTGCGAACGGCGACGAATCGACATTTCACGGTCTTCAGCAACACTCTCAGAAACAGACGCAATATTCTCTTCTGTACGCACTGTACGCATTCGTGTGGTTGGTTTAATGTCCAATAAAGTAAACTGAGTGCGAAACTTGGTCACAATCGCATTAATTGTTTGCTCACTTGGTCGATTATGTAGACCATAAATCGGACGTAAAGCGCGAAACACATTTCGAACCGAACACTGATTTTGGTAATAAAATTCAATGATTTGCAAGCGTTGCTCGTTAGTAAGTCTATTCATGATGAAATGTCAAAGCATACTGAGCATCTTTCTCTTTGACACCATGTCTGAAATCCCGCGTGATCTGTCAAATACTAATGCATGAAAATCCTAACCTCAAAAAAATCACCCGTTACATACACCTGAGTTGAATTTTTATTCAATTAAAAAGATGTTAAATTTAACGAAAATTCAGTGGATTCTATCAGATATGTTGTCAGATACCACAAAGTTAAGATTTCTATCAGAAAGACCATCATCAGTGTCAGTAAGTTCAAAGAAGTTGTATTGATGTTTCAAAAATTTTATATCGATGTCGTTAATGTAGTGCCTAGCTTGTGATTTCAAGCAGTTTTGCGTTTGCTTTCTAAATTTCTTTCTTGCTTTCCTTTGAAATTATTTGTGTAGACAAACGATATGTCTTCCCGTTACCTTTCTTAGACCGACGTGTAATAAGTCATTCAGTATGAGGAATACCATATCTACAAGTGCTTGTACGTTTTCTAATCATTTTCAAAAATTTGTGTAAAAAAAATTCATTCTTTACAGTGTGTGTAGGTGGTGGCCAATTACTAATAATTATTATTGTACTTCTTTTCACTCGGGTTCGGTAGTCGGTATTCGCTACCTTTACTCACTCGACACTTTACTCAAGTGATGTACGTAAATATACATACGTAGATAAATGTACATCTTAAAAAGAGGAAAACAAAATTATCGAATACTTTATGCTTCCTAGCATGGTCTTGTTAATGAACTTGAAAAAAATAAAATTAAAATTCAAAGTACAAGAACAAGAATAAGAAAATAAAAATGTAGACGTATGCTTCTGGTCTCTGCCAGTTTCTGGGGAAGTGTTGATTTAAAAAAAAAATGTTTACTTTGATATTTACTCGAATGGAACAAGTCATACAAAATAATATACATACTTGTAGGTACCTATACCTACTTGTCGATTTTCTTACCGAATGATTGAATGTATTTTTAGAAACAAACAAATATAAAAGATATAACACCTAGGTACCTACCAACGAGTGTGAATTGTGAAGTTTAAGTTTTTTTAACTCATTGAAAGATGCAATGCATTTTTGTTGCGTTAAACGAAATAAGTGCGAAGTTTTATTATTTAAATTTACTGGTCGAAGCATCAGAGGTTGTCTGTGTGCGCGAACATTCTTCAATGCAGTAATAGCAAACCAAATTATCGTAAATTCAATTTGGGTGAATTATGGCAAAGTTAAGAAGCAAAATTTGTTGTTTTTTGTTTTTGTTTTGTAAACAGAAGTAGTTAGGTATACAATAATGTCTTTCGACCTGCAAAGTGCAAACACTTACTATATCTGTTTTTATAACTATCTTTCATAATGAAATAAAGGTTATTTCATCTTCTAGATAAGTGGAGACTGCAAGACCATGGCTTCATGTTATAGAATCAAACAAAATACGAATACAATTCGATTTCAGAAAAAGAAGGGACACCATACTTATAAATAATAATCATGAGTTAAACTAGACTAACTTCAACTAAAGATAATTATTTATAAGAATGTTGTCTCTTACTGCAAAAAATAAAAGGAGGAGCGCATGGCACATCCACAATAACATGTGTACTGTCAACATCCTACATAAATATTGAATGCTGCCAATATTAACGTTTCCACCGACTACTGAACCTAGATTTAATTTAATCACCAGTTTGTCAGTGACGAGATTAACATTAAACTTGAGGGACAACTCGAGTTTTACTCCGAGTTCTACTCCAAAATGATCTTTCACTGAAACACTGGAACTTAATCATTTTCAAATCTCTAGGTTTATTACAAAATAAAGTTATTCTAAGGTGGTCCAAAAGTCACTTCCTAATTTAAAGTGATGATAACTTTCATCAAATTAACTTTTATTAATAATTTATTTTAGAATCACAAAGTATGGTTCATGGAGATTTTTTGGGCTAAGTATGGAATATAATGTCCTTCAAATGAGCACCGGCTTCATGCTCACAGAGACGGGATCTTTCTAGAGCGTTTTCCATAACACTTCGTAGGACATCTGGGCTCAACGCCTGTATTTCATCACGAATGTTCTCCATTAGCTGCAGGATAGTGGTGGGTTTATAAACGTACAGTTTACCCTTTAAATAACCCCACAGAAAAAAGTCTGGTGCAGTCAAATCCGGAGAGCGCCATTGGGGCGCGAGCAGTGTGCGCAGTAGCTCCATCCTACTGAAAAACAAATTTTGCTCATGAGCATATGGTGGACATTGGTCAGTTGCAGTTAAACATTTCTGAAATTGAAGATGGTGTTTTGAATTTAAATTCTGATAGAAATCCTGGTTCTGATGAAGTTCCTCCGATCATCCTTAAAAAATGTGCAGCTGCCATTTCTGAACCTCTATATTACGTTTTATCATATCATTAATTATTCCAATTCACAAAAGCGGTCCTAAACAGGAAATATCTAATTATCGTCCAATCTGTAAACTGTCATATATTCCAAATCTTTTCGAAAAAATTGTGTACAATAAATTATCGTTTTTACTTAAGGAAAATATATCTCCGCTACCAATCTTTCAATTTTATTCTCAATAAACTTGAAAAAAGATATCAGATCGATGTAATTTACACCGACTTTGCTAAGGCCTTCGATTTTGAAATTGAAAGATTAGGTTTGCATTCAAGTTTGTTGAAATGGTTGATGTCTTACTTAAAAGCTCGTATACAATATGTATCCATTGATCAAATACTTTCTAAGCCTGTTATAGTTTCATCGGGTGTACCCCAAGGAAGCCACCTTGGTCCACTCCTTTTTCTTTTATTTATTAATGATATGCCTGAAAGCCTTTTAAATTCTGGTCGGCTTTTGTTTGCTGATGATTTAAAGTTCTTTAGATGTATACAATCTATCAATGATTGTCTTCTTTTACAAGATGACATCCAAAGGCTAATAGAATGGTGTAGAGTCAACCAATTATCATTGAATGTATCTAAATGTCACTGTTTTTCATTTTGTCGTAATTTTTCATCTGTATTCTTTGAATACAAAATTGATAACCATGTTCTTGAAAGAGTTTCTATAAAAAAAGACCTTGGTGTAGTTTTTGACACAAAATTGAATTTTGTTAAACATGTTGATTACATTGTAACCAAGGCTAACTCCATGTTGGGATTTATTAAACGCAATAGTATGGACTTTAAGGTTCCCTATACTTTAAAATCTCTATATACCTCTTATGTAAGGTCAATTTTAGAATACTGTTGTGTGATATGGAATTCATATTACAACATTCATTCTAATAGAATTGAAAATATCCAAAGAAAAATTACTAGGTTTGTAATATGGAAATTAGGCTGGAACATCGAAACTCCCTCCTACTGTACTTGATGTCAACTTCTTGGAATGCAATCGCTTGTAAATAGACGGAAATTGTATTCTGTTATGTTCATAAGTGATATCTTAAATGATCATATTAAATGCCCTTTTCTTTTATCCTTAATTGACATTTATGCACCATCTCGACAAATTAGAGAACGTTGTTTGCTTCGTGAAAATGAACACAGGGTCAACTATGCACTCAACGAACCTATAACTCGCTGTGTTAGAGAAACTAATCTGATTTCTAATAGTATTGATTTTGATTTTCATATAAGTAGATTAACTTTAAAGAAAAACATGTTGTTGCACTTTTCAAGTTAGCTTCATAATTTTTTTATTTATTTAAAGTACAACTCCAGAAATAATTGTGTTTCGCCCAAGGTACAACAGTGGGCTCTTCAGTCAGTCTGTTATACCCTAAACACAACAAGACACAAATTTTGGTCGATGTTTACCGACTCTTATAAAAATCACAGAAGTAATTTCAATATTTTAATATTTAAATTTATTCATCTTCTTATATTATTTTTACATTGATTATTTATTGATTTTAATTTTTTGTTACCAATAGTCTAATTGAATATGTACATGATCAATAATTAACGTTAAATAAATAAATAAATAATTTGCATCGTCTTCAAAGAAGAATGGCCCAATATTTTTTTCCGAAGTCTTACCACAGCAGCCAGTGCACTTAAGTGGATGCAATTCCCGCGGATGGATCAACCTTGGGTTCTCCGTATCCAATATACGGCAATTTTGTTTACTAATGCATCTATTTAAGTTGAAATGAGCTTCTACTTCTTGCTTCTTGAGATGACGCCAATAAGCGATATAAGGGTTAAAATAATCGAGTGATTATTTTCAAACTAAAATTCAATTAGTTTGTTCCTCTTCAAAGGGCTGTTAATCATTTTATTAAATCTACCAAATTTACTTTGTAAGTATCTTCAAAAAGAAAAGAAAAAAATTAAAAACAGAAGAGTTATGATTTTTTCAAATTTGGAAGTGACTTTTGGACCACCCTGTAGTAGTTTAAAAATTAATCTTGATGTGTTAATCTTTTTATGAACAGTAGTTTTCTAAATCAAAACTACCAATTGTACTGGACGCATTCATAAGATATGACATTTCTATCTCTGGAAATTAGGTCTGTTTGGTAACGCTATATTTTCGGTAACCTTCCCAATACTATTTTTTTTTTTTTTTTTCAATAGATTTTGACAGCAAATTGTATGACATATTGCCCATGTTAGAGAATCAATAAAATATATTCTATCCGAATCCAAACAATTTTCAGATTTATATATTTTTAGTTGTTGAGTCATCTGTTTTTTTAACAAATCATTACAACAATACAAACCAATCCAGATTGCTTTTGGGACGTCCCCGAAAGGTGTCATTGCGTTGTTCCGATGAATTCCTACCAATTTTCAAAATAGTAAGAACCTAAGGGGCCAGTTCTAGCTATCATTGAAAACCATCATTGAAAAAGTTAGCTGTTGATTTTGAAAGTTTAATTATTGAATATTTTAATGCAGAAATATAGCTTACGACTTCAAAATTATTTCTCCTCCAAAAAAAAATTCATTTTGATCCATATCTTTCCCATATCGTAACTTTTAATTTTTGTCAATGATCATTGGTAAGGTAGTTCATCATTGAAAAAATAAAAGTCATTTTATGAGAAAAGTTGTACCAAATTGAATTTTGTTTTACCTAGAAATAATTATTTAGTCAATTAGCTTTACTTTGCCATCAAAATAATCATTTGTTTTTTCTTCAAAATCTCTCAAAATTGACAATTAATATTTTCGATGATGGTTTTCAATGATAGCTATAACTGGGCCCCTAATGTCGTTTTCGGTTGGAGGTTCGGAGTTACTACTTTTGACTTACTCCAAAATAATTCTATTGGCTGTTCCGTGTAATTTTCATTCCAGGATTTTATATAGACCCGGAACACACATATACATATAAGCTCTTTCATCGGATAACTTATCAAATTAATTTTACTCAATTTACAATTTACTCACACACACATATTTTTTTCGCAAATTTGTCTTGGAACAACAGAAAATAATTCGATTGGAATCAAAAAGGAGTAGTACTGTTCCGAAATCCAATCGAAAACGACATAATTACACTAGATCTGTACCAGCCTTTTTTTAATTTTCAGATGATTAAAATGTGTGGCTTCTGGGCAATCTGATAAAAAGCATTTTTGGTGGCTTAAACTAGGGTTTAACCATTGATTTTGCTGCCTGATAATGTTGAATTTGAAGATTTTCGGAGTATGCGTTGTCTTACTTGAGGTATTATAGCCATGTTCGCTAGCGGTTTGTTGTTTTTTCAGTGTTTTCCCTATATCGAAGGTAGCTGCATACTTATTCCAATGGTGTGACCTTCACAGAGACTGCTTTGGTCATAGTCCTCTCTTCACTTAGAACACTTCCTTTTGGAAAAATTGTTAAATTCATGAGAAAATGTCTTAAACTGTTTATTATTTGATTCTGTGCATACTGTTTTCAACGATTTTATGAGCTACTAGGTTGTTTTTCAAGGTGTATTTAAACGAATGACACAAAAAATAAGGTCGATTTTTTGACTAAAATTGTTCAAAGAGCCATAAGACTTACAATTTTTTAGAAGAATAAGAAGGAGAAGAATAATTGTGGAACTGACCTATTTTGATTATTGACAGATGGAAATGTGAACAAAAACTATCTATCTCACTTCCACTTCATATAAATAAAATGAAACACCACATAATTGTTTTGCCATAATCCTCTTTTTGTGCAGTGGAAACACCAAATAAATCTCATTACCTAAATCTCGGTTTAGTGGTTGGTGGAAACGTAGTATTTACACTTAATAAATTCTATAATTAGATTTGTCATAATTATACAAGGTTATAGAGAAATCGTTAAAAGTCTATAGAAAAAAATCTGTTTTTTACGAGTGAGTTGGAGTGTATGTAGGATTCCAGACACCTATAACAAGACGTGAAAACCCTTTCTACTGACAATATATTTCTGCATTAATGAGTAAGATGATGTTACAATATAAGTAGGTACATAGTAAACCTATACCCAAACAAAAAAACACATAAAATAAGTAAATTACCTGTTCATTTTCTCGATAATTTTAAGTAATTAAATTGATTTTGTGAGTTACCCTGTTTATTGCATCAGATTTCCAAGAAGTTTAATTAGGGTTTTACAAGAAAGTTAATTTATCTTGCCTTGAAATCATAAGCACTTCGGTTACTTATTTGTTCGTATGCTTGTTGCGTAGACTTTTAAACGTTCACATATAGAAATTATACAGAAGTAGGTATATGTTTAAATGTTGGTTGACAACAAACTATACCTAACCTACTTAATTGTGACACTAAAGTATCAACTATAAAGCTAATTATATATAAGTACATAATACCAGACGAATGATCGTGCTCGATAAATAATGATTGACCACAAAATCTCAATTAAATCAATTAATTTTTGTTAAGTTTTTTTCTCTATTTTAATAGAAACACGCCTGTACTCTTTAAGTTTATTTATAAAATTAAAACTATAACACCTGGTGTGTTCAAGAATTTCCTCAAAACATTCGACAACGTACCGACTGTCGGTGGGCCGTTCTAATAAATATACCACACGACGCGACGCGACGATTACAGACCAACAATTAAGTTCAATAGTCGATGTCTCGATAGTGGTTTTCAATATTTTGAATACAAGGTTTACATACGATAAAAGTTGCAAAGAAAATTAGCATTGCAGACATAGAGGCAACTAGAACTTCAATACCTGCATCTGTGTTTGTTAGATTATTTAAGGTAGTGTTTGGCATTATTTGTTTATTTATAAAATTGTAGGTATATAGATAAATATGTATATTTGAAATAAGAAGAGACAATTTTTTGGTAGATAGTTAAAGACTTTATTCTTCAGGTACAGCTTGTATTTGCTCCTGTTGCTATAGTATTTGAAGCGCTTAGAAGATGAAGGACGTAAGCGACATTTTTAAACATTTGAGTTATAAGCATTTAAAGTTTATTGCCTATAACTTTTTTTATGAAAATAATAAAAATACTGCATTGATAATTTAAAGTCAGTAAAACTCAGGTGAATTTTATTTAAGGAATATTTTTAATTTAATTTTGTTTTTATAAAGGTGTTAAGTGACTTTTTGAAATGTTGTAATTTACTTATTTTTTGTTTGTTTTTTTCTCTTTCCCTTCTCCAGGATCTGCTGAAATTGCATTTAAATAAAACCATTGATGTTTTACACGAACGAAATTCATCTGTTCTTTTAAATTTTTAATTTTTTCTGCAGAAAGTTGTTTTAACTTGTTCTCTCTTAGCATAAAATCTTGATTATAATCAGGACGTTTGTTACTTTTGGCTATAATAACCTTATAAGGAACATATGCATCATAGCATTCTTTGTAAAGGTAAGAACCATACTCGCTACGAATCAATTTTATTGAGTCCCTAAATTGAACCTTGCAATAAAGTAAAAATAAAATTAGTCTGCTGGGGTATTCGTGAAGGAATTTTCGTCTGCTTTTTGCAGAGTCACTTCCAGTTAGGTTTTGAAGCTAAAACGTTACACCAAGACCTAGATTTCATTAAAAAATTTCGAATTCTTAGGGTGTTCCTGATGAGATTTATGAAGGCTTTGTAGCGTTCTTGGTTGTAGTTCCCAAGTAGTAGTTTGGCCTGCCTCAGTATTGGGAGTTCATTCCAAATTTTGGATCTTTTTGCCTCCTCTTCTAGTTTGATCTTGTTTTTGATCACGTTTTCACCTAATCCGCAATAGGGCTCAGGCCCTGTTAGGGGGGTTATTGATCTTATTTTGGTTAGGGAGTCTGCCTCCTCTTTACCATCGACACCAGCGTGACCCGGTACCCAATAGAGTTAGCATTGTTATTTTTGCCCAGTTCATTTAACCTCCGCAAGCATTTCCATACCAGTTTTGAGCTAATGACATAGGAGCTTAACGCTTTAAGCACGGCTTGGCTATATGACATGATGGCAATGTTACGATTTCGGCTGTTCTGCACATTTACCTATGGCGTTTACTTCCGCCTGGAAAATGCTTGTGGACTGTCCCATAGGTACAGATAGTTTGGTTCTTGGCCCAAATATACCCGCCCCAGTCAGACGTTCTCAATCCATCAGTATACCATTTGATTATTAAAGTTTTCTGCTGGGATGTTCTTCACGGAATTTCGGTCAGCGTTTTTGAACTTAAGCCTGTGAGAGTGTCCTGAAGCAAAAAGCATTGGAGCAAATGTTAAGCACATTTTTGTCACACCTATAAGGTCAATTTAACACCCATTCAAGGGTGTCGGCTATGTTTTGGCATGGGTTACAACATTATGCAAATGACTTGACTTTTAATGTCATTGGCTCTTAGACTTATAGATGTGTGTGAAAAATAACGCTTTCAAATTGTGCGTAAGACCACCTTTGTCGGAATATCCCAATTTGAAGTAGTATGTGTTGGCTGGTACCTCTTGCCTGCACATGCACTGATTTTTGTGGTGTTCACCTATAATGTCTTATCTTAAAGTGCCCACTTAACAACTTAAGTGCCGACTTAACACCTTTATGCCCGGTTTTTGGGCCCTGGTGTCCCGATAGTAACCAAATTTAATCTGGCAGCCCTAAGTGACATACATCATATGACATTCTAAATATGACTGTTATATATAGGTCCTATTAAAAAATATTAGGTCTTTTTTTTAACGTGAAACAAGTTTCGCATATTTGGGTTTTTTTCCTATATGAGTTTTGAGTTGACAGCAAATTCTCTGATGTCGTACGAATTCGTACGAAGTTTCAAGAATTTGTTTTTATCTCTACCTCTGACACAAACATTTAAAAATTCATGGTATGTTCAATTTTTAATGCGCGACCCGGCCAGGTTGGCGTGGCACTCTTGGCTTAAATTTCCTATGTGTCATCATCGTCATGCTTGTTGAGTTTGAGTTTTTATTCAAATTTTATAAGAGTGAATAGCAATGAACCATGTCCATAAAAAGGCAGAAGAGAAAAGAAACTAAAATTAAAAAAAGAGCCTGTTTCCTGTCGTGCCTCCATGTCCATTGCGTTCAATTTATTTTTTTTCCAACAAATGTATGTCTACCTATGTATGTATGTATATTCGTTTTGTTTTTTTTTTTTTTTTAACTTACAACAAATCATTGACATAATGACTTGCAAGTGGCTGCTTTAACTTACAACAAATCATTGACATAATGACTTGCAAGTGGCTGCTTGTTGTCATCAAGAGCCAAAAACTCAATTACAAAAATGAATACCTATATAAATCTAGAACTTTATTAATTTGACCCTCATTTATCGATAAAACTATATAACTAGTCTCCAAGCAGACGGCCATGCGGTCGGCCATAGCATCGGTCAAAGAAAAAAACAAAAAAAAAGCATTGCTGCATACTCAAACCATATACTCATAATTTATGTTGCTTTACCGAAAACCTATTGAGATCATCCCGAAAATCTTCGCATAAGAGCTCTCTCCCATATCTCCACGGACCGCGGACGGACATCTTCACAAAAACATATTCTCATCTTTTTCATTCATAAACGCTCATAAAAGTCAACCAGTGATTCTTTTGCGCGATCTTCTTCTTTTATTGAGTGTAGTTATATCTACCGCCCTCTTCTTGTTTCTTCGACAAAACAAAAATGCATTCATTCTGTGGATATTATGATAGCTGTTTTATGGTTAATTTTCCATTAATTTTAACGACAGCAATATCATTTTCAATTATCCCGACGTAAAATTAATGACCGCATATAAATTGGTCAGTTTGGTGGTTTTTTGTTTTTTACATATAGATACATATACATATGCTCATTCTCCTCCTCTATCACATCTCTGCTGATCATTGTACTTATGGATTGTCGAGAGCGCAGTCTGTCTGTCAAGCTTATCACTGGATGACGTGCAGTTTCGGAAATCCGTAATGGCGTTTTTCGCTCTCACTTTGGCGGTATTTTTAAATGAACTAAAATTATGCAATCAGCATGAGTATGATATGATGTGACAGAAAAAAAAAACTATAAACGATCAAATAAAAAAAAATATTTCATAACAAGGAGAGAAATGTTGGAACGTCATTAAATAGCATGCTGGTAGCTGGTACTGGTATTATAAAACTGAATAACATTTATACAGGGAGGAAAAAGAGGCTTTATTTAAAAAGTGATGCCAACTCCTGCGTTAATTAATGGAAGATGTCACACATGTACAGTACAAGTTTTGGAAGGTGCAATTCTATCATGTTTATTTATTTTGTCTCAATTCAAGACTTTTCCGTTTCTTATTTGATCTACATTAGCATGGCAGTAGGTAGGTAATATCATCGCTCTGTGTAATTTCTTGTTTTATTTAAAGTGATATCTTCAATAGCATCCCGCACAGTTAGTCGAGAATAGGTGTCAAGGTATCATGGTCATCTAAGCAGCTAAGCATGGTGGTGCTTCAATTTCATAGCGTAACTTGTTTTGTTTACATTTTTGCGGTTTTGTCTGGCTTCTTATTTGGCCCTGTCAATCTTGTGTCTGTTTTGAAATTTGTCTAGCTTGAAAGATATTTGCAATTGGCAATAGGTAGATATATCTACCAAAGATTTATGATATTTTTACCAAGGTAATATTATGATATTTGATCTTTGTATGGGTTTCATTGGTAATCGGCTTGGAATAAATTTGAAATTTCCTATGTATGGTAATGGTTTACTCTGAAAAATATAAAAAAAAATACGAGGGATAACAATAAACATATAAGTTTTTTATTTGACTGATTTTTGACACTTTATGGCGTTTGAATTGTGTTCTATGGTTGGCAAGGACATTCATTTTGATATATGACATGTTAACTCGGTTTCGACAGAAGCATAGGTTAAACTTTAAAGGTATTTTTGTCAAGCTGAAATAAAATCCGTCATCCATTTTGTGTCAGCTGCTTTTTGTTATAACTATACTAACGAAATTTCGAAAAGGCTCGGAACTCTCTGATTTCTTGATCCACCGGCAGACTGGTGATGCTGATTTACAAAATTTTAAATCTATCAACCACCACCGCGTAGTTAGCCGACTGACTTTCGATTTTCGAACAAAAAAAAGAATGTCAGGCGATGTACCCTTAATTTGTCATACCATTTCTGCAAAAAAATAATTGGACACTCACACACCCTTTTCTTTAAATATAAACAAGTTGCACATTGTATGGAGCTTTTAAATGCCTATAACTCGGTAACCAAATTGAATGCCAAATGCATAAAAAGGCTTTAATAGTTGGTCACTTTTAAAATTCAATTGGTCATCAAAAAATTTTATTTGAAAACCTCGTAATTTGTTAATAAATCAATAATTAAAATCTTTACCAACCGAAAAGCTAGTTTTGTATGTGTTTAATTTGAAACAAATTTTCTCAGTGGGGAGTAGTTCGAAAAAAAAGAGCTTCCGGTTGAGCATAAAAAACGTTAAATTTTAAAAATTATTACAATTTTCATATAAATGTCTATAATAATTATTATTGATTTAAAAATGTTAACGACCGATTTGATACACGTTGTACCTGATGTGGAATTATAAAAGAAAAAAATATTTTCAAATTAGGGTGGCTCAAAAAAAATTTCAATGTCATGTATGTATGGTTAACTTTTCGGTTGGTAAAGATTTCAATTATTAATTTATTAACAAATTACAAGGTTTAAAAATCAAATTTTTTGATGACCAATTGAGTCCCAAAAGTGACCAACTATTTAAGCTCTTATGCATTTGCAATTCAATTTGGTTACTGAGTTATAGGCATTTAAAAGCTCCATACAAAGTGCAACTTGTTTTATATTTAAAAAAAAAGTGTGGGAGTGGCCAATTAATTTTGTTTGCAGAAATGGTGTAACCAATTAGAGGTACATCGGCTGACATTCTTTTTTTTTTCGAAAATCGAAAGTCGGTCGGCTAACTTCGCGGTGGTCTAACAACCTTATTGACATTGGGGCATATTCATAGTCGCAGATAGACCCAGGTTTAACTAAACTACAGTTTAAGACAATTTTGGCTCAATGAATACAGACCGATTTTAATTACAAATTGTTGGTTTTATATTTTTATAAGATAATTAACTTGGTATACTACACAAATAGCTTCAAATATTTTGAAATGATAACCTTAAAAAAATAGAATCAACGTCCGAAAATTCAACTAAAGCTATATTTAACTTAGACCCAGGTCTAAAATGACTATGAATATGCCCCATTATGTTTACTGTCTATGCATTAAACTTATTCCAGTAAAGACAATATTCTCAAATCAACCCTTATTCGTTTGAAAACTTGATGACAAGGAGGATTACTCTAAGCTGTTCTTTGAGCTTGATGAAGCACGAAGCAGCCCCTCTCTTATATGAATTTACTCTACGTTAATTTTGAAACTGCAACAACAAAACAAACATGATATACTTTAGACCTGCGTCGCTGACACTTTTATTAATTTTTATCCCAACAGATATATCTTATTTCCATCAGAGTTCAAGATAAAGGGTGTCATTGAAGGTATTGTGTCTATTCAATTGGAATGTCAAACGAAAACTAATAGCTCTGGCTCTGTCAATGGAACTTTAGCTATAAATCTACGTAGGTTCCTACTTAACAGCCTTTTATAACTAAGTACTTGATGATATTTAATAGGCGGATGGTGGATCAAAGAAAAAGATTTACAGAAAAAAGACAACCATGTGCTAATTTGCATTAATTCAAGGATATACTGACTAAGTGACGACAAAAAATTTACTAGGTACATAACAATGCGACTCCACCTGTTTGATTCTTGCATTTTGTATTACGCTTAAATCATTAATGTTTATTGTTTTTATTATTGTGACAGGGCGCACGACACGGTTACTTGAAAAGCCATTTTAATGGACGAAAAATTCCAATCGTCTTGCCAAGTCATTATATGCAGCCTAGTTTGACGTTTGATTGGAATTCTCTATCGTTTTTTTTTTTTATATTTATACATAGATACATACCGAATAATGACTGCGCACTATTCACACTGTATTTTTAACAATATGGGCTTGTTGCTTAGGCATTCAGATCACAGTTGAATCGATCATTCCATAGCGATGTGTTGTCAGCCTAAAGCTTTATTTTTTTTTTTTTTTGCTAAACGTTAAACGAATTTCAAGCAAAATCAAAACGTTAAGCAGCGCAGATTTGTACAGTAATCTATTTCAAAACAAAAAAAAAAAAAACAAAAAAAAAGAATTCAAATAGAAGGCTAAGATACATATAAACTCAATAAAAAATGTGTCGTCGCAACGCAATGTCTTAAATGCTAAATTTAGAGATACGTGGCTCGTATTTTGTCTATGTCGTTTAAAATGTAATTTACGATCGCAACATGAAAGTCTTAATTGCGACGACTTATACATAGACTATGGCAACAGCAGCAGCACCGCAAGGCCTGCAGAAGCAGAACCACAACCAGCTAAATCAACACCAACAAACACGATAACGACGACGACAGAGAGTCTGGTGTGGCTGCCTTGCCTGGCAGCGTTACTATCGAATAGCTCATATAGAAACCAAATCGAGGAGGCCCGGCCCGATGTAGCTTTGTATGACAATGTAGACCCCACACCCATTCCCCCCTCCCCCACTCAAACCGAAGGTGGCGGATCAGTTGAAACGTGACGTTTCGTTATTATTGCATAGCCGTGCGGGCGGTGGCGGTGGCAGCAGTGGGATGTTGAATTTGAGGTGCTACATCAGATTGATTGGCGCGCGCACCTTAGCAGCATTGTAAATGCAGACACAATTGCAGTTGGCAATTTATTGGAATTTTCGTTCGTGTATTTTTTTTTCCAGCTCAGGGTTTTCCATTTTTCATCTTTTTGTTTCGAGTCTTTGGCCGAGCAGCCATAGAACAGCGGCGCGGCGTATAGTTTATCAGTTTGTGCACAGCACTGCACAAGGTGATCGCACAGTATAAGTTTGAAAATGGCCGACTGTCAGAGTTTGGTTAGACATGATGGTGCTGCATTTCTGATGCCTGTAGCCAATGTGGCGACTGAACGTTATTATACACGTTATTGCTATACTGTGAGACACGCTCAGAAGTGATGGTAGTATTAAAGGTGATACAGAATGCATTTTGGAGTGCATTCCTATACAGCCAAAGAAAAAAGCATTAATTTGATATGGGAGTGATTCAATTTTGGGTAAAAATCTTGTAAGAAAATCGATTAAGTTTTGGTAAGAAAAGGTAAAGGTAGTTTTTTGGAATTTTATTGACTTAATCAGAAAACGATATTGCATCAGAAATTCAACATTATTTAGGTACAGTTAAGAGTGCGGCGATTCAATTATGTGATCACGATTTGTTTTGTAATTATTATATTATGTTCATAATGAACAGTTGTTTTAGCCCAATCAAATGGCACCGATATCGCGGAGAAATTATTATTTGAACTCCAATAAGTTGGATGTCTGTCCATGAACTCCATTTTATATAGCCCCATTTGAACAGATAAAAAAAAAATCATAGGCACCCAAATCACGTTCTTGCAAACTTCCGAAAGAAATTTATTGTATATATATGTTATGTATATGTGTACCTTTTGTTGTAGGCACTGACCAGGAAATTAGTTTTTGTCTGATTTATTTCTTATTTTTTCCCAAAGAAATTAAAATTGCATCATGTCGCTTTTGAAATTTGTTTTAATAGGTTTAATGTGGGTTCTAATTTAAAATATTTGTATTATTTGCACTCTGGAAATGATTCCGACCAAATTGATCATTTAGCGAAACTTATCACATTAAGATGCCCTTTCTAGGGAATCTTACCTACACCCCATTAACAAAAAAAAACTTTCTAACATAAACATCTTCATCATTAAATTGGTACAATATTACTTGGGCTACTTAAAATATTCGGGTTTATTTAAAACGAAAGTTTTAAATGCCTCAGAAATTTTACAATACTGAAAAAATTATCTTTTGGGAAATAAGAATAAATAAAACAAACTTTTCTTAAGCAGTTTTAAATCGAATGCCTAAAATCCCCTCAATTTTAAACAGCCTCGATCATTACAAAAAAAAATCACTGTATGTTGTCTCAAGAAATAAGAGTTATATTTAGGAACATGCATATAAACATTAGGGTGGTTCTTATTTGTTCTCTTATGCGGAAATTGAGTGCGACGCCCCCTAAATCATATCTAAAAAATGATTAAAGAATCCCCTATTTTTTCAGATTTTTATCGCTGACCCTTCCTGGCCCTATTTTGATAAGATTTTTTTTTTTTTTTTTATTTTTGGATTAATACTGTAGAAACACTGTACCAGGTGTCATTTTTGAACTAATCAATGAAAAGACTTCGAATTAGGCTCAAATGAAGCGTCTCTGAAAACTCTACAGCCGCGTGCATGTTTAAAAAAATTTCGATCATTTGTTTAAACTTTATTGTTAATAAACAAAAAGGCAGATTTTTTGTTTCGTTCAATACGCGAAAAGTAAGCAACATTTTGACATAAATTATTTTTTTTTATGATCTCTTCATCCATCGTTTTCATTAACCTGTATTAAATGAGATTTTTCCTTATATATTCGACACTATTAACGTTTCGATGTGTTATGTTAATATGATAATAAGTCATTGTACTGAAAACGGCTATAGCGGCGGCGCGCCGTAGTTTTGAAAATGTAATTTAATAGAATTGCTAATGAAATAGGGTCAGGAATGGTTAGTAATAAAAATCTGAAAAAATTAGGGAATTTTTTTTTTCATGAATTTGAAGCAATCTCGGGGGCGTCGTCAATTTGTTTCCCCTAAGAACCACCCTAATGAACATATTATGTATTATAAACTTTAACCTAGCTATATTATTAATAAAACTAATATTTAAATAGATATAGTGTCTGCCTATTTTTCAGCCATTTAATCATTCTAATGGGAATTTGAAACTTCATTGGGCGCCATTTAAGAAAAAGAAAAATCTTTCAATAGATGTTTGTGCCCTTATGATGTTTATTTACCTAATTTTATTTATGAATGTATGAATGTTCAACAACCACTTGAGTGGGCTACCACCATTGTATTTGGCTGGAATTATTGCAATTTCATGGCTGCCACACCAATCATCAGATTCCTCTAGTGGTGCTTAGTCTTTATGTTCAATTTTTAATTTTATAAATTAGTGCCGTCAATTGGAATCGAACTTAGACCAGCTACCTCTGAAGCCGATGCACTATGCATTGCGCCACCGAGGTCACCTGATCATGCCAATCCAATATAAGGTTTTGTCTTTATAAACTGCATTTTGAGACAACTAGCATTTTTACTAGCCGCACACAAGTTGGTTGTTGGTCATTCGGGTTCTTTCTCTTTTCTCCGTACCTTATTTTATATTTAAATAATGTATATACATTTTACTTTTAACTCATAAAATTGATGGATTTTTCTTGATTAAACATTTAGGTTAATATGATTGACTGAACGTTGGGCGCCATTTAAAAAAAAAATACTTTGTATGTATAGATAACGATGAAAGTGAAACAAAACTAAATTCTTTTATTAAATTCTTAACAGGAAATAGGTAAAGTAAGAGTTTATATGAACAAAATACTAAAGAAGCTTATGAGTTTAACTTAAATGTTAAGATTTTCTGGTCTCTCAGGACTAGTTTCTTAGTGCGAGATCATCCGTTTTCGGAGTTAAGCTTAAATGTTCAATTTTAAAATATCCGCAGATTTTAGTAAAATCACCACCTACTTTAGACTTAGTACTTCTATAATAAGAAACATTAAAGGCATTCTTTCTTTTTAACTTTTTAAGGAAAGTCTCTGAAGTCTAAGATAGCTCTTTGAGTAGGTGGTTAGTTAAAATAAGCTTCCAATATTTTTTTTTTTAAGTGTTTTTTTTTAACAGTTTTGCGTCATTTAAACTCAAGAAATTATAAATTCAAATAAAAAAAAATGATTGTCAATAAATTTGTCATATCTATATTGGAAATTCAATATCAACTGCAGGCGCCATATTTTTTCCTGAACAAAAATTAACTGCACTGCCGCTCAATTTTCAATAATTTCAATCAATTTAGGTGGTAGGTGGTATGTATTTATTTTTTTTTGTTGGTACAAGTTATTTAAGATAAATTGATCTTTGATTTTTTATTTGCGGTTATATAAATCTGTTAAAAATTGGTTATTTAACAAAGAAAGTTAAACACAAAATTGTCAATTGATTGTGTATTCATATGCACGTTTTTATATTAAGTGAATTTAAATGTCTGTTTTTATAATTGAGTTTTATGTTTGGATTTAAGATTTTTTTTTTAATTTTGCTCCTTTAAAAATTGAAAATTTGATTACCTCAGTATTTTGGTCGAGAACCTTGTTTATATTAATTTTTGAATTTGCTGAAATCTTCAAGATCTTAGAAATCCCACTGTCAAAATACATGAGTCAACTAAATTTTTGATTCACTTGCTGACAGTGAGACCTCGAAGATCAACATTTTCTGAACTAGCCAAATTTGGCTATTCTCATTAATCAGTTAATCCGTAAATATGTCAGAAAATGTCAATGTGCTGTACATATCCAATAAAATGCAAGGTATATATCTACGCGTACATATGTATGTACCTACTAATAATAAAGACCTATGTCTACTGTCTACTGGTTTATTCTCGTTTTCTTTTAACTTTCGCAAACAAAATAAAAAGAAAAATACAATTTTTGTTCTCAATTATTTTCACCGACAATTTCAATTGATTAATTGAACAGCATAGGCTACCAATCAATCGTTCTTTTAATAACATACATGTGTCGTCTCGTAGAATATCGTCTGCGCCATATTTTATTAGAAAAAAAGGCCAATACGATCAACACGCGTTTCGTCGAATCGTTTTTTTTTTTCATTTCATCAAATATATGTACAAACATACATACGTATAGGTATGTATCTTTTGTGAACAAATTTGAGCATTTTGATGAATAAAAGGTTTATACACATGTATAGGTAAGTCAATACAATATAATGTAGATTCGTGTAAAAACCCAACTGTATTTGTAGGTATAGTAGGAATTTTGTATACCTTTCTCTAAGTTCACAATTTTCATTGAAACATTTAAAGTGCTAACCAAAGTTATATTAGTGATGCTGATGGCAATCAAAACAATAATTATAATGCTTTGATTCGTTTTATCAATTCATTCATTCTGACGCGACTCGACGCGACGCACATTAACCGAAAACAAAAAAAAAACTTCATTCGTCGTCGTCCTCGTCTCTCCTTCAAATGAAATTTCTTTTCAATTAAAATGGTATTTCTTTTGATTTTGCATTCGCTATACCTCCCCTTTCACATCTGACAGTTCTTGGGTGAATAAACGCGAATACAATCTTAACTTGACAATCTTCATCTCCAATCCAACAAAAAAAGACTGGCTGAATTGTGTAAATTTTGTACAGTGTGTGCTGACTTTTGAGTGCTGTTGAAAAATTGATACGAAATACATTACGCATAAAACAAATCACAAACTTAAGCGATAAATTATACATAATTTCTTTTGATATTAAACAAATGGTGAATGAGAATTCTGTTTCAAAATAATTGATGATGATGATCGCCATACTTTGATAAGAATTCGTACGTAGGTATATTAAATTGTTTAGGTACATCAGAAAACCCATGTTTAACTGGTGAACAAAATTTTTGTTTTCTGAAGTTTTACCGATGACTCGATTCCTCTAACATTTTCAATTCATCACACTACCACAACTATTTATTTGTATATTGTAAAACTCAACCAAACCACACCATCACCAACATACCTATACCGTCACCATGATATTTAAGGCCATTAATTTTGCAATTTGAAACCAATTAGCGGATATCAATACCACATGACACATCCTATTTCGACGGAAAAGAGACTGCACGCAAAAATAGTTCAGAAAAAGAAGCTTTGTATAGAGAGAAGGAATACATGTACATACATATGTATATGGAACCCTAAGAAAAATAATTCGATGATGCTATCGATCTATAAATAACAAAAAATTAAATCCCAGGATGGCAGTTATGATGCCGACAACGACGTACGGATGCCACGGCCACCATCATTTAGCTTGATTTTTTGTTTCTTCCTATTTCTAAGCTGTTGAGTCTCGCAAGCCGACATTCTTAGAATTTATATATTCCAAAGAAACATATAGAAAAATTAAAAACGTAACATGCTGGGCACATGATACATATAAAATAAAAAAAATAAAGAAGTTTGAAAAAAAAAATAAAGAGAAACACTAAGAAAAGTTAAAGAAGCAAGTTTTAGTGCGCAATTGACCAGACTGTTGCTAAGCCAATATACATTCAAGCCAAATACAAATCATATAAATCTTCTGCAGTGATTTTGAATGATGATTTATTGGCAACATGTTGTAGAAATATGAAATTTTAAACTTTTCTTTTCGCGGACATTTAATATTGTAATTTTTTTAAGATTTTCGGACTTACCGCGTAAATATTTAGGAATATTATTAATTTCTTATTCCCGACCGACACGTTTGGAAGGAATTAACCTCTTCGTGGTCACGGGATGAGACTGACGTTTGACGGGTCTTGTTTGTTACTCTTTCTCTTTCTCTTAAATTGTATCGGTGCATTGTTTTTGGTGCACTTTCAATTTGAGTGGGTTGATTGTCATTTAGTGGTTGTTGCGTCATATTTGCATATTCATGGGTGCACACAAAGGTTACAACATCAGATGTATCACTTTTAGCTTTCGTTGGTTTAAGCTTACCCATGTTGCGGATAGTTTGAAGCTGGAATCTCTATTGAAATTCGTATGTTTTTTAATTTCAATTGCTTCTCTTACTATCCTTATTCCTTGGCATGTAGAATCTTTCTGTAGCAAGTGATTTGGCTCGATCAAAACGAATTAAATGTTGTAAGCTAGATGCTCACATGTAGCTGATTTTGTGACAGCATTGTGTTGTATGTTGTTGTAAGCTAGATGCTCACAAATAGCTGATTTTGTGACAGCATTGTATTGTATGTCTTTTATATGTTCATTTAAACGTGTTTTTATTCCTCTTTTCGTTTCACCGATGTAGGATAATCCACTTCTACACGGAACAGAGTATACTCCGGGATTTTGGAATGGAATTGTCTCTTTCAGTGTTCTTAGAAGTTGGCGGAATTTTGTAACTCATTTTTCTTGGGTTTCCAAGCTCTTTGTTTTGAGTTGTAACCATTTTTCTTCAATGTCATGTCGACATGTTTTACTTCCTTTTGAATGCGGTCCGCATCACATGATATGTCTGTTCCTTTACTCTGAATTTCTGTGATTTTCTGTGCATTTTGGTCCGAAGTTCTGTCAATTCCATTTTTTGTATATGAACTTGACAGGACTTCGGACTAAAAATCACAGCAAATCACAGAAACTCAAAGTAAAGGAACAGACCTATTGTTTGTGCCATGCTTATGAGCGCCGATACAAAAGATGTGAAATTAGCCGGGTGATAATGGGACGTAACATGGAGATACCTATCGATGTGAGTGTTTTTTCTATACACTGTGTGTCCTATGGAACCATCTTGTTTCTTAATAAGTTTGACGTCCAAGAATGCTAATGAGTTGTCTTTAAGATTCTGACGAAACTGCCAAGAATCACTATTGGGTGATTACATGTGAACTGTGATTCTTTCTGTGCCGTGCCTTGTTTGTAATTTAATGTGTGAATTAATGATTGAATCGAGTAAACGACAGTTAAATAAAATGAGCCTCCATTATGTACATCAGAGATATTTTACCTACACCATTTGGGTCCTTTCGGTTGCTTTTTTTCAAATAGATAAAATGCATAATTAATTAATAATGTTATCCATGAAGAAGTGTAAGTGCAATAAAATGCTGCAAAGATCCAGGTCAAGAGAGCAGATAGTCCTGAGTTTAATTATCATCATTGAATGCTGTCCGCAAGGATTTTATCTGAATTTTGTATTCAAAAAATTTACGCCGCCGTGGGCCACCATATTTTTATTTAAGTTTGATGGTGCTTTTAGTTGGCTTTATATACATAAGTATTGGTTACAATAGTCAATTTTATTCTTTTAGTCTGCCGGTGCGGTCAACCGTTCATCAGAAAATAAAAAACGCAACGGCCGGCGGGTGGCGTCGGCGACCGGTCAAATTTTGTTTACAAAGAACGCCAGACCGCGCTCTGTTTGACCCGGCCTTAAAGGCCTTCCACACTAGCCCACTGTGTATTAATACATGTCAAAAAAGTGGGAGACAAATAATGTGGAATAGTGTGGAAACAAAATATGAAAGCCCAGCCTACACAACCCGACATTCTATCCCACACGATTTGACATGTGTTAATACATGAATAATTTTAGGAATGGTTCTAATTCTATCCCACATTCTATCACACTTTTTATTTAGGTTAAAGTAATGTATTAATACAAGCAAGTGTGGGAGCAAAATATGAAAAGTCATTTCTTTCCCACAAATTTGGCAGTGGCGTGGAATTCTTTCCCACTTTCAATTTGATATGTATTAATACACAGTGGGCTAGTGTGGAAGGGCTATTAAGAGTCATATTTTAAAATTTGATGAAAGTGTGTCACAAAATAACTATCTCTGTACCGTAACGGTGGTAGTGTCACCCAAGCTTATGTATTTTTTTTTTTTGTCACTTTTTATATTTTGTATCTATTTTTTAATGATTGATTTAAAATTTAACCAGAGGTGTGCAATTAAAAATTTTTGATGTACATATTCGATCTTAAAATCAATAATATTTTAAAATTATCAATGCTTTAAAATTCACTTTGGTTAAGAAATTTTAACAATATTAGTAAAATGCGTAAATAATCTACTTCTTATGTTTTAAGCAATAGATTTATAGTTAAACCTCAGATGGACAAATTAAAATTTTTGGTGTGCAAATTCGTCTTTGAAATGATTAAGAGTTTTGAAATTATTCCAAGTTCAAAATACACGTTTGTTATATGTGTGGATTTTTGTAAGTATGAATTCGAGGTGGTCTTCTTTTAAGTAATTTACTGTCTTTCTATTTTAATTTTCAATAAATAAAGAAAATGGGTGCGATTGTTTTTGATTATTTTCCGAATTCTGAAGAACAGTTTTCAAAATTCAGTTTTTAAGACTCTGGTAATCATCAAAGAAAAATTGAAGAAAGATCCTATAAAATTTTTAACAAGCAATGTTGCGATATAATGTATAGCACTTATTCATAAAACTCCTCTTTACTTAAGTTTTTCCTTAATTCGCTTACATTTTTACATATAAGGGTGGTCCTTATAAAGGTCTTTGTCTTATTTCGAAAGACGGACCCCTCTATTTTTTTTCTAAATAAATACACAAAATCCTGTAACATTTTAGCTCATTATATTAACGTTAACCCGGCCCCCAAGACGACTGAAGTCTTATATGGGAAATCCCATGTATTATTGTAATTCCAAATTTGAAAAATCTTAACTTATCGAATTTTGGAACACCATGTAGTCACTTTTGTCATATTTATAAAAATGTATACAACATTCATTAAAATTAAATAATTTTATTCACACAAAACAAAATGTAACTTTCAAGTATTATAAAACTGTAATATATCACAACATTACGAAAACAAAAAAAAATGTTTACTTTGCCTTTAAATTTCTTGCTTTTGGCTTGTCTGATCAAGGTTAAACTTTTCACTTTTATAGCAAAAGTTCAAGGATAAAATTGGTTGGGATATGGTTGCAATGAACCTCTTTATTTTTATTTAGCAAATTAAAATTAAAAAAAAATATATAAATTGCACCAGTTTTATTTTTGTTTCAATAAATTATTTATAAACATCTAATTATTAGGTAAGTATTTTATTTTCTTGTCCGAGTAAACAAAAATTATCTGACGGATATGTGTGTGAGAGGATGGTTATTACAAGAATTAATCAATATTAACACCAGGGGCTTTCTGACTTATTGACTTTTTCAAATGAAATGATATTCGCTCAGAATCTTATGTAATTTAATTACTAATGCGAAAGACGAATTGAACAAAACTTTACGCTTGCTATTACGCATTTAAAATAAATAGTCATATAACTAGGCTATTTTCAAGCTCATAAAAAAGAATAGTACCAATTTGCCTATACCTATGTACTGTACATGGATGTTTATGATGTTAATAACGAATTGATTGGACCAAATGATTTATAGTACAACACATTAAAACGGATTGTTATTGTGCGGTGACTCTATGTGATGTTGCCTTTGATCAACATTTTGAGGTAAACCTTAACACTATATCTACCTATAAGATTGTGTTTCTATAGTTTTATCCTTATTTCATTTGTCTTCCCTCATTCGAATGCCTCTCCTATGTTGGCCGCATAATATCGTTATATTTATGGTGAAACTTGGATTTGGAATTTTGCACCGCAACCACAGCATCAGAGGATGCCAAAATGTTAGTATCGTTCCAATTCTCGTTTCCCTTTTGAGACAGTGGTCGTGTGCTACAACCACTGTCATATGACTTGGATTTGGTTTCGATTTACCCGCTAAGTTTAATTTAGCTGTCCTCAATCAAAGGTGGATGTGTTGCTGTAAACACCCGAAATTGACAAGTTCTAGAATTGGCTGGTAAGACCTAGCATTGTTCATCAAAATTAGTAAAAGTCTGAAATGTTTTCATAATTCAATGCGGATTTTTACCAACATGCATTTGGCCACCTAATGGTGGTAATATTCTCCAAGAAAACTGTTGACATTGAACTTGTCAAGTCCTCATTAACTCAAAAAAAAACAGTTGCTGGAGATTTGTTTGATTTTTTTTTAATCTGAATAAAATTGTCAGATATTTGTGTTTGTTTTCACACTATGGACAGTGTGGCCGAAGCCTTTTCTACTTGAAACTAAAAGCTATTACTAGCAACCTTTGAGTATATATAATATGGAGTGCTCGTTTACATTCCAAAAACGTAACCTTCATAGGGGGCGCGGTAATCTATGCGGTAGTTCAATTTTCAATATAGAGAGGGTTTTTACAACAACACCGTCATGTCCGCCAGCTGTCAAAATACCCTCTCTATACTGAATCGCCCCCTATCACAGGCTCAAGTACTACAATGCATTAGGGATAGGAACGACCACTCCATATTATATATACTCAAAGCTAGCAACTCAGTTTCTTCGTGTGGAAGGGGACTAACCTAGCGGCTGCACTAGCAGTATTTGGGGCAATAAATTGAAATTCTTTGCCGTTAATTAGTTGTGACATTTTTAATTTTGTCGTGCTATGTTTTCTATGTTTTTTTTTGCTCATTTCCTGATTCGATGTCAAGTTATCAAAGCAACACCTCAAAAAGGGGTTAAAACTTTATATACTGAATAATTTCTCGCTTAATAATTTGTTGATGATTAGTCCTTAATAAGTTGTGATATTTTCAATTTCCTCGTGCTATGTTTTCTGTTTTTTTTTTTTTTTTTTTTTTTGATTTTGCTAATTGGCAAAACATAACCTATCATTCCCACATAATTATGCCAAAGCAATTTAAAAACAGCTCACTAATAGTATCCATATTATTAACAGAAAACATAGCACGAGGAAATTTAAAATATTACAACTTAGTGAGGACTAATCAACGACATATTATTAAGCAATAAATTATTCAATATAAGAAGTTTTAACCCCTTTTTGAGGTGTTGCTATGCTAACTTGACATCAAATTAGTAAACCAGCAAAAAAACCTAGAAAACATAGCACGATTAAATTAGAAATGTCACAACTAATTAAGGACTAATCAACGACAAATTATTAAACAATAAATTATTCTATATAATAAGTTTTAGCCCCGTTTTGAGGTGTTGCTTTGCTAACTTGACATCGAATCAGGAAGTGATCAAAAAATAAAAAAACATAGCACGACAAAATTAAAAATGTCACAACAAATTACCGACTAATTAAAGGCAAATTATTAACCTATAAATAAATAATTAACAACAAATTAACGGCAAATTATCCAAATAACCATTTTTCGATTCATGAATGTTGTTTTGCTAACTTGACACTCATGTCAAATTTATGGCTGAGAAATTCGTCACTCACATAACATTTGTGTACATGATAACAATACCTGCCCCTTATGCTGAGCTGAATTCTACTACACACATCTGTGCAGTGGCGGCTTTTTTACAATTATATTGCGGCCGAAAGGTATAGAAGTGATCAACAAAAAACTGTTTAGAAAGATTAAGATACGAGTATGAGTTTTTCATTCAAGCTTTATATTACATAGATCTACTCTACATATTGCTAAAAATAGATTTTCTTATTAATAGTTTTTTTTTTTTTGTTATTGTTGTCATATTATTTCTGTCCTGGTGGTGCAGTTGATTTTATTTTCGAAAACTATTTATAACTCATTGGATATACTTAGACAAGGTGCGGCGGGAAACTCCAAAGCCCCATTATTTGCCTGTGAGGTCTTCGAATTTCTGCACCCAAAAGAGCCAAGAAGCCCACACACATCTGGTTTCTGGTTAATTTCTGATCCCTATTGCGTGTTTCTTTCCGACAAACTTTAATGGCATAAGGAGTATCAAGGTGGTGGTGATAGAGGGTTTAAGGCTTGCGGGGCACAACACATCGCTTTCTTGACTTGAATTGTATGGTGGTGTTTTCTGCCTTCTGGTGCTGAACATGATCTCCCATGGGAAACTTGGCTCACTTATATTGGCGCTGTGGTTTCTTTCATGTGGTTGCGGTTTAACTCCGTTGCGGTCGCAGCTGGAGAAGCCGCCTCCACTATTATCGTTATCATCATCGGAACAACTGGAGATGATGGAGACTAAGAAAAATTATGCGTGCTCTCACAAACAAGCTATATAAACACAAATGTACCTAACATAGCTACATACATTAGGAAGGAGTATGTGATTGATCTTGAAATGCTATTTTTGTTCCACTGGGTAATGCAGTGTATTTTTATATTTTTGTATTTCTTATATGCCAAGAGAACTGGAAAATGTATATTGAATACTCCACCGCTAACCATCACAAGTCAGCACCACAACCACCACCGGTTGCTCATTGTGCGGTTGTTTCAAATTGAGTAATTGCCGTAAGGTGAAGTAGAGAGGTTTGACTGTATCTTGGCCCACTTCCTTGGTGGCAATAATGCGCATAATGTTTACCGACCGAGCAAAGATAGTTCTTAAATTAAATCGATTTCGTTTGTGTTCTTCTTCTTCTTCTCTGATTTCTGTTAAGTTATAAAGCTGTTTACATGTTGGATTACATATCATATGCATGTATTTGTAAATACAAGTTGAGTTGCTTAGGTTAAAATTTAGTTTTCTATAAATAAAAAAATATTGAATCGTTATAGAAACATAAACAATGCGGTAGGTAACCTACTCGTAATAATTATGCTTTGTAATTTAGACATCAGTTTTTTCTTAGAGGAGTATACGAAAAATAGGGAAAGAGATTTTTGAAGTTTTGATTACTTAAAGGAGAATGGGAAAAAATGTATGAGAGGTGGTCTACCTACTCAACAGTTATGATGTCCTACATCTTTGAAATGGTAATGACGTGTACTTTAATTAATTATGTGTCCGTCTCCGTAATGTCCTAAGCCATGGGGTTCGAGAGATATTGGGCTTCAAAGCACCGAAAAAGACAACAATGCAATTCTTCATTTGGAGCTTGTCTTTCTGACAATAGTAATGTATCACAACGTCGAGACGCGTCTGTCGTTGAAAATATTTTTGCGTATCCTTTATTCTGTTATATGGCATTTAAGATGTTGATATTGAAGTATCAAAAAAGGGCAAACATAAAAATAATGCAATTCGTCATTTGAAACTGCTGTACCAACTCAACAGTAATCTGAGCTGTCATAAAAAAAAAAATAAATCGGGTGGCACAACGGCTCATGAAGAACCAGGGCCTAGTGACTAACAATTCGCAACCATTTCTGTGTGCGCCTTTCGACAGGAATGGAAGGGACCTACAATTGTATGCCGAATCCGAACGGCTAGACGAGAAGCCCTTATTCGTGACAACTGATACTCTTGGAGGATTTGTCAATTCCTCGCAAGAGACAGTAGCCCTGAAAAAAAAACTTTTTAGTTTTTTAAGTGGACGAGGCTGGGAAGCGATCCCAGACCTCCAGCGTGACAGTCGAACGCACTAACCATAACGCTACGGGCTACTACTTCTGAGCTGTCATATGTCGTTCAAAAAGCTTTTGTTTATCCTTCATTATATTCATTATATATCTTCACCATCATGGGGTTCGTGGGATATTTGTCTTCAAACCACCAAAAACAACAATAATGCAATTCCTCATTGGTAATTGGCCTACCAACTCAACAGGATGTGTGATACCTCAATGAAAAGGTTATTGCTTGTGGTTATTGCTTTGGAAGCTGCTGCACCTATTATGAGAAGTATATTGCATGCAATTCAATTAACTATATGTCGTTAAACTGTAGACCAAGACTATGGGGTTCAAGAGATATTTGGTCGTCAAATATAATAACAGCGCAATTCTTCATTGGAAATGGTCTATCCACTCAACAGTAATGTGTCATACGTTTTTGAAAAGGTAATTACATCATTTGATTATATAGCCGATAAGCTCTGAAGCATGGGGTTCAAGAGATACTCGGATTCAAAGCACCAACAACGACAATAATGCATTTACTCCTAACATTTTCTTCTACCTACTCGACAGCAATAAGTCATAATACATTTTTGAAAAGGTTATTGCGTGCTCAATGCCCTCTGTAATGCAAACTATTAACTCTATCTCTGCATCTATTGCTTCAAGTATTGCATCAGTTTATTTTGTTATGGTCAATAAAAATCTGTAAGGCATGGGATTCAAAAGATATTTGGAAAAAACACGGAAAATATTTTTGTTTCTTAGTCAATTTGCATACGAAGCATCTCATTATATAAACTAGTTTAGAATTCGCCATGTTCATGCAGCAACTATGCCTCAATATTTAAAATTACAATTAAAAGCACACATTTTTGCGATTTATCTGACAATTAATACAAATTTATCAATAAGAAAATGAATTTGTACGCCTGGCGCCCAACTCTTCTGTAAAATTGGCAATTTTCAGCTTGTGTGCTGCAACGAATAGTTAAAGTTTATATACATCTCGTGTGCAGTTTTCTATTTAAACTAACGTATCTACTCGGCTATCAGAAAGAAGTTTATCTATTTTCAAAGATTGTTTATATTCTTAATTTAAATATGCTCAAAATTCATCAATGACTATAAATATATTGGTTTTTGAGATGCTCTGAACTAAAAGTTTAAAATAACCTTTTGTAGCTATATCTGACTCTAAATGTATAGGTTTTCAGTATTTTTAAGTCTGTTCAGCATACCTAAGTACGTTACCTCGAACACCATTTCGGAGTAAAATATTTCAGATTTTTCATGGTAGAATAATTGTGTCAAAGACTATTATAATTTGATAAAATCCAAGCTTCTTATTGGCCATCTGTTGTAAAAAGTTAGAAGACTTTCAGTACGTTTATTTCTAACTTTTATATTGAAAATTCTCACCACCAACTTAAATTGGAAACACTTCATTATTGAGAATTAGTCAACACTTATAGCTATCATTGGAAACCATCCTTGAACATTTTAACTGTCAATTTTGAGATTTCAATAGGTATTTCTAGTCAGAAAAATATTTAATTTTAGCCAAACCTTCGACATGTAAAAGCCCATTTATCATTCCATTAAGTGAACTATCTAACTATTGATCATTGAAATATTCTATTATTCATTTTATGTGGAATAAATTGATGAAAATGTTTTTGTTTAGCTAAAAATGTTAATGAGGTCATAAATTTCACTTTTGAATCAATAAATTTTAAATTTTTTCTTCTCTTTTCCGTCCCAAAATGCAAATGAAAATCTTCAGTTGTAATTTAAAATAAAAACTGTAACTAATAAATAATAAATAAAGAATTAGTCACATAAAAATTAATTTATAACTAATCCCTTCTTTTGGGTGGCAAGTGGGCATATTATTTTGTGTGTTTGGTTCTGTGTAACTGTGCCAATTGTTTCATATTTCACTGATTGTAAGCCCGTCTTGTCTCAAAACTTAGACTAGAGAATCACAGATATCCTGCAGCTTCCGTTTGCAATTGCAATTGCAATGACTACCTACATAGATTTACCCGCCACGAACTCCACTCGCTAAGGTTAATTTTTCGATCGTTTATACGCATTTCATCCCACCCAGACGCATTGTTTTCGCGTGCGATGGTAAATTGCAAATAAAATTTCACTCATCTCTAAGCTAAGTGCATATTGATGAAAACACCACTTTATGGAATATTGCAAAATACACTTCATTTAATCAGCAACAATAACAGGCTAGAATATATAAAAAAATAAAAAACATTTAAGCAGATAGGAATGTTTCTTTTTTTACAATTTTCCGGTAATATTTAAAATATTTTAATTGCGAAAATGTACTTCCGCTCTGTAGCCCTCAACCTCCCATGCGTCCTCCCATTCATTTTGTCGTTTTGGATTAAAAATTCACTTGCTTGTTGCGCGATATTCATATTCACACATTAAAATTTATAGGATCGACTTTGCTTTTATGGCAAACCGTTTATTTTGTTTTTGTAGATGGCGTGCGCTGCGCGAACGTTATATTATTTATAATTTTTTTTTTTTGTAAGTATCTATATAATCATTTGTCTCTCAGTTGCGTCCGTCGGTCGGTCGGTTAGCTTGTGAGGGAAAATTTACAATTAAAATTTGTATTAAAATTAAAATTGGAAAATTCCTTGCATAGAAAACTTGTGAAGGTAACACAAATTGGCTGGGGAGGAACATGAGTTATATTTTGCCCGCGCTGCGATCACTTTGCTGAATATACAAGTATGATGAAAATTAAAAAAAAAAAAATGGCGAGGAAAATGATTTAATCGTTCGTCGTCGGTGCGACTTAAAGTGTTTGAAACTCTTACTTAGTCATAATCGTTTAAAGATATACAAACACACTATACCTAACTACTTACTTTAATAGGTAGCAGATCGAAAAACTTGTTTCTCAAGTTCCTACGGGCCACAGGATCCAATTATTATCGCCTATTAATTTCGCTGCAAATATTATTAAAATGAGCGCGGATCGGTTGGTAATACAGTTGGTACCAAGCAGTCTCGCGCAGCTACTTGTGATACAACTTTTTCTTGTAGTAGTAATTTATAATTGCCACACAGAAAGGGGCCGAGTGTCGATAGCCACTGTTGTTGCTGTAAGAGAGTGAACGAGAGGGGAGAATCTATGCATATACGCAAATGTATGCACCGACTCAATTAAAAGACTTCGCACGCAACAAAAATTGCCGATAAAATAAGAGTGTTACAATAAAGTATAAGCGAGGAGCAGCAAACAGCCCACAAGACAGATGTGATGTATCTAGAATGTTTTCCCATTAAATCCTATACATCTATAAGTTAAAATAATATTATGTACATATTTATATAGCATGAACAAGCATCAGAGCGTTGTTTGGGGTGGCAAATGGGTTTGTTTAAACTTTGTTTTGAAATTGGCTGTTTGATGAAGTAGCTATTAGTTTAATTAGTCGTGTGACGGCAAGGCAGTTTGAATTTAAAACAAAATAATTTAAAATTATGCAAACTGTAAACAGTTACCGCGTGTGTCCATTTGTTGTCGTTTATAATTTGAGTATCTGGTCAGGTTGCATGGAAATCCATAAATATGTTAATTCAAAATAATAAATGACAAATAATAATAATACTCGTGAGTTAAAAAATTACAATTTTGTATTAAATAATGCAAAATACATGTGAAGGTACTTAGATATATGTATGTAGGTATTATTCATTGACTTTATTAAAATCAACAGGTTTTTTGTGGTTTGACAATAAATGGTTTTTTACAATGTATATTTTTATAATTAGCTTTCCTCAATCCTCTCCATTTTACCACCTCCTTCAATGGGATCCAATTATATCACAAGTTCACATTGCGTTAATTTTTCGGTTAAACTCAAGGTTACAATTTTGTCAGAGAGCTCAATATTTGTACTATTAATTGCACTCAAAGAGTATTAATACTTTTCTGACAAATCTTCTATTTGAAAATTAGTACCATGGCAACATCCGTCACATCGTGTCAGTGTGGGTGTTCTCGTTTAAAGCCATGCAAATTAATGTTGACGTTTTGTCGTCCGTCGCCCAGTATTTCTTTTATTTAATGGAAAAGCAAATATGGCCAATTTTATGGATAAAATGACAATTCAGTAAATGATAAAAAAAAATAAACTTCCATTATGATATACATAATACAATCAGCGTTTTTATTACATAGACAATAGCAAACATTATTTTAACTGGCGCCCAAGCGAAAGCTTTCACTTGCAGGTAATGTTTCTATTCAACGAGCATATAAATTGGTGCGAGTAGTGAAAAAAACGCCTATTAACTGAAGGGCACTTGCAAGGGGAAACAGCTAAACCCCCTTCCCCCGATAGCTTAATTTTTTAATGATGACAAATTTAAATATGAAATTCCGCTGAACCTGTTTCTACTAAAACCTTTGTATATGAAAACTAAATAGTATTATCATGGAGTTGTTTTTTATTTACGCTGGATTTCGACGGCTGGTGGCGCATGTGTTTGCAACATGTTGTATGATTTTGAAGGTGTAGACATTAATGTTTAGAAAGAATAAGTCTTGTTATATTGAAAGGGAGTAAGAGAGTTATACAGATCTCGACTTTTAAATTTGTTTCCTCAACAAAAAATGTTGGGAGAAGTTGGTGGATTTTGATACTACGTGACTCAGTAGTCGCCACTTCTGATGAGATTACTATAGTTTTCATATACAAAGCTAAAACACAAATTTCAAAAACATTTTAAGAATATTTGTTCGTTTATGAAATGTTTGAGAAATGTTTTTTTTTTATTTTTGGTTTGCCCACACCTTTATAAATTCCAAAATCATTAAATGCAATATACCTTTTTTAAAAATTGTATTTGCCATTAGCTTTTATAAATACCTCACTTACTCCCACAGAAATAGCATTCCAATAGAGTAATAAATTCTATTAAAAGTAACATCGATAAATAAGTCATTAATTTCTATTAAAAGTTTACTCGTAATAACTGTTAATGCCTCAAAAATAAAATTTGTTTTTTTTCGTACATTTTATAGGTACATAATAAATGATGTACCCAACTATTGTATACAAAATGAAATATACATATCTGCTGAATATTTAGCTATACATTAAACGTAGATTTTCAAAATAGATTTTCTTGTTAATCTGAGAGACAACTCAGTTTGTCAAATGACGGAAGAAACAGTTAGCAAAAATAATAAACTTTCTCTTTCTCATACATACATGAATACCTATCTCTAGCGTCTTTTTCTATTACAATTAATTCAGCAATCAATAAACATTTAAAAGCTCATTTATAACATACAAACAAAAACAATCAACAAAGAAGTTGAAAGAAAAGATTGAATAGATATGAACACATAAAGGAAACACATTTTCCGCATTGAGTACAAAATTTACGACAATCATTTTTGCTTAAGCACCTAAATCATTAGTTATTATATAGGCTTGAGAATTAGGATTTAATAAATTATGTAGAAAATATATGAATGTATTTATATTTAGTAGGATCCTCAGGCTCATCCAGTATCACGAATTATATTCATACCTACAAACTTGGTAATTTAAGTGCAACTTATTCAAACTATGGAGCTACATATGTACGTCTAATGATTTTGTTTAGGCTAGAAAAAAATGAAATGCATCTGCAACACTTTGCCTTGAATTTTCTGACCTTCTAAGTCTGTTTGGTAACGTGAAGTTTCTTGCGAATGATCACATTTTGCACGGATTATTATCCATTTGACAGGAGATCGTGGTTGACATGTTGTCTGGGTGAATGAAGACCGAATCTACAAAACGCCAGATTTAAATAGGCATCTGATATCTTGATTGGATATTTTATAAATAAAATGGTGGAATGTATATGTGTGTACAGGCGCGAACGCAGGGGGGGTTCTCCTGACAAAAAAAAAATTAATATTAAAAAAGGGAAAACATGTGGGTAGATATGTATGTAATGTATAAGTAAATGAAATGGTTTTGAAATACATATATTATCAGGATATTTTTGTCCATCACAGAATATTTTCTTCTATATATCACCCAAAATCCCTAAAATCGGCTTTTTCCGTGCGAAAATTTAATCTCAAAAATTTCGTATTTTTTTTTTTTAATAATAATTCTAAAAAAAACTATGATTTGTTTGAGGTTTTTTAACCCATTATCATTGTAGCTATCCTTCAATGGAAGTTGACAGTTTATACCTTAAGATAGGTAAAAAAACAAAATTGTGACGTACATAGAATATTTCGTTCCAAAATTCACACATAAGCGCTAAAATCGCCTTTTCGCGCGTGAAAATTTAATATAAAAAATGACATTTTTTTAATAATAATTCTAAAAATCGTATTTTCTGCGCTGCCATGTTTACGAACACAAATTTAGTAAAAAACTGCCGCCTGATTGCTTTCTGCGGGGAGAAGAAGAATAAAATCGATATGCAGGAGTTAACCTGCTTGCGGCAGATCTTTCTGCGATTACGAATTCGCCCTTAGTTCTTAAGAATTAGAATCTAGCAATCTTTGAATACAAACCAGTCAAAACTAATAAAAATTTGCTTATAAAATGACCACAATGCATACAAATGTGAACAAAGTAATTTTATTTATCAAAAAATGTCTGCCTAATTCTCGGCAGTAAACAATTTAAATGAAAGCAGGAACTTTCTAACAGTACTTTAACCTTAAATAGAATGTTTTTTTTTTCGACTTTCTAAATATTAAACTGATTGAGATTTGTATGCAAATGATTATGAAATAAATAGTTTTGTTGTCGATTAATAAAAAATGGGCACGACTGGATCGCACAAACTTGCTCTCATAGCTCACAACTTGAACGTAGCTTAAAATTGGCAATATGCATATGTAGTGGTTCTATAACATTATGATAAATATCATTAAAAAAAGTTTTAAAAACAATTTAAAATATAAATTATTACTATAAATTTGTTTTTTTTTTTTAATAGCTAAAACAGATAGAGCTAAAAAAAAGAATGCGATCTAATTTGTTTTATAAATATGAATTTATGAAAAAAAAATTTCAAAAATCGTTATAAAAATTCTTGGAAATTAAAAAAAAATAAATTTGGTATGCCAACTTTTAGTATTTAATAAAATATATTTAATAAAATACAATTTTCCACAAAATTTAAAAAAAATTATTAACCCGTTTTCAAGATATTCAATTTTCAAAAAAAAAAAATATTTTTTTGAAAAATTGTATATGCAAAATTGTAAGAATTGCAAAGAACCTCTTACATAAAAAAAATTAAATTTAAATCGGTGCAGCCGTTGACGAGAAATTCGAAAACCAAAAAATCGGTTCTATGACAGGTACCGTTATTAACCGTTATAAAAAGAAAAATTTTCTACCAAAATATATGGTATGTATGGAAGGTACCGTTATTTTTTGAGCTAAAAAAAATCCCTTACCCGGGGTTTAGACAAGCGAGTAGAACTAGTAGCGTTTATGTGTGTTAGTGTATCAGAACACGAGAGATCCAACTAGTAGCCCAAATAGTATAATATTTTTGCCTGCGAGTAGCCTGCCGTTATCCTACTAGTGTAGTGTATTTTTTTCATTTATTTGTTTTGTTTCCATAGTTTCCATAATTTGTATATTTTTCTGTATGAAATATTTTTAAAAAATCATACTAGTTGACAAAACGCGCAGAGAGCTACTAGTCATACATACATCCATAAAACTAACACTATGATACAAATGCTACTAGTTCTACTCGCTTGTCTAAACCCCGGGCTTAGAACCTTAAGTCCAAAGTTTGGAGAAAATCACTTCAGCCGCTTAGGCTGCAGGTCGTGGTACCGACAGACAGACGGACAGACAGACAGACAGAATTGCGAGACCCACTTTTTTCTATTGAGCTGTCTCAGGCTGGCAAGTAGTGTTTTAATTCAGAGATTTTTTATTTTTAGATTAACTTCTGTAATTTTAAATTTAATCGTAGTTGAAACATTACTGTACTTCAAGTCAATATTTCGACTTTTCGTTACAAAATAAAATATTAACGAACATCTTAAATTTTTCAAACCCCCCCCCCCCCCCAAATGTTTTCCTGCGTTCGCGCCTGTGTGTGTATATATGATAATATACCTGAAGTCCGAGCTAAATCATGTAAAAACAAAATGTATAGATATAATCTTACATACAATATAATGAATGAAAATTCTACATTATATCGAAACTCAAAACAAATCAATTTAGACATTCAACACTCATGATGTCATTTTTTATTTGAAAACAATTATTTCAAAAAGTCACCCATTAAATGTTCAATAAGATATTAATATCACATCGGCACATATTTAATTAAATGTAGCTATTCAATCATAGAACATAAATATGATCAATTTTGCATAGTCCAATCCGAATATCACTTTAATTTATTCTTTTCGATTGACGTACAGATAGTATTTATAATAAGAATTATATTGGCAATAAAAAGAACCCCAACATTATTCTCGATGTTGTTATGGTAAATAAATTGATTATTTACCCAAATACAAAGTCCCCCATCAACACATAAATACAAACATAAAACAAAACTATAAGAACATTTCTACGATCAAATGGTGAACTGAATACTCTATGAGCGACAATACACAATAGATCGGTGACATGCTGTCTGGTGGAATAATAAGAATCATTTTTAAATTGAGAATTGTCAATTAATATTCCTCATGATCATTGAGTTAGGTGTTGTATACCTACATTATTATGTGTGTCATAATACAATGACACCATCATTTTTATAGAATCAATGTTCCGTAAAGAATTTACGAAATAACAACACCAACAACAATAAATAAAAAAATATTCTAATTGCGGTCTCAATTTATTGAATGCAAAACAGACCAAAAATATTATATATCATGTGATACGCTATAAAATGTGATATGATATGATATGATACAATATACTCGTATGTATTAATAATATCAATGAAAGATCGAAATAAAATATCTTATGTAATCTTTATCTTTTCTAAAATCATGATACTAAACATTTATGTGTAGAGGTACATTGCTTACAATAATTGAACTAGAAAAAAAGAAAAAAAGAAAAGAAAAATTACTAATCATCATGTGCAGTCACATGTCGTTGCAGAGTAAATATAGAACAAAAATAGAACAGTTGAGTTATCCATGTATACAACAACTTGTTAAACTTGTCACTTTAACAACAACTATCTATACTGACAATGTTTTCGAGCTCAGCCAGATGGCTTTTTTATATAAAATTAGAAATTCCCATTGATAGATAGCAATAAACTTCACAATCGTATTTAATAATTAAGACAACCAGCCGGAGGCAGTCGTCAGACGCGGTTCATCTTATATTTTCTGTCCGATTCCTTTCATCTAAAAAAATAAATTTTTTGATTAATGGTGTGGGCGAATATTTTAATAGCCAAATGTCAGAATGCTTTTATTATTCTACATATATGTAGGTATGTATTGTATATATATGTTTATTTCAGTTTGGGAAAATTGACTGCTAGCACGCGTGTTACTCACGACTTCATAAGAGATGAGATTTGTTTACCATTTTTTTTTTAATATTAATTGACTTCTCTGTTCCTAAAATAGCTTTAAACTATTTTTTTAAGAATAATTTGGTTCTATTGTGAATAAAATAGCAATAAAGTTGTTTGTTTTCAAAAATCAAGCAAGTATCTAGCCATTAATAACTCGAATGGAAGTGTATTTATTATTCCAATGTTTCTATAATGTTCGAGCAAAAAGAATGCTTCTTCATTCAATAATGCTGCATTTACATGAATGGCAAAATGCGATTATATCTGTCCACCTAAAAACTAAAAAGTTTTTTTCAGGGCTACTGCCTCTTGCGAGGAATTGACAAATCCTTCAAGAGTATCACTTGTCACGAATAAGTGCTTCTCGTCTAGCCATTCGGATTCGGCATAAAATTGTAGGTCCGTTCCATTCCTATCGACAGGCGCACACAGGAATGGTTGCGAGTTGTTAGTCACTAGGCCCTGGTTCTTCATGAGCCGTTGTGCCACCCGATTTATTTATGTTTTCTGTCAAATTATAGCCATTTTTCTTTTCATCGTGTAAACGCTCTAAATACTGGAAATATTTTTGCCAACAAAAAAATGGCAGAGAGAATTTGGCATAAAATGCTGCCAATAATATGCCTATGTGTAAACACTTTACTGACGCCATTTTCCAAATTATGCCATTCTAGAAAAAGAATGAACTTGCTCATTCTTTTATGGCAGTTGCCAGTTTTTTTAAATAAAATCTGTCATTATTTAATCTCGTGTAAATGCATGTCATACAAAAATTATTTCTGCTATTATTTTATCATTTTTTTTGGCAGAAATATTGGCAACTTTGCCATTCGTGTAAGTCCGGCATAAAGCTGTCTTTACCAAATAGAAACTGGTTAATTCATCAGTTTGTGGGGATATTCCTGTGCAATTGACAACAGCCACAAAGGGCTAGCTGTCACTTTTTGATAGTTTAAAAGATTCGTAAAGAGCTCTATTGGTCAATAATTATTGGCTAATCCAGTTTATTAAACGTGTTAGTAAAAATCAATTTGTTTGGATTTTGATCTGTCAAAATGCTAATTTGTTGTGTTCCATTAGGCAACTTAATTGATTTATTTTTGATTTAGAATTAATTATGTATGTATATGCATATCTTAATTCTTTGGCAGATTTAAACCCCTCCCTGCACTTATACCAAGACCAGTTTAAGCTGTCATGTCAGTTTTAAAATGTTTTTTTTTTTTTATTTTTTTAATGTATTTCGATTGTAAAAATTATGTTCAAAATACGAAGGAAATGATTTATAATAATAAAATAGAAGCAGCTTAAGCCCATTTTTCTCTTATAAAAGTGTATCAAATAGCGAATAGAATATTCAAATAGAATACCACGAGACGAGAAAAGTCTCGGTCTCGCATGACGAGAACGATACGAGATGAGACGAGACTTGCTTTTAAGCAACCGAGACGAGACTGTATATTTGGACCGAAATTTACAGAAAGTCTAATAAATTAAAAAATCCAATTTTAATTAAATATTTATTTTCTTCTGTACGTATTCAAACTATAATCGAAAATATTTCGTTCCAATAATCAACAAGTTGGCCGGAAATCGTATTTTTCGCCTTCGGAGACGAGACCGAGACGAGACTTAAGCCTGATCCACATCTGTGTCGTGTGTTGTGTTGTGGAGTCGTGTGTCGCTATCGCTACAATGTATACGTAGAACCATATTTGTCTCGTGTGTTGTTTTGCAGTGTGGCGCATAAAATATATGGAATGACAGCGACACACGACTCCACAACACAACACACGACACAGATGTGGATCAGGCTTTAATTACACGAGACCGACAAGAGACCGAGACGAGACTGAAAATTTTCGATTTTAACGAGACCGAGACGAGACGTACAAAAGCCTCGCAGAGTCTCGTCTCGTGGCCAGCCCTAATGACAAAGAATTTTTTGAAGCTTATGACACAGGAATACATTAATAGGAATACAATGACAAAAATAAAAAAAAATTTAACTGGGTGGGATGATTTGCCACAAAAAAATCAATTTATACATTGAAATATTAATTTACCAATGGAAAACCCTAAATTCTTTGGGTGAATGAGATGATGTTCTAAAGAAACTTGACAAATTTAAAAAAACCTTGTGTCCTAGACTTAATTTGTACAAGTTTAGTTTAAATATGGAAACAAAAATTGATGGTATCACCATAGAAAACTCCAACTTATTTGTCCCCACTCAATTACCAACAAGGGTGATTCCGACTTGTAAAATTCCTGGGAAGCGCTCTAAAATTATTTTTTTAAAAATGCATAAATATATGCAACAATAATTTAGAATTTTTTCCATTAAATAAAATTGTTTAAATATGACCTGCAAAGTTTCTTGTGATCAAACTTCCTCCAAGCTATGTTTCAACCTTAACTACATATATAGCTACACATTATATACTTCACAACCATTGGAGACTGGAAGCTAACATCAAATAAAATATAGCGGCAGCTTGGCTAGAAGAAACATCGTTATTAATAGCTTAACCCATCAGGAATCAAGTTTCGCATCCTCTTCTACCTATCCTCTGCATTGAAAAACAAAAGTTAAACAAAAAAAAAAAAAACTTCCATCGGCAATCTAGTATCTTCTCAAAAGCAACTGGTTGCTGCTAATTCATGATGCCATCGGGTCTAAAACATGTACATTAGGGTGGTCCTTATAAAGGTCACTGTCTTATTTTGAATGACGCACCCCCCTGTGTGTTCTGAATAAATAAAAAAAAATCCTCTCAAGATGTCTGAAGTTTTAAATGGCAAATCCCATGTATTTTTGTACATCCAAATTTACAAAATTCATAACTTTGGTAATGATTGATAAATAATATTGAATTTTGGTACACATGTAGTCACTTTTGTCATGTTTAAACATTTTTTTACAACATTTATAAATTAAAATTAAATAAAAAAATATTTTTGTTTAAATGTCTGTAAGTACGCAAATAACTTTTGTATTTTTGTTTCTAAAACATTTGTATATTGTATAAATATGACAAAAGTGACTGCATGTGTTCCAAAATTCAAATTTTTTAATCAATCATTACCAAAAATTAAGAATTTTTATAGTTGGATTTACAAAAATACATGGGATTTCCCATATAAAACTCCAGACGTCTTGGTACCGGGTTAATGTTTATATAATGAATTTTACATTATTTTTTTTTATTTATTTAGCAGAAATTAGGGGGTGCGTCATTCAAAATAAGATAATGACCTTTATAAGGACCACCCTAATGTACACAATCTACAGACATTGCGGCAGACAGATCAGAAGAGCAACAGCTCCAACTTGGCTATCACCACCATGTTGTTTGTTACTGATGATGCTGCTTGTAGGTACTGCAGTTGAAGTGCAGTGCAGTGCAGCGCAGTGCATTGCAGGTGGCGTGCTGCTGCACCGGGAGTCAGGAAAAAGTTGTTAATACAACTTCATGGTGGGCAAAATGTTTAATTCTGGGTGGAAATTTAATTGATAAGATCTTGTTGAGGAGAGTTCGTGTGGAGAGACTATAGTTGAGTAGAGTAAAGCCAGCAGTCAGGAAGGCATCATAATGGCGAATCGTTGCGTTGTCGCTCATTTATATGTGCTTCTACTTTGTTTTTGTATTTTTTGTTGTTGTATATATGCAATACAGGTAGGTATATTTTGCTTGTGCGCATGTGCACCGGGTGGGCTTTAATTGTGCGTGTAAAATGTGCTTGCTCGCAGGTCTGATGCTGAGATCGCTGTTTCCCACATGTTGCAAATTGTGATTGCGTTGTTTGTGTTGCTCCTTTGCTTTACCTACTACGTTGTTGTTTTAATAAACCAATTTCCATTAAACAGGTAGTAGTTGATGTAGACAGAGTATAATAGGCCGATTATATGTTTGAATTAAATACAATTATCTTATAGGTAGTATAGATATACGCGGCAGCACAGCACAAGCTAGGCTCTGTGTGTTCCTTCACGTACAATCGCAAGTATTTAGACTGTCAATCAGCACAAACAAAAAAAAAACTTAAATTCTTTTTAATCACTCTTATAATAATATTATAACAAAACAAAGAAGTGAAGTATAAAGTCAGGCATTCAACATTTTGAATGATACATTCATCAAGTGCCCAAGCCGCACGTAACTAAAGTAAAGATGTTGATATATTTCGTTTGGAAAAATACTTAATTACAAATGACACATGAGTGAGTTTTGCATTTGCACAATAATGCAGGTTCTTTTTGATGATTATCTCGGTGGAAAATTATAAAAAAAATAGACTTGATTTAAACTTATTACAAATAGTGTTGGACACTTTATGATAATCGAAAATGTATATCCTTGGACCCTAATTTGTTTTTCGATCTCCCAATAAAAAAGGAGACAGATCAAAAGTTAATATTTCTTCATCACTGAACTTTTAGTGAAGATTAGCAGAGATCGGGACGGAACCCTTGTAAATAAAAGGACTTTCTCTTGAAATATGCAAACAAAACATTTAACTAGCTAGGAAAAAAACTTTTTTTGTCAAAACTAATAGGACAATTTGGAATGACGCAAATACTTCGCAATTATTTTAAATGAATCGAGGTGTTCCCCAAGGTTGTATTCTGAGTCCAAACTGTTTGTTTTTTTCAACAGCTTTTCTTTAAAAGTGGAATAACTTTTCGGATATTGCTGAAGACAAAATCATGTTGGCAGATCTAACTTCAAATAAAAAAAAAAAACTTAAAAATCAATAAACAACATTTGGGATCTCAAAGCTGATGATATTATACTTGTTTCGTAACTCGAAACTTCACTCGAATTTGTACAACGGGAAGGAATTTGCTGTCAAAACCTATAGGGAAAAAACTCAGGTTTGGGAAATAAGGCTTAAGTTTCACGATATCAAACAGACCTATTATTAGTCAGCATATTTGCATCTACCTAAAACTTTTTTGTTTTTAAAGAAGCTCCGTTTTGTGATATCCGGATATGCGAATCAGATCCGAAAATGCGAATCAGATCCGGATCCAGGATCCGATATCCGAAATATCCGGATAGTGTCGGATCCTCGGATCCAGATCCGGATCCAGTGTTGGATCCTCGGATCCAGATCCAGATCTAGATCCGGATAGTGTCGGATCTTCGGATCCAGATCCGGATCCGAGGATCCGACACTGGGCCCGGATCTGGATCCGAGGATCCGACACTTTCCGGATATTTCGGATATCGGATCCTGGATCCGGATCTGATGTGCATTTTCGGATCCGATCCGGATATCCGAAATATCCGGATACTTTCAAGGACTAGTTCGTACATTTTAATTACTAATTTCTATTATAAACAAGTAGATCGGTATCAGTCATGTGCAAGCTAATTCTACCTACGGAATAAGAATAAGTTTGTCATGCATTAGATCAGCAAAAACTTTCCAATTTTGTAATGATTGTATAAAATTGTTATTGGAGGCACATATGTATTTCCCAGTTTGATTGATTTAAAATCTTTTTAAATCAATTTCAAGTTAACAAAATGTGTATGATGTAACTATAAAACTTTGTTTATTTATCTTATATTATGATTATGATTCACCTATTTGCGTTTATGTAAAATATTACCTGACAATACGTAGTATAAATGTGATAAGTCTTCCATAGCTTTGTTTCGTTACGTGAAACTTTTGCCAAGTTTCCCAAACTTGTTTTTTTTTCATACGGGTTTTGCCAACAAATTGTGTTAAGTCGTTCAAATCGGTACGAAGTTTTGAACTACCAAACAGGCATCATAACCATTTGTTCCTTATATTTTGTATTCATAATGTTGTTGATTACAACAAATTGTTAAATTGCGATGCCTCACTTTTATTAATACGTTTTAATTGTTCTATTTGAGAACTTCTATTTATATAAACAAATAGAAAAAAAAACACGAATTAATTTTTTATCTTCCAAAGTTCTTTAAAATTTAAACTAATCATTGTTATTTTTTTTTTTTTCAATTACAGATGTGTTCCCGCAACTTAAAGATCTCCGTGGTGCTAATTTTAATATTGGTTCCCTTTATCGTTACCCTGCCACACAGTCACAGTTTGTCCAAGAGAAGCAACACATTTTTCGAACTGGATTGTAAAGGTGTCTACAATAAATCAATGTTCTTCCGGTTGGATCGTATTTGTGAAGATTGCTATCAATTATTCCGGGAGACGACTGTGCATCGATTGTGCAAGTGAGTGAAGAATTAAAAAAAAAAAAACGATCAAGATTACTAATTTTTACAAAGAATTTCACTGTGAATAATAGTAGGTAGTATATGGAAAATAATAATTTGATTTGGTTCTCTCATTTTTTAAATTCCTTGTCGTATACAGATATGTACATAGGATACCCGTTTTTATAATAATTTTACTATACAAATTTTAAATAATGCATCCATTTAGAAATTGATCACGTTTTAAAGCAAAGTCATCATATTATGGAAATATTTTTTAATTGAAAAATGTTTTATTATATATGATTGTACAATTTGGTAGCGCAGTTATTTTGAATAATATGTGTGTTTGAAGGACACATGAGTATATGTATTTAAAAAAAATTCACTTTAATTGTTTTTTTTTGTTTTGTTTTAATGATGCGGTGTGTCATTTTAAATTTATTTAAGCAATACTCATAAGGATTAAACCGTTATTGTCAAATGGTTTTCATTAGCATAAGTTACACATTTTTTTTTAATTGAACTCATAAGGATGACAAAAACTGTGGTTCCTTTTAAGCATTTTATGTTGGCTAAAGGTTTCAATTTGTCATGCAAAAACAATGCGATTTCAGCTGTGTTAGACAGATCAATAATTTCAACTCATAAGATTTACTCAGGGGCCGTATTGCGTATTACGAAACGAATGGCAAGTAAACGATACTGACGTAAACGATAGTCACGACAGAGAACGATTATGTAAAACGAGAATGGTTGTATAAAGATGTTGCCAATCTAAAACGAAAAAATCTTTTTTTTTTTGAAGCACCACCAACTTCACGCCTATTTCTGATTGGCAAAAATTGGAAAATTTAATCAACAAAATTTCATTATTTTGTAAAATTGGTGTTCCATTGTGATTTTTTTTTGCCAGATAAGGTGAATCCGAAAAGGAAGGAAGCTCAACCTTTTTCGTTTAACCAAAGAACCATATATACCCATATAAATAAACTTCCGAATGCAAGATCAACATACAGAGTGTCCAGTAATTAATGGATAACCTTGCAACTGGTTATAGCTGGCCTTAAGATCGTTCTGAAAAAAAATATAAAAAAATATTTTCCTTGTAGTTTTTAGGTTATGATTAAAAAAAAAGTACGACATTCCTCAAATACTTAAAAATTACCACCACATTTGAATGATTTATTACTGTTTTTTTAAATATTCTTGAAAAATTGTACTAATAGATGTTATACCAAATTTAACACTTTCTGTTGCAGTTTTCTTATAATATTTTTTTATACAAAAATCAAGTTTTTTTTATTTTCACAAAAGTTTGATTTTTGTACACAAAAATAAATTTTAAAAAATATTATAAAAAAGCCTGAGGTCTTACAGGCATATAGTTAAAATTTATTTATTATTACAGTTATCATACGAATTATATTTGTTTTAAATTAGAAAAACAACGCAAAAAATTGAATACACTTTTATATTTGTTGTAGGTGCAATAATTCTTTGACTTCTTGCGGCGACAAAATTGCGATTTCCTTCAAATTCCAAACAATAAATAGAACGAATAAAGAATAAATCGATTTTTTTGGTTGTTTGGAATACGACATACACATATCTATAGCTAACTTTGGAAAGAAAAAGAACGCACCACTGTTCGTTTATTTTCCAAAATTAGCCAAAACAGCCCAAAGTTCTTTAATTTTTTTCTATATATTTTGTTTACGAACTTTGACCGATGTCTGGATTTGGACTAAAATTGGCAGGGTTGTGTAAAAGTAGGTGTGACATAATCATAATGTGAACTACCGATCATTTTAGAAAAATGGCGTTAAATGTCATTGTGTCAATTACAATGGAGTAGTGCTTAAAATCAGTTCCGGATCCTCAAACTATCCGGATATCCGGATCGGATCCAAAAATGCGAATCAGATCCGGATCCAAGTTCTGATAACCGAAATATCCGGATCTAAATCTTGGATCCGAGATCCAAAACTATCCGGATAGGTTTGGATCCTCGTATCCAGATCCGGATCTGGATCCGACACTGGATCCGGATCTGGATCCAAGGATTCGACACTATCCGGATATTTCGAATATCAGATCCTGGATCCGAATCTGATTCGCATTTTCGGATCCGATCCGGATATCCAGCTATCCGAAATATCCGGATACTTCCAAGCACTACAATGGAGCGCTCACACCTGAGAAACGCGGAATTATCCCCCGTTTTCGTATGTATCGTATGAATCCAAAAAAGTTCAGATTCCTTTTTAGTTGTCGATCAGCTGATATCAGCGGTAAAAAAAACATGTTATTAAAGAATATGGATGGCATTTTTTGTATTTCTTAAACCAAACCTTATATAAAATTCGTGTAAATTAATTAATATCCTGATTTTATGTTGAAATTAATTGGGAGTTCTGGCGTTTATATTTAAGTAATGTACAATTTTTATAACTCTGCAACATAACCTATATGTAATGCAAAAAGGATTTCCTATTTAACTCCGTTTAGAAAATATATTTTTAACCTTTGAGGTTGAGCAAATTTACCCTTGTTTGCCCTAGTTAACGTTTGATAGTTCCATCAAAGTATATAACTGATTTCAAACAATTATACTTACCAATAACTAATACAAAAATCAGCATCATTAATGTTACCAAATTTGGAACTCATTCATAAGAGGTCTAAACGTTTTTCCGCTTCATTGACTCAACTTAAACTATATTTAGGTTTTATGTTATTTCACTTTAAATTAATTTTAAAATAAAAATGTGTTAAGGCCATCACCTCATTAATACCTCAATATACAATACATGTATCCAAATACAACTTTTCAACAAAAATTTAGACCACCAGTATCAATATCCATTAATCATCGCATATTTGAAATGTACGTGTTTAATTTTATTTTATTTTTAAAAGTAATTTTTTTCTGTGATTTTCTTATAATTAGAATTTCTTAAAATACATCTAATTTACCATCATAAAGTCTTAGTAAGCTTTAGGTATTGTTTGGTGATTCAATGATGAACAATTTTCTCAAACTTACTTAATAGTATTTAAAACGATTTAAACAAAAATTGTTTACAAAATGTCTGCAGGAAAATTCTAATTTGATGAGTGAGATGGGCGAAGTAAAAATAAATTAATTTTCGTCTATAACTAAAATTCCAAAATTGATTTAGTATTCAACACAGCGTCAGCAACACATTCTGATGGTCGTTGCCCTTCTTTTTTTTAAATGATTAAGAAAGATTTTAGTGTTATGTTGTGATAGAACAAAATGAAAATATTATTTCTATGAGTTGAACAAAAAAATTGATGATAATAATTGAAAAGGCTAAATAAAATAAAAAGAACCAAATCAAACTACATATTAAAGCTTTTTTTTTATTTTAATATTCCACTATTATTCACACATTTTTAATTTAATTATATTTGTTCCTAATGTCTTTTGTTAATTTAGGAAAAATTGTTTTACAACGGATTACTTTAAAGCATGTGTGGAAGCGCTACATCTAGGAGAGGAAGTTGAAGCACTTAAAACATATGTTAAAACAATAAATGGTGCTGCGCCACCACCAACGCCATACCCAATATAATCAGTAGTTTAATTGGTATAACAATACAATCAAAATTATTATTTTTTTCTTTGTTTATTTTATTATTATGATTTCCTTCTCCCTCTCTTTTTATATACTATTCTAATTTATTTTTATAAATAAAGCAAAATTAATCTTAAAATAACGACACATAATCCTTTTTTTTTTTTTAAATCAATCATTGTTCTTGCATAATGTTTTATTTTTTTTTTATAATATCAAGTGCAAAGTTTAAAACTTAAAAATAAAACTTAAATTATTTCCTTTAAGTGCATTGTGTCTTACAAACAAACACACAAAAAATAAGTGTTAACTTAAAAAAACAAAAAAAGAGACCGAAAAGAAAAAAAAAGGAAAAACCAAAATTTTCAGTGAAAGTTGAGAAAAGAGGACAAAATAAAACGTACATTCTTGTTAATTTGTTGTTAGATACATAATTTATATAATTCTTTTTGGGTATATTTTGCTATACAAAATGAAACTGTATTTATTTTTATACTTATTTTTAGCTTTTTTTTTAGATTTATATATTATACGAAAATGTATTTTTTTTATGATTTTACTTTTTTTTATAATTTTTATTTAATATTCAATTGTATTTGTATATTAGTTTAAAACGAAAACAAAGTGATATAACTACTTCTATATTTTTACAAAAAAAAATAAATAAAACAACTACTATGCTACTCGACTAATTAACTTGATAACACTTTGAAAATGTTACGAGATTTTTAAATTAAAAATTAAAAAAAAAAAAAACGAAAAAGAGAATGGCGTATTTCCACACATGCTTAGCAGCGCTGAAACATAAGGATTTCAATGGATTTTTGGAGAAAACGAAAGAAAAACAAAACTCAAAAAATGTCTAAGGATATAAAATAACGACGAACAAATTATAAGAAAAGTGCAATGGTGATGAAAATGAAACTAAGAAGGCTACTGAATTTCAAGAAGATAAAAATATACAACACACTAATTTACCTACAACTATATCACAACAAAATACATTCATTTTACTTTTCATTTTGACTTAAGTTCAATTTATTGGTATGTTGATTTTTATTTGAATTTTTACACATATTTATTATGTTTTTATGATGATTTAAAATTGATTCACACTATGAACATTGCCGATACCGATACCAGTCGCTTCGATGCAATTTCTTCCATTGAATGTCTAAGAGGAGTGCGTATCGGTAACGATTGTGTTTAATCGTATCGAGCGAGACCGATGTCGGCATCCAAACAATAGTGTGAATCTGGCTCTATTTTTTAACTTTTTTTTTTTTGTTGAAAAAACTCATGTGTCATTTTTTACTGCACAAAGAGTTAACAGAGTTATGTTTTTTTTTTTTTTTTAATTTGAAACATTACATCGTGTTTTTTTTTTCATTTCTACTGGTTGTATGTTTGAGATCAAGTTTTTTTTTCTGATTTAGTACCTAGTTAGCAAAAATAACCAAATTATTAAAAATGAGTTAACCTTTCTGGACTTCCCTTTTGGATCAATAGGTCAAGCTTGTTTTTCAAAAATGGGTCCCAGGACAATTATTTTTATTATTTTTGTACGCATTTTAATTAAATAATAATTTTAATTTAATAATAAATAAGGAATTCGATTTTTTTTTAATTTCAAAATAAATGTAATTTATTAGTAATGTATTGGAAAATACGTTTTTGCTAATTACATTTTACACATCAGAGTTATAAAAATGAATAATCTCTGGCGACTGCATCATTCCCGTAACTAATGTACCATTCCATGTTTTTTTTTTAATTTTATTCCAAATAAAACCAGTAGTATAACGATGTGACGTACATATATTTATTAATTTGTTTAATTTTTAAATTTTTTTTAATTTTAAACACAATTTTATTTTTGAAAATAACTTTTTGAAAAAAAAGGTTGCACTTTTTTGGCAATAATCGAAATAGAAATTTGAAATTTTTGAAGCTCAAATTAAAGTCGATTCAATTTTGTTCTGAAACTTTTTTTGTAAACCAAGAAATAAATTTTTTCTTGCTTGGAATAACAAAAAAAAATATATCAATTCAAAATTTCTAACTGTATTTCTTCTTCTAATCAATTTACAGGCAAGACTGCTTTGGCACTGAATTCTTCGAAGCATGCATTCAAGCATTACAATTGCACGAAGAAATGGATAAGTTCGTTGACTGGCGTGATCAACTTGGAAAGAAATAAGCTGAAAACTTCTCTTTCCAACTAACGAGCTAGACAAAAAAAAAACGATAAAATTTAAAAAATAAATTACTTGACATCATTAATCTAGAAAGGCCATTGAAAATAAAAAGAAAAAATGAAAATCCATGTATTTATCTATTTATTTATTAACGTTAACATCTTTATGCAAACTATACAAATATGTATAAATAAAATATAAAACAACTATTTAAATAAATAAAAAAAAACATGTAAGCTTTTGACAAAATTGTGTACATAACTTAAAAAAAAAATATAATAAAAAACAAGAGACAAAAAGATTATTTGTATGTTGTCCCAATCAAATTTTGGTTCTATTCATCATAAATTCTTTAAGTAAACTTTCTCTCCTTAAATGTTTTACCATTCAAAAAAAATAATATTTAAAAGTATTTTTTTTTTAATTTACAACCATAATTTTGATTTTATCTTCTGCTCTGCAGTTTTGTATATTTTTCAAACTTTATTGTTAAATTTAAAAAATAGAGAAGATAATACTTAAATAATACATTTTTTGTCTGTTATTTAAATTTCAAACGCTTCAAATTGCCCTTAAATTTCTTTCAATTATATTTTTTTTTGTCAAATATATGTGAACAAATATATTCCATGCAACATAATTCCGTTTTACATATATATTGTATTTTGCAAAACTCATTCTGAAAATAGTACATAACAGATAAAAAACTGATGTAAATACGATTTTTTTTAATTTTAATTTATACTTTATGAGATCATACATAAATAAGGGACACTGTTTTTTTTTTGGAATTTTTTTCTTAAAATACTCTTTCATAAAATGGAAAATTTTTAAAGAAAATTAAAAAAAAAAACAACAGATTAAATCAATATAATAAAAAAAAATAGAGAAGAACAATAAACGAACATTAATATGATTAAATTTCTTTGGATCTAGTCGTAAAATTAATAATGATTGTATATTTATAATCTTGTTTAATTTTTTTTTTCTTAATTTTATTTCTTAAAAAATCTTTCCTTTATTGTGCTTAGGTTTTTCTTCTTCTTCTTCTTTTTTTATTTTGATTAAATTAAATTGTAATTATTTTAATGTTTAATTTTTAATTTATGAGATAATTTTTTATTGATATTTTTTTGTATAGGACAAATTGATTGTTGAAGCAACAATTAAAATATTCTAAGAACTAAAGAGGAATTGTGTGTGTTTTATTTAATAATGGATATTAAACGGTAAGTGTGTTGGACTGTCACGCTGGAGGTCTGGGTTCACTACCCAGCCTAGTCCACCCAGTGCTGCCATATACGAGAAATTGAATTATCATACAAAGCTTTAATATCAATCATACCAGAGGCAAAATTATCATTCGAAAAAAAAAATTATGGAATGTTTGTAAAAGTTGGATTGTTGATTTTTGTAGTAGCGAAAATATTATTAAAAACTAAACTTCATTAGCCGTCAAATTCCTATACGTGAATATGGTGTGACGTAGGCACTAAGCAGCACGCAAATTGCAAGCAAGGTGCTTTCTAGAAAAGTTTCTACAACTCAGTTTCTTCGTGTGAAAAGGAACTTAGTTCTATTATGCGTAAGCTTTTGTTACACGATGTGGATTCGTTTAGCGGCGCTAGTGTTTTCTTGATTTTACATTCAAAAAAAAAAAATAAAGTCGAAATCTTGTTTCTTAAAAAGACGTCAAATTCTGTCTAAATTATGTAAAATCACGCGATCGTCAATGCAGAATACTGGCAATGTGTTAACGGCTGTGTTGACAGACTTTTCTGCCACGTCAAAGTCACGTTGGTTGACCTTCATATATAAATTTATAAATGTTATCAGATATTTCGGTTTTTTTATAATAATTCTAAAAAATATCGAATTTTTGGAGGTTTCTTAATCGATCGCCATTGTAGTCAGCTTCAATGAAATTTGGCAGTTTATACCTTGACAGATAAGTAACAAACTAAATTTTGGGGTACACAGAATATTTCGGTCCAAATGTCACCCAAAAGCCCTAAAATCACCTTTTCCCCGAGCAAAAAATTTAATGTCAAAAAGTTCAGATTTCCTAGTTGTTTTTTTCTGTCTTTCATTTTAACAACTTTAAAAAAATAACTTTAATTCTTAAGGCTCTCCCAAACCAACGCAAAACACTGTATGCGATGAAAATTTCGTCAGTAGTCGGGTTTAACATGACAAGTCGTACCGCGCACAGTGGCCCGTTTAGGCAAAAGTGCTTGCGAAATTCTTTTTTCGGGTGGGTTTATAATGCAAAACTTTTACATTTTCTGAATTAACAAATGTTTGGAGCTCAAGAAATCGAAAAAATTATTTCATTTGTATGAATGGTTTGGCTTGTAGAGCCAGTCAAAGTTGACAAATATTTATGGTGAGAAAAATTTTTTTTTTTTTAATTTGAGTGTAAAAACTAGTAAAAGTATATAAGTAAAACTTTTTTTTGTTATTTTTACTTGATATTTGTGTTAGTCGCTATAATCAGAAATGAAAAAAAAAAATTATAAATTTTGTAAACTGCTAAATTTAATGTTTTTTGAAACACCCCTTTTTGCACACTTTTTCATTTTTACATTGAGTAGAAAATTTTTTTACAAAAGTTGTCAAGCCAAACCGGACGGATAATGAATCCTTATATATCTCTTTACTTACAACCAAAAACTGAGCTGCATAGAGTTGCATAGAGCTGAGCTAGAGAGATTGGATTTGATGAAGTCAGTAATTTTTTCTGAGTTATTTTTTTGTTTGTCATGGAAAATATTATTTCTTTCTTTTGCAGGTATAAGTTTTTGGTTTAAAATAAAATGGTTTTGTAATTTAGAAGGAAAACATATTTTATGCTTACTTACCTAAGTTTTTTAAAACGGTTTTATAGCTTATTTCTTGTAACCCCTAATAAAACTTTTAAGTAGGAATGTTTTTGATTTCGGGTATGATTAATTATTCTCAGGTAGTTTGGTGGATAAGGGTTTTTAACCGGATTAGAATAAACAGATAGGTAAACAGATTACCTTATTGGGGTGTTATAAAATTGAATATTTTTAGTGCAGGTTTTAAGGTATAAAAAGATAAAACAATGGGATGAAACAATCATTGAAAACTTCAACGAGCGACCGAACAGTTGTATAAGGAAAACTTATTTAAAATGCATATACCATACAATACTTTGTTTGAAATTTTTTTTAAAGTTGATAGTACTGACGAGCTTCTTTCTGCCGTAATAAGTAAACACCAGCTATCCGGTGAAAATTTACCGGAAAATGAAGAAAAATTAAGACACTTTCATTGCGCTACTAAGAAAAGATGGGTCGCAGCCCATAGATAAACAAAAATGAAAAATGGTTATCTTCATCTCTCCATATCAATACCGGACAAAGAGAAGTAATGTGTGATCACCCAACTACATCAAGGTCATCAAGAGGAAGGCCAAGGAAGTCAGTTAATGAGTGCGTAACATTCACAAAAAAACAAAAACTAATCAATGCAACAGAGGAGATAAGTACTGAAAATCTCTCTGATGCATTAGTGATAAGATATAATAAAGACCATGAAAAGGCGAAGAGTGATGTGATCAAGGCAATTTCTACTGCAAGTCCACTTCGAGTCAAAAGAGTCAATGGAGAGGTTATAACTAGGATCCAAATAATACTTAATGTTTTAAATTGCAGCGAAGTAGTGCATACAGTTAAATTTGGAGAGTACACCAAAAAAACCGCAGAGCTATTGAAACAAAAGTGCCCTCAAAAACAACCCACACCTACTCTTCATAAAATGTTGGTTCATAGCCAACATATTATCAAATACCAATCTCTGCCACTTGGAGAATTGTCAAAAGAAGCCCAGGAGTCCAAAAGTAAAGACTACAAGAAATACAGATATCTAAATACGTGTAAGGTTTCAAGAATTCGGCAGAATGAAGACCTATTTAACATGCTAGCAATCTCATCGGATCCACTAATTTCTTCCTTAAGACATGTAAGAAACCAAAAAGATCTGAAAGCACAATACTCACCGGAAATGATAAGTTTATTACGCATTACCCCGGACTTAGATGATAGTTTCCAAGAAATCTAATGTTTATATGTAAATTTTTGTTCCTTTTATTTTTTTTCTCTACTTTTTGAACTGTAATCTATCAATCAAATACTTAATTAATGTACTCTTTTATAAAAATAAAAAATCAATTAATAAAAAAAAGGGTTTTTTCCCCACTGTTTCAATCAAATTGGTTTTTTTTCTTTTTTCTCCACTGTTTCACTTAAACTACACTCAAATTACTTCATGAATTGATTTTCAACCTTTTTAGAATTAACTACCAATTCGTTAACCACCTAAACTAAAAGTTCAACAGCAAATTCTGAAACACCCTGTACAATTATTTTTTTTTTAACTCATTATTATTATAGCCCTGGAAATTTCCTTGAAGATAAAAAAAAAGAATGTGTCGATATCTTTATTCGATTAAGAGTTATGATTTTTGCAACTAAAAAAGTCAATACGGGCCACGGTGCTCTCGTTTATCGACGTGGAAATATATTTTGACAAGCGAAAGAGAGTTGTGAATTTTCAAATTAAAAAAACCTGTTTCGCTTAAAATTGTAGAAATGTAGGGGGTAGGAAGTAACGAAAACACGAATGAAAATTTAAAAACTTTTTTGGTTGAACTTTGACGTTTCTCATTTGACAACCACAATGCTTCTCGATTTTATGAAAAATCGATGTAAGCAAAAGTTAATTAATTGTTGTTTTTCGTAATTGAATATAGAATAATTTTTTTGTAATTGAATATACGAGTAGAATACACTTGAGAAAGAAGTGATTCAAAACCATTTTTAATTATATTTACTGATTATTTGCCCACAATACAACCTCAAATTATAGAACATCAAAATAGCGAATGTACGTACCTACGTATTTGCATGAACCGTTTAATCACAAACGTAGATGACTGTCAAAAAGACGAAACAAGCGAAAAAACGAAACGTGTAACGGATCAATGTGTTCATAATTATCCGAATATTTTTTTTTTTGACAATTTTGTCTTTCTTATTTGCGTAGAATAGTGAAATTTTTTATTTAAGTCGAATTAGCATACATTTTGCATATGATAATGGTTTCCAATCATACATACCAGACCATAAATTATCATAAATGATGGCAGCACTGCGTCCACTTAAAAACTAAAACAAAAAAATTCAGGGCTACTGCTTATTGCGAGGAATCAACAAATTCTCCAAGAGTATCAGTTGTCATAAATAAGTGCTTCTCGTCTAGCCATTCGGAGTCGGCATAAAATTGTGGGTCCCTTCCATTCCTGTCGATACGTGCGCACAGTAATGGTTGCGACTTGCGAGTTGTTATACTCTGTTCAACAAAAATTGTCAGTACAGGGAAGATAGGACGTTTGTATCTCTGTCTGGTCGCATTGGCTTGCATATACAAACCTATTTCAAGTAAATGTTCTCATAGGGTATCCGTACTTAGCATTCTATCTCACCTTAATTAATTCTATTCTCAAAAGCTTGAAAACAGAAAGCTATTTTATAAAAAACACTGAAAAAGCTCTTTTGTATTGCTTCTAATGGGTAAGGGTAACTCTATTGGAATATAAATTAATGTTTTTTAGCTCGCACAGCGAAAGTAGAAACTATTATAGGTCTGTTCCACACCTTGACCAAAACTGCCAATTGTCAACAATTCTTGCCCAAATGCTGTTCCACACCTCACAAATTTGGTAGTTTTGGGCAGAAGAGATCGCTCACGAGAGAGTAAAATAATTTCCCCTCCTGACAAATTCTACCCAAGAAATTTCTTTGGGCAGAAATTGTTGGTCTGTCAAATGCCAGGTTGAGGTACGTTGTATAAAAAATTTACCGTTGTAGAGTCATCGGTTTAGTTTGCTTCGCGTTGGAATAAAAAAAGATATAAAAAATTAAAAGAATAATTGTGTGAAATTGTGTGGCAGAATTTTTGCCAAGAAACCGTTCCAAACTCTTTGGGCAGTTTTTCTCTCTGTGAGAGAATTTCATCCGCACTCTTCAAAATTTTACAGACCGACAATTTCTGCCCAAAAATCTTGGGAAAAAACCTTATATGATCAGTGTGCTTTGGGGTTTGGGCATGCAATGAGGACGGTCATTGTGGAGTGTACCATATCTTGCAGGGCATAACAACAACATCAATTCATGTACGTTGTTCAGTGAGTTAAAATCTTCTTTATTGGCAGTTTTCTCAATTCAGTGTCGTGAGAGTATACACCACAGGCGCCACTGTTTTGAAAAAATCTCGCCCATAAGCTCTGTACTGACAATTTATGTTGAACAGAGTATAGTCACCAGGCCCTGGTTCTTCACGAGCCGTTGCGCCACCCAATTTATTTATATTTTGTATAAATTAAACGGTAAATGCCGTTTAATCAGGGTTTTCTTATTTCTCAGAGTAATTTTGATAATGTTAACAAAAGGCTTTACTACATTGACCTACTTTTTGCAAAAAGTTCAAAAGTGAGAAAATAAAATGTTCGCTATAGAAACCTCCTTGCAAAAAAAACATACGACATTTGTTTTGACAAATAAATTAAGCCACCATACACAATTTTCAATTCTATTGTTGCAAGCAGGTGTCTTCCGTATAGATATTTATTTCTCACTTTTGTACTTTTTTTTGGAAAATACAGGTCTATTTATCTATTAGTTAAACCTAAAATTCCCCAGTCAGTCCAGTTCCTTCGCTATAATTTACGCACATTATAATACCTTCTTCACACAACGCGTTCTTGATTGATAATATTTACTTAGGCTGCGCGTACAGTGGTGCGACAAAGCGATGCGATACGAGAAACGTTGGCGTACGAGAAAAATATTTACATTAAGGTATTTTTTTATACGTGCGCATAGTGAAGCGATATTTGCTAAGTGTTGCGAGTTTTTCGCATACCTATCACAAACTCTTCTGACAACTTTTGAAAGCGCATTGCGAATCGCTTGTCGCATTATTTCTCGTATTACATTGCTTTGTCGCAGCACTGTACCTGCAGTCTAAGTTTCTTACAGATTCAATGCAATAACATGTTAGTGTGTTTAATTTGGAACACGCAGTGACCAGCCATAAATACCGAAAGCCATTGATTCCAAAGGGTGTTGGAAAAACAAATCTACATCATCTATTTAGAGATTACTTCAAAACTTCGTACGTGTTAAGCAATAAGTCATGATAAATTTATATAAAGGTACAGAAATTTGACCAAATACTTGTTCCTTGTGGTCTGCCTTGTTTAATTTTGAAAGACCAACTGTTACTTCCTACATAGGGTCTAATAGAAAAAAAAAAACTGTCAGTTTTGAGTTTAAAAATTTCGTAAAAATCCCCATTGTATAATAGGCGCGTTCACGAAACAGAGATATGGAGATTTTGCTCCGTCGAAAACTAAGCATCAAGCGAATCCAAAAATTTGTTTCCTCAGTATTTTGACAGCCAAACTGAGATGTTTTGCTAAGGAATCCTGTTCAAACAACTATGATTGCTGAGGGCCTCCGAAATCTTCCTTTCCTGAACACGCCTATTAACTCGAAGCTTCCTACTACTCATCTTCTATTAGAACACTCTATTGGTGTTTTCGATTGGTATAATAAATCAATTTATTTTTGATTTAAATCTGTCAAAACGCAGACTTTACATTCCAATGGGCAAATAAATTGATTTTTTTTTTATTTAAAATCAAATTTGCAGATCTAGATTTTCGGCAGATTTACCGCTCCTACACTAATACCAACACAATTTTAAGTTGTCACTTTACAAAATTGTTTGTATTGTTTGAATTTTTTTCGGTGAATGAAATTTGTGTTCTAAATATAATATATAAATATAATCACCCGTATTCATAAAGAAAAAATAGTTATTTTAGCTCCCGTGTTTAGGAAAACTACACCATGGAATGCAAATTTTCTGGGCCCAAACTAAAGGCAATTGCTTACTACTCCATTTGAGGCCGGAACATTGCGATTCCATGGTGTAGTTTTCCTAAACACGGGAGCTAAAATAACTATTTTTTCTTTATGAATAAGGGTGAATATATATAAGCGTTTCTAATATAATATGGAAGCTGTTAAAAATTAATTGTAAATTCATGAAGCTCATTGTTTTCTTCTGAAAGTGCATCAAGTGATGACGAGTTTTGTAATGCTATGAAACATACATAAAATTACACGAATACAATGACAAAAATAAATCAATTTGAATTGGCGTTCGATTCGCCACTAAATAAATCAATTTTTAGATTGAAATCTGAATTTACCAATCGAAAACACCATATGTTATGCCAAAATAATTTCGCAACTAGCTGTAACATACATATGTGATGGTCAACTCTTTCAAAGACATTCGTAAAGCCTAGAAAGCAGAGTATGGAAATTAACCTTATATAATCAAAAAAACTGTATAAGTATGAGATGAGAACAACCGTTATTAATGAAATAAATAATTAAATAATTCCGAATTGATGTTGATGTTAAATTTCTTCGATCAAGATGTTCTAACAAGACTTCCTACTAGTCTTGAGATCTTGAACAGTCTTGAGATCCTGAACGGTCTTAAGATCTTGAACGGTCTTGAGATCCTGAACGTTTTTGAGGTCTTGAACGGTCTTGAAGTCTTGAATGGTCCCGTGATCTTGAACTGTCTTGAGATTCTAAACGGTCTTGAGATCTTGAACGGTCCTGAGGTCTTGAACGGTCCTCAGGTCTTGGGACCTTGAACAGGTTTCAGGTCCTGAACGGTCTTGAGATCTTGAACGGTAACGAATGCGTAAGGCATGCGTAAAGATAGTGTCGATTTTTCAACTTAAAGTTTTCGTAGAGTATGATAGATATATCTATGAAAAGGTGGCACCTCCTAGATCACGACAATGATAGTTTTAACCCTCTACTATGCTTAGTTCTCAAGATAATCGAGTTTAAAGATAAAGGTAGAGTCGATTTATGAACTTAAAGTTTTCGTAGAGTATGATACATCTATACAAAGGTGGCACCCCCTAGATCACGAAAATGATAGTTTTACAAGATAAAGAGAAAGTCGATTTTTCAAATTAAAGTTTTCGTAGAGTATGATACATCTATGGAAAGTTGGCACGAACATGATATTTTTAATCCTCTACTATGCTTAGTTCTCGAGATAATCGAGTTTAAAGGTAAAGATAGAGTCGATTTTTTAACTTAAAGTTTTCGTAACGTATGATACATCTTTGGAAACGTGCACCTCCAAGATCACGAAAATGATAGAAATTCCTTTTGTTTTGTTTGTAATGCTATGAAACATACATAAAATTACACGAATACAATGACAAAAATAAATCAATTTGAATTGGCGTTCGATTCGCCACTAAATAAATCAATTTTTAGATTGAAATCTGAATTTACCAATCGAAAACACCATATGTTATGCCAAAATAATTTCGCAACTAGCTGTAACATACATATGTGATGGTCAACTCTTTCAAAGACATTTGTAAAGCCTAGAAAGCAGAGTATGGAAATTAACCTTATATAATTAAAAAAACTGTATAAGTATGAGATGAGAACAACCGTTATTAATGAAATAAATAATTAAATAATTCCGAATTGATGTTGATGTTAAATTTCTTCGATCAAGATGTTCTAAAAAGACTTCCTACTAGTCTTGAGATCTTGAACAGTCCTGAGATCCTGAACAGTCTTGAGATCCTGAACAGTCTTAAGATCTTGAACGGTCTTGAGATCCTGAACGTTTTTGAGGTCTTGAACGGTCTTGAAGTCTTGAATGGTCCCGAGATCTTGAACGGTCTTGAGATTCTAAACGGTCTTGAGATCTTGAACGGTCCTGAGGTCTTGAACGGTCCTCAGGTCTTGGGACCTTGAACAGGTTTCAGGTCCTGAACGGTCTTGAGATCTTGAACGGTAACGAATGCGTAAGGCATGCGTAAAGATAGTGTCGATTTTTCAACTTAAAGTTTTCGTAGAGTATGATAGATATATCTATGAAAAGGTGGCACCTCCTAGATCACGACAATGATAGTTTTAACCCTCTACTATGCTTAGTTCTCAAGATAATCGAGTTTAAAGATAAAGTTAGAGTCGATTTATGAACTTAAAGTTTTCGTAGAGTATGATACATCTATACAAAGTTGGCACCCACTTGATCACGAAAATGATAGTTTTAACCCTCTACGATGCTTAGTTCTCGAGATAATCGAGTTTACAAGATAAAGAGAAAGTCGATTTTTTAACTTAAAGTTTTCGTAACGTATGATACATCTTTGGAAACGTGCACCTCCAAGATCACGAAAATGATAGTTTTAAACCTCTACGATGCTTTGTTCTGGAGATAATCGAGTTTAAAGATAAGGATAGAGTCGATTTTTCAAATTAAAGTTTTCGTAGAGTATGATACGGGAGCGGGTCGAAATTCCTTTTTCAAAATTCTGCTTTTCAAAATTCTGCCTATTGGTACAAAAATTCTGCTTTTTTTCGATTCTGTTTAACAAAATTCTGCTAACTAACTACTAAAAATGACAACAAAAAGTAATAATGTATGTACAGTACATAGTCTAATAAAGTCTAAGCAAAACCACAGAGAACTTTATTATATGCTATTCGCTTAAGGAACCCAGAGTATGGCTTAAGTCTGTTCTCTTTTTTAAAATTCTTTTTTTTTTGTTTGTTCTTTAAAATAAAATTGATTTTTTCTGTTTTATCTCTCCATTTTTGACCCTTGCAGCTTCAGCTTTGGCAGTGATAAGTTCCTTTTTGATATCATTTAAGATTTTGTATAGGCCTGCATGACTGCGACCGACTATCGACGATGCCATGCTTCAACATTGTTCTGTGTTCTTGGAAATGTCTTCTTCGTTGATTTTGAACTGCCATAAATAATTTAAAGCACACTTTTACTTCCACTTGTCAAAAGACAATGACAATTACTTTCAGCTTGTAGTTAAGCATTCACATACTTTTATAGGGAAAACTAGGTACCTACTACCGTCCCAAATTAAGTTTTACAAAATTCTGCGAATAATAAATAAAAGTAACTTAATAAAATAATAAATAAAAGAAACTTTTATTTATTATTCGCAGAATTTTGTAAAACAGAACTTTGAAAAGCAGAATTCTGAAAATCAGAATTTTGTTAAGCAGAAATTTGAATGCAAAATTTTGAAAAGCAGAATTTTGAAAGCAGAATTTTGAAAAAAGAATTTTGACCTCGGCAGAATTTCGACTCCAACCCGTATGATACATCTATGCAAAGGTGGCACATCCTAGATCACGAAAATGATAGTTTTAACCCTCTACGATGCTTAGTTCTTGAGACAAATCGAGTTTAAAGATAAAGATAGAGTCGATTTTTTAACTTAAAGATTTCGTAACGAATGCGTTAACGGTCCTTAGATCCTGGACGGTATTGACATCTTGAACTGTCATGAGATCCTGAACACCCTTGAGATCTTGAACGGTCCTGAGGTTTTGAATGGTCTTGAATGGTCCTGAGATCCTAAACGGTCTTGAGATCTTGAAAGGTCCTGAGGTCTTGAATGATCCTGAGATCCTGATCGGGCTTGAGATCCTAAACGGTCTTGAGATCCTGAACGGCCTTGAGATCCGGAACGGTCCTGAGATCCTGAACGGTCTTGAGATCCTGAAAGGTTTTGAGATCCTGAACGGTCTTGAGATCCTGAACTGTCTTGGTCCTGAGATCCTGAATGGTCTTGCGATCCTGAACGGTATTGAGATCCTGAACGGTCTTGATATCTTGAACGGTCCTGGGGTCTTGAACGGTCCTGAGATCCTGACCGGACTTGAGACCCTGAACGGTCTTGAGATCCTTAACGGTCATGAGATCCTGAACGGTCTTGAGATCCCGAATATTCTTGAGATCCCCAACGGTCTTGAGACTTTGAACGGTCTTGAAGTCCTGAACGGTATTAAGATCCTGAAAGCGGAACGCATCCGGAACGCATTCAGAACGCATGCGGAACGCATCCAGAACGCATACGGAACACATCCGGAACGCATCCGGAACGCATGCAGAACGCATCCGGAACGCATCCGGAACGCATGCGTAACGCATGCGGAACGCAAGCGGAACTCATCCGGAACGCATGCGTAATGCATGCGGAACGCATCCGGAATGCATGCATAACGCATGCGGAACGCAACCGGAATGCATGCGTAATGCATGCGTAACGCATCCGGAACGCATCTAGAACGTATTTGGAACGCATGCGTTAAAAATGCGTTACTTATGCGTTACTTATGCGTTCCGAATGCGTTCCGCAAGCGTTTCGGATGCGTTCCGCATGCGTTCCGGATGCGTTACGCATGCGTTCTGGATGCGTTACGCATGCGTTCCGGATGCGTTCCGCATGCGTTTCGGTTGCGTTCCGTATGCGTTACGCATGCGTTCCGGATGCATTCCGCATGCGTTACGTATGCGTTCCGGATGCGTTCCGCATGCGTTACACATGCGTTCCGGATGAGTTCCGCATGCGTTAAGCATGCGTTCTGAATGAGATCCGCATGCGTTACGCATGCGTTCCGGATGGGTTCCGCATGCGTTACGCATGCGTTCCGAATGCGTTCCGCATGCGTTACGGATGCGATCCGGATGCGTTCCGGATGTGTTCCGCATGCCGTCTGGATGCGTTCCGGATGCGTTACGCATGCGTTCTGAATGCGTTCCGGATGCGTTGCGCATGCGTTTCGGATTTCTTTCTGCTTTTCGTTCTGTTCGACCAGCGAAATTAATGATGATTATACCAAACCAAATTGTTTTGACAAGTATCCACTCTCCTTTCGCACAGAATCAATTGCCCGGACAATGGAGCTTATTCCACAAACGTCAGTGGCAAACGGAGCTAAAATAAGAAAAAAAAAAAAAAAAACATTAAAACATTAAAACAGCAAAAAACACAGCTCTAACCACAGTTGCCACTTGGAAATAAAATTTGTGACCAAAATTGAAAATAAAAAGGACCAAAAGGAGTAAAAAGGGACCAAATTAATTAAAATCTGAAAACTACACAGTACAGAAAATTAAAGTAAGCCATATTTTTTCATTGATCATCATAAATAATTATTTAGAAATTAACAAAAATAAATAAACAAAAAGGTACCTACAACATAATTCACAAAATTACTTTAAAGGCAATGTTTAAGGGTAAGATTTATTCACTACATTACATTTTTTCACAGCATTTTATAACGAAATTTCGTAAAGTTAAATTAAATCTACTAAAATGTACACACATAATATCTATTTATTTAAAAAAAAAGGTTTCTGCACACCAAACGCTATGGCTTACACGTTTTTCATCGTGAATCTCTTTGGACAACATAATATTATTTATGGTGTCAAAGTTAAGTTTGTTTCTTAACTTAGTTTTCATTAAACTTAAATCCTAAAACTTTTTTTCAGCAGCAGCTGAGCTGTTTGGTAACGACATTTTACAAGACAAATTTATTAATTTATATTATTAATAAACTATCCATTTTGTATGTTTTGTTTAAAACAAGAACTAACAAAACCAACAAGTGAAATAGACAGAGACTCTTAAACGTTTAAACACAAAAATATTTCAAACTTTCCATCTGTCAATAAATGAAGTGCAGTGCGTTCAATTTAACACATGCATCGTTTACATTAGGCCATAAAAAAAATTTCCATTTTTAGAATATGAAAATTAAAAGTCAGTTTTTTTATATTTCTTCTTCCAAAAAAAAAAATTACCAGACGGAGAACAAAATGACCAAGTGTAAAAAAAAATGACCAAATTTGGTCACAAATGACTAACGTGACAAGTGTGGCTCTAACTTGGGGGCAAACAAATAATTTCGTATACGCGTACAGAGGATGCATTTGTAGTTGTATATTTATATTTGTTTGTATTGCATTGTTTTCCCTCGACTTAGGTTTTTTTGACATTTGGGTTTGTCCGTGTTTTTATTTTTTGTTTCCATCATTAGAACACTGTTTTTGTTTGATTTTTCGATAAATTTCGATTTATTTATTTGCAACTTGTCAAACTCTCCATGGACATTTTTCCGCTGTGTTTTCGTAAGCATTTCGTTGTCTTTTTGGAGACCACAGGAAAATTTCGTTTCGCATCAGCAGCGACTAGGCTGAATCACTCAGCTCAAATATTTTCAAAAAATAGCGTCCACTTACAATAAACCGGATACAGAGATTATTATTTCACATGTTGACAGAGCCATCTCTATCTTAAGTTTGAAAACCACTATGATTAGTTTGACATTTACCGTGTATTTTGTGTTGGTGGTTAGTCAATTTGTATTTTTTGGCATTTTCTTTTGTTGTGTTTATGTGTTATCATAACAAAAGAAATAAAAAATCTTGAAACTTGTTCATTAAATTTTCCACTTGCTACATAAACATACAAAACATACAAAAATGATAACAATTAATAATCAAAGTTGTATTTCAATCATATAGCCGTAAGTATTGTCGTTAACTCTTAAGATAAGCTAGCTTAAACTAAATTTTTTTGCCTATTCCACCATTATACTTAGATGCTGCTCAAAATACGTCACGGTATTTTGGAAATAACAAACCACCCGAACACCCGGAAATCAGCTATAATCATCAATGACGAGATCATACTATCATCTGGCAGTATTCTTGAACCCTTCATCCGACCCCTGGGAATAGGAGAGCAATGTACTTCTTTGGAAATCATTGAAGATCTTAAAAAAGACTTAATCGTAAATGCCCAGGAAGAAATCAACAAGTCAAAGCTCTTCAATTCACTCAATTATCAAATAACTTTTGATAATAGAAAAGATTTAGTTAATCGATCTCATATCTTGACTCGCTATTGCGCCAAGTTGCTTTACGTATTTAGCTGCAGGGAAGTTTCACAGTACATTCGTAACATTTGCGCAACAGGTGCCCATTTCGCTGGCAACCAAGAAGAGTGTTTCACAAGCAGCTTTGTCGTACTATCATTCCGAAGGACAAACGATAAAAGAGCCTTTGAAAGATTTATAACCCATATCAAGCACTACCTTACATTTTTCTACAAAGTTCAAAAGTTGGACAATACCCTCACTATCTGTACTCCATTTGGGTTGGAGGAGTTCTATAAAACCGTTAATATTGGAAAAATTTCCAATTTAATAAGTTCAAATGGAAGTTTGTTTGTTTTGTCTAACACTTTGCCGGCGGGATGTGAGGGTGCAGCCGTTTTTAATGATAAACTGTAAGCATGCTTAATTATGATCTTGGATAAGCTAAAATAAACCATTTATTTTTTTTTGTTTCCTATAGGCGACTTATAGGAATGATCATTTGCACAACTTTCCAGAGGCAAAACGAGAATGTAACCCTTACCTTAGTAGCCAGCTTTTCTCATATTTTAAGAGACTTTTTGAAGAAGTTAGGAATTAATGTTACACCGATTGAATTACCAACGAGGGTTTCCAGTTTTCAATGTAAGCTCAATACTATCGCTCTACATCTCGAATGCTAAATGTGATATTATGTTTAATTCTTCAGGGGAACGCAGTCTTGTACTTGTGATGATAAACGACAAGCACTGTACTGGCACTCTGGTTAAAATTCTAAATAAGGCCTTCATCCTAACATGTTCACATATTATTACAAACGTATGTCTTTCCAAAAAACAAATCTTTCCTTACAAATAAAAACTATAAATTCTTTATTTAAGGACAATACGTTAATCACCTGCCGAAGTGCCTACGGAGATTTCGAAGCGGACTTAATTTGGAAAAATCCAAACTTTGGTCAACCATTTGATGTAGCTCTATTCAAACCAAGCTCAATCATTCCCAGCAAATATTTCGTTAAACTCTCGACAACCACACCTCATCCCGGCCAGATGGTCTACAATGCTGGATTTCCGTTTTTCATTAATTTTCAGTATGATTTTAATCCTTCGATATTCCAGGGTAGAATTATTAAGTGCTCGGCAGCAGCCATTATGTCCGACGGTTGTGTTCAATCTGGACAAAGTGGTGGACCAATATTTGATGAAAACGGTTGTGTACTTGGAATTTGTGTGTCTAATTTGAAAAGAGATGACGTTATTTATCCAATTTGTAATACTGCAGTTCCGATTACTGGTATCCGACAAATATTAGAGCAGTATGCTAGAACTAACGGTGAGATTTATATAAAATATTTACTTATTTTTTTTACATATGAGTAACATTCTGCTTCGTTTTATTTCAGATATAACCGTTTTAAATAATTTGGTGACAAAAGATACCTTGCCGTCGATTATGACAAAAGACACACCGCCAATTCAAAGCAAACTTTAAATAGATACATATTTTTTCTAGTGTGATAATGTTAACTATAAGCAATATAATGAAACGGGTTTTATAAATAATTTGTTTAATAAATTTTGTTCGGACGGGTATAAATCAATTAAAAAAACAATTCCTTTTATTGTTGTTCTGTTCGCAGTCCAATTTTCGTAATCACCAAATTGATGAGTGCTTGTAAGCAAGTTAGCATAAATGATAATCCTGTCCAGAATTAAAACAACACATTCCAAACGATTTAATTTTAACATTGTAGATTTGTGTGAAAAAAAAGTAAACACTGGATAAAAGGATCTTAAGCTCTTGTGTGGTTTTGATTTTCAACACATAAAAAATATATTTACGATGTATCATTTGGTCTTCCGAAGCAACTATATAAAGAGGAAATATGGCTGTTATCAACATCATATATATTATTTCTGTTGTCAAACTCCTTTTTTCTCATTTATAAAAAAGTCAAATCCACTAAAATAGGTATCACTGAATAGGAATTTACTCATACTCATGACATTGCACAAAAACTTTATTCTATTTTACAATATTTTCTATAAATCTTGGAAATTCAAATAATTCAATAAATGAAAAATTTGACGTAAAGAATACCTCACATTAACCCATTGAATGAGTGAAAGAGAAAAATATGTATTACTTCCGTAATTTAAAATTCTCTTTTTATTTCGCTGCACCTTGAGTGAGTGGGGGAGAAACATTCTTTATGAACACCATGCATGAATGAAAGAAACATATTTATTACTTTTGTAATGTATTATCCTCTTTTTTCGCTTGCACATTAAGATTGAGTGAGTGGTGGAGAAATATTTGTTACCTAATTCTGTCGTTTGTAACCTTTTTTTCTCATTATAAAAACAAAAAGCCGAATGCATTTATTAGGTATCACGAGATTGCATGAATGAAAGAAACATATTTATTAATTCTTTAATTTAAAATCATAGAAGAAGAAATAGAGGAACATGCATATCGAGGAAAAAGTGAGGCTTTTTTCAAAATAGTCTGGGTTACACAAACCCAAATGCATTCACACAGGGTCGGAATGCAGTGAGATAGCTAAATGCTGGGCCCCCAAAAGAATTTTTAGCTGTGTTTTTGAGGGATGTATTTTTGAGATTTAAGTTTAATAGTAAAAAAGCTTATTAAACTAAATAAAAAAGTGAAATAAATGTAAATATAGTGAACACATGCAATACTTCATTGGAAAAAAATATATAACATATGCGGTGCTGCGTTAAATCCTGTAAAAACATCATGTGGAATCTGAGACACAATCAGCCCGTGAGATGCAAAAATTGAAAACACGGTTTAATGCATTTTTTTTAAATAAGTTATTCACAAAGTAACTTTTATTTCACTTTTGTATTTAGTGTTTCCACTATTTTAACGTTTTGAAATCTCTAAACACTTCCTCTCTAAACACTTCCTCGGCAAAATGACAATGGTGCATTCTTTTTCTATAAAATGTTAACTATTGTTTTTGTGCCAAAAAAAAAAATTAAAATGTCATTGTTAAAAGTGTTACACTGTGTAACATTTCGTTTAGGAACGATTAATGTTAAAAATATTATTGGTATGCCAATCGAAACGGGTTGAAAAAAAAAATCGAAACACATTTAGAATGAAAATAATCAAAGACATTTTTTTATTGCATCAAATTTTATTAGGAAAAATATTATGATCACTTAAATACATATCTATAATATTTAAATTAAATTCTTCTAATATGTTCATGTCAATAATAAAAAGAATTTATTTATTTTGTTCAAACATTCTATTTGAAAATTTAAAGCCTTATTGAATGTGCGAAATTTTCGCACGGGTCTTCTGGTTGTATTTTATTTACTTTTTAACTAAGTTGTTTTTGAAACATTAGTTTCCAAACTCAGAATTGTTTAAACTAATTTTTTCAAAATGTTGCTAAAAAGTAAAGAATACAAAATAAAAACTAACCTTGTTGTTTGTTTTTATTTTTGTTTCTTTTTGTCACACATTATGCGAATCAACCGGTATACAGCAAATATAATGACAAATATCCTCTTCGTAGAACAAATTGCACTCGAAATTTTATTATTACGTTGATAGGTTAGACGATAAAAGTTGGTCTCGCAATTCTTTCTATCTGCCTGTCCGCGTGCCTAAACCCTAAACAGCTGGATGTATTTTCTTCTAACTTGGTACCGAGTGTTGGTTTTTGGGTAATATTCCCACAAAAATTTTTTAACTTCTTTTAGGAGCAAAAACAACAGTACCGCGAACGCATTTTCTGGGTAATATTCACACAAGTAGCTTTTTTTTTTGCCGAAAAGGAAAATCTTATTTTTCTCAAAAAACGGCTCCGACAATTTTGATTAGTTTTTTTTCGAAAAGGGGTTATTTTCGATACTTCAGCAGAACGACGCTTTTTTTTATTTTTGATTGTTGCTAGCAAAGAACCATTTTTAATATTTTTGAATTTCTCATTGTTGAATAAGCTGAATAAAGTTGCCTATTTTTCAACACAAGCTCCTTGAAAGTATAATCGTGTTTTTCATTGGTTTCACTCAAGTTTTCACTCATACTGAAATGCAATGGAACAGTCCAAGATGCTTCTACTCAATTCTGGGCTTTGGTATCTGTATAGGTCAATCGTGAAATAAAAATTGTTTGCTACCACACAACAAGTGAAATGTAAAACAGTGTATCGACTCATAACTTCCAAATTAAAATTTACCAAAAACTTTGATTTTGGATGCAAATTAAATAAAACTGGAAAGTTAAAAAAAAACATCAAGTACCTACATTGCAGTTTGTTGTGACGTTTGAGTTTGAATGTATTAGTGATTCTTGAGTGGATTCTGATTTGAAATGTAGAACCGAATTCCTCTTCTCAGAATTGTCAAAAGCGTATTTTTTGTGCCAATGGAATGGTTTCAGAAGACTTCTGGAAGCTTCTGGACGCTTCCGGACGACCAATGAAAAACGGCATTAGACTCTAGATGAAACTATTCACAATTTCCTTACCACTTCCGCTGTTTTATAACTTAACATTAAGACTCATGAGTGTTCCTAATTATAAACTAATTATGCATACTTTGAATTATCAATAGGTACATATGTATGTATAGTCAAGAATTTATTTCTTTTTTATATAATTTACATATCATAATTCTAGAATTTGTGCATAGGTAAAGTGTAACCACACCTCCTCTTCCGCTTATTATATTAACATTATAGTTATGTAGGTATATAGTTATCACATAAAATAGACGAAAAGAAACTTATATTTCAAATTTTGTTTAATAAATCACAGACAGTTGCATAAGAAATCACTAGCACAATGTCCACTTGTGTGGCCCCATGATTTGCATTGCATAATACAATTCAAGTGATTTCCAATTTGATCACAAAACATAAAGATCGGTCGAGTTCCTTCATTTTTTGTGCTTATTTCTTCATATTGATTTCGTCCACCTATAATTATGATAGTTTATATAAATTAATAAAACAAAATCGTTTGAAGAGGAATTTAATTCACACCTAACACAGAAAATCCATTAGTAAATTGCAAAATTGTGCAAATAAAAAGAACAAGATACATTAGCTGTACAACTGAAACTTTAAGACTCGACATCTTAACACGAAATACGGAACTGATTTGATGAAGGCAAGAGAAATTGTCTGTCGACTGTGAATTGAAGCACAAAATTATAAAAATTATTATTATTGAATTGTTGGACATGATAGAAACTAAGTAATCAGCTATAATCTTGGAAGCAAGCGAGGTCGGTCGCCTCGCTGTCTGAGTAAGCTATTGTAATGTAATGTTATTCCAATTTGACTGAACTTACTGATAGTGATGTTAATAAAATGCATTTGTTACGGTCTGGTCCTGACCTTGCGATTGTAGTCTGTAGAAAAAACTCTCGAAACACAGTGGAATTTTTTTTTAAATAATATTTTTGTCTGTTGCTTATGTATAGACAAATTATATTTTTTTTTTATATTTGTGAGAAGATTCAGGTTATATTTAGGTTTAAGTTAGTAGTTAAGATAATGATTTGTTTTAAGAATTTAAATAAATTGAAGTACGCACTAAAAACATGTGCAAAATAATTAAATGAAACAACAACTAGTTAAGGTGCGACCAGTAAGTTTTTTTTTATTTGACAAAACAGATGTTGTTGACCGAGTTTTGTCAAGTGTTATCTGTAGAATATTATATTGTTTGTGGAACTATGATGGCAAACAAAGACGTTTCGGTGACAACACAAGTCACGTAGGGGCACCTCCCTTTATCATCGACCAGTTAGGAAGCGTGTAGTGTACCCCACCTAAAGATTTTAAACTTGGATTTGCACATACAGCTCCAAAAATAAAATCAATATCGCTATTTTATTCTAGAATTTAATGTGTCGGAGTAATCCCTCTTGCATATATCTCAATGGTTTCAGTAATAAAGAAATTATGGGTTATTGAGGTGCTGAAATCTGTGAATAAATCTAAACACTTCTGAAAAACTTCCTCATCAAAACAAATATGAAAAAAAAAAAAAAAAAAAAAACACAATTTATATTTTACATCAGTGAGTAATATTTTTTTATTGTTTAAAATGATAAATCTCTCATTCATAGTAGATATAATACAATCAATAATTATAATAATTACTCTATTTTTGTTTTATCTTTAATAAACCTGATATTATTATAATTACAAATGAATAGTTTAGCTTTAAACTAAAAACATTACGACGGCGAATACATTTTAAATTGATCGTACCATAAACTTACTTAAGCCAAAGACACAATTGAAAATATTATAAGAAAAATTAAAACATAAAAGAACAATTTTAAAATAAATTATAAAAAAATCAAAAAAAAAAAAAAACACAGCGGACCTTTTAAATACTATTTACAAGTTACAACATATTTCCTTAAATAAAATATTGTTTAAACAAACAATTTAATTATATAAAAGCATTAGCGATTTTTTAAAACCGCCTAGCCAATTCCGAATAATCTTACTTCATGGAGTCGTTCATCCCTTAAAGAGATAAATTAACAAAATAAAATAAAAAAATTAACTTTAACAATAAATTCTTTAATCCCTTTCTTAATTTCATTATCAAGTCTAAGCTTCTATTTAAAAGTTGGATGTGTAAAATTTTATCTCAGCGACACACCATAGAAAGCGAAAGTAAATATATAGAGCTAGAGAAGAAAGTCTAGATTACATATACCCACTGATATTTACTTTAAATTATATAATCGTAGTGTTATAAGTTCCAAATGCGGATTTCAAATAAATAATTTTCACACATGGGAGCGGTTTGGTTGTTTTTTTTTTTCTTTTAATCACTTGAATATTTTTTTTTTTTGTTTTCTTAAATAGAATTTCGCTTTGCTTCGTTAATACAAACAAACATAAATGTTTATTTTTGTTTTTTGTTTTAATTTTGTATTTCTTCCTTTTGTTTTATTGTTTTTATTATAATAACATTTATTTTTTCTTCTATTTTTTTTATTTTTTAAGTTTTATATATTTTTTGTTTTCTTTTTACTCGATATTTTTATTACACTAGTTATTTAGATAAGCTTATAAAGTACTACTTCACCTGAGTCCGTATATGCTGCAAAAATTCATAATATGATAAACTAGATTCACTTCGGTCATCTACGAGTTTTTCAATGAATGTTGGTTTTGCCGTACTTGTATCCCTGAAAAGAAATTACATTTTAGAATCAAAGTAAATAAAAAGCACGAAAGCACTTTATTCTAGAAAATCGTTTTTCGTATTTAAAAAGGAGTAAAATGTTATTAGGAGTATCAGAAAGGTGGCGCTGGGGTCGAATTATTAACAAATTCTATATTTATGAAGCAAAGTGGCTCATATTCACACTATTATGCGCAACCATTTAGAATTTTTATTCTCGCTAGATACGAAAATAAAACAGTGGTAGACTCGGGCGTATACGCACTTCTCTTGTTATAATAAGAAGATAAAGAAATTTAAATATTAAAATATTGAAATTACTTCTGTTTTAAGTGGAGTGAATGAATTTAAACAAATTCCCCTAGAATAATAAAATTCACAGTATCTTTTTGCTGTGATTTTTATAAGAGTCGGTAAACATCGACCAAAATTTGTCTCTTAGTAGGGTATAACAGACTGACTGAAGAGCCCACTGTTATACCTTGGGCGAAACACAATAATTTCTGGAGTTGAGGTCACTTGTACTTTTTAATTGAACTTTTCTTGTTATATTAAAATAAAAACGAAAAAACATGCAATTTTGCTTATTCAATCTACAGCTATGGAGACAGATAAATAGCACACTTATGATTTTTCTTATGAAAATTAAATTTATTTGTGGCTTGTGAACTTAAATATTTTAATTCTTCTGCTCAAAAATCGTCAGAATTTTTTTAATTTTGTTTGTCTAGTTTTAGCCTTAACGTCATTCAATAAATGTTCGATGGCATTAAGATCGGGACTTTGAGCTTGTCAAATGAGAACATCCATTTGTTCGTCCGAAAGCCAAAAATTTTCTTTCTCCGTGTATCATTGTCTTAATAGTATAACTTCGGTTGTATGCTTGGCACTTCAGGCAATTTCATGTTTTTTTTTTAGAGCATCGTTTTTTCCCTGCTTACACATCTATACAGCTCAAAATCATTAATTCGCCTTCTAATTAGTCTGATTGAGACTGGTGCGAGATGACTTCAAAAGATCGCAGTTGCATTTTCTTACACGCGCTCTATCCACTCGTATCCAAGTTTTGTGATGGAGTGGCTTGCGCAATTTACTTTCAATGTTTAAATCTCGATTTGTTCTTACTAAACATATAGCATTATAAACCATATTTACGCCAGCAATTCAGTGTTTCGGCTATTTGGGAAGGTTTATTTTCTTGTCAGTGAAGATCGAAAATAATTTTCCTTTTTCCGGAGTACAATTAACTTTTTTGCCAATTTTGTTTAAAACACTTGTTTGCTAAATGATAAGAAATTAAAATAAAGCTCTTTCTGTCACATCTTTCGAATGCGGAAAACAACAACGGTTCAAAAAATATGTGCTATTTCTGTGTCCAGCAGTGAGTGAGTAAATAAAAACATAAATGATTTAACTTGAAATTATGATTTGCGATTCTGTCTCTCAGTTCGACATTTTTAAGGTTTCTGTTTAAGGTAAATACATGAATTCTTTTCGTTTTTATATTACACATAGGCAAAAAACTTAAGTACAACAACTTTCCTAATTTTTTTTTTTTTCAAAAACCAACCTTTGTGGAAAGTTAAAAAAAAAAACAAGACAAAAAAATCTATTCAACAGATTGGAATTAAGCACTAACATGAAGAATAATAAAAAAAAGTGTAGGTGTATAAGAAATAAATATAAATAAAAAAAAATAAATAAATAAATAAATCGGGTGGCACAACGGCTCCTGAAGAACCAGGGCCTAGTGACTAACAACTCGCAACCATTCCTGTGTGCGCCTTTCGACAGGAATGGAAGGGACCTACAATTTTATGCCGAATCCGAACGGCTAGACGAGAAGCACTTATTCGTGACAAGTGATACTCTTGGAGGATTTGTCAATTCCTCGCAAGAGGCAGTAGCCCTGAAAAAAAACTTTTTAGTTTTTAGGTGGACCACCTTTTTTAGGTGTATAAGAAATATGATAAAATTATTTTGTAGTTCAATACTCTACTCAAAACATTGCTATTATTTACTACTAACCTTATGATTTGTATAAGTGGTGGATAGGGCTTATCGTCATTCAATTTCAGCATAAATCGTTTAAGTGCAGTACTTTCAGGACTATTTATTGCAGGCAAACCATAACAATAATCTGGTAGTTCTGCTGTTGATTTAATACCTGAAACAAAAAACAACCATTTAAATTTGTTAAAACAACTTTACAAAAAAAATTCATACCAAAAACATTTTCAAGAATATTAATTGGAACATTTAGGCCAACATAAATAATTATCAGTCTTCCACAATCTATCAAGAAAATTGAACGCGAATCGAGGCTAGAAATACAAAATCAAATTTTAGTTTATATTGAATTTTAAAATAAAATTTCAAAGGAACTAACAATTCAGCTGATAATTGTAATCTTGGCAGATCAGCAATATTATCGTCGTCGTCATCGGTGTCGTTTGAATTTTGCAGATTATAGAACAAACTATCAATGTGGTAGAACTCAGGATAAATATACTTCATTAGTTGATCCAGCGGTAATGTCTTGCATTCATCCATTGCAAAGACACGATCATCAAGTCGTGTACTAGTGCCAACACGAAATGCGGGCTAGAAAAGCATTGTTTTTTGTTAACAAAACATAAATTTAATAATAATAATTGTCCTTACGTGTTTTAGTAAAGCTAAAATATACAAAGGTAAAAGTGCCAAATTTCGTGGTGCAATCAATCCACCTTGGCCAGAGGGAAGATTCTGTGCCATTTTGAATGCACTTAAGATATCTACAGTTACGTTTATGAAGGCCTCCCTAGCATCGGCCACGTTTGACGAAATTGACCGATCCACAGCCATTTTCGATAGAAGTCCAATGATTGCTTCCTGATCTGCCGAATGCATAACTTCGGTTAAGCTAGCTGTAACTGGAAGGCAAAGTGTATGCACACGAATGCGCCGTTCACCCTCGCTATTGGTGTAAAGTAGAGCCGCTTGGAAGCATATCGTTTTGACCTCTGTAAGTGATTCCTCATACGATATCTGTTGAAGATTTTCAAGAATAAATAATCCAATATTCAGAAGAATAATCGTCTTTGAACTTACTTGCATGCCATAGCCAGCATCAGGATTAACATTTGGCAACGAAAGCAAGTCTGTCGAACGCACAAAGAAATTTCCATGGAATGTATGAACTTGAAGACCACGCGTACAGCGTATCCGCATCACAGCTTCAAACCCAATCTTTCTGACTAAATAACGTTTGAAGCATTGTTTAAATGAATCAACATGCTGAGGCTTGGTCTTCTGGTAGAGTGGGAAATGATGAACAGCTCCACCACTGTGTTTACTTACGCCAGCTTAAAATTACAAAACAACCCAATTACTCTTGTGTCATTCAATTATTTTTGAAGCAAACTTACATATTGTTGCAAGATCACTGTATTGCTGGTTGAGTAAAAATAGATCCACAGCTATCTGGTATCCAGAGCATTCGAGAGCGAATCGTTTGTAAAAATCTGTGGCCGGGTTTAAGTGTGCAACGTCCTTGGCTGAACGATTGTTTGGATCTTCACGTGCCTCTAGAGCACCAGGACCTTTGTTTGGAAGGCACGTTTGAAACACTGTTATACGCCCACCAGAAGCTTGCTAAAGTATTAATTATAACTGCAATGGTAATTCAACAAAAATATCTATTTTTATCTACCATCAATTTATAAGCAACTTGTAGAGCTGCCCCCAGAGCAGAACCAGGGTCATGGGTTCCTGCAAATCTTTCAGGCAATTGCACTAGCAAGTCTTTAATTAGTTCTTTGCATTCCCTTAGGTTGACCAATAGATTATCGGGTCGTGGAAGGAATGGATCTGAAAGTAAAAATTATGTTAAAATACGTAAAAAAAAAAGAAATTAAAAGCTCACCTTCGATGTCAATCAGAGTCATTTCATGAGGTTGGTTGTAACCATCGGCCATGCTGTAGAAATGCACTTCACTGTTATATGCAATGAAACCAACTTGAGCACGTGCATCACCGGGCATATCAGTCAAATGTTTCGATAGAACATTACACACGTTTTCAAGGTATCCACTTTGTTGGGCAATTATCGAGACATCAAACAGGAACAGATAGATCGCTGGCTGTGGTGGCCGCAACTGTTAAGGGAAGATTATAATTGTTAACTTAGTTTTAGCAGATTAGATAATATTAAAGCGTAGACTACAAACGAAATAGTCAAAAACTGTCCCGAGTTAAGCCGTTTATCCCAATGCTCTTTTTATCACGCAACGGTAGTTGAGGGTGTTTTGATTTAATGCAATTGAAATTTACTTACCATATACTCTGATGGTGCTATAAATTCAATAGTGCTTGCACGAACTTCAGGTCTTCGTGTAACATCTCCGTATGTTTTTGTTGCCGGGTCGAATTGAAAATCGTCGGGCACTGTACAAACAAGAATAGAAATATAAATAAACTGCTTAGTTTTTATTTAAGAAATGACTTACATTCGTTGACTCTGTAACATAGATTACACTTCCACATCTTGCTATCTACAAAGTAGACAAACGGATTAATGTATGTCCTGCATAAGCGACATCTCACAATATTTGGACACTGTATAACTGGTAAGCTCTAAAAACAAAGTCAGATGGACCATTATGATGAAATCTTTGTTGTTCTAATTATTTCTGAACTTACATTAACATCACGAAATGGATGAATTAATATACCAAGTGGCAGTCTTGACTTTTGAAGTAATGAATTACTCTCTGGTATTTTAGTAACGGTGCATCGCATTATACTGCAAAATTTGAAAATTAAAGCAAATTATTATTTCATTTAATAAAATTTCTATCAAAAACTTACTTGGGATGGCAATTGATGGACTCATGAAATTGATTGTGCAGGGTTATTTTTGGTAATGGCAATGTTGCTGGCGACAGCACATGACGGTTTTGCATCAGGTCTACAGTATCCTGACCCCAAAGACTGTTGAAACCCTGTTTGACGACACTGGGATATGTATTCTGCTGGCTAGGGTTTGAGGGTCCGTTCGTTGATGGTTGTGCCATTGGCTGTTGCTGGTAGACTTGTTGTGGATAAGCTTGAGGCTGCTGTTGTTGCTGTTGCTGCTGCTGTTGTGGGTGGAGTGCAGGTGGAAGCTTTTGCTGCTGTGGATACATCGGTCGCCGTGCTGTCATTGGCGCTGTTTGATGCTGCTGAGTTTCTCCCATCTGTGGTGGAGCCATGTTGTTGTTCAGTTGATTCTGATTGAATGCATTTGGGTAAGGAGCGGTACTTGGGGGATAATTGGCGTTTAGTGGTGCCGTAGCAATTTGGGGTGCAGGAGGCGTGGGGTAGGGCGCCGGTTGTGATGGCATAGAAGTCCGAACCAGCGGTGAAGTTGATATACCATAAGTGTTAGGTTGTGGAGGGCCGCGCGCAAGCTGACCTTGGGTAGAGAGTGGTTGAAAGCTATTTCCTGGGTTGGTATTCAATGCTGATGTCTTGAAATTTCCTTGGAAATTTTGAGGAAAATGCGACGGGCTACTAACCGTTGTTGTCGTTGCGGGCTGCATCAGTGGACCGTTGCTAGGTCTACCCATCGAGAGATTTTGCATACTATTGCTGAGATTATTACCGGGAGCCGAGGGGTTCTGTTGAGATGCGAGTTGTGGCATCCTTTGTTGCTGCTGTTGTTGTTGTGCAAAGTGATTGGATGAACTATTTAAAGCTGGTGATGCGGTTCGTGATGAGTTGGCACTGATGCCACCACCACCGCCGTTTGTTAATGGTACCGCGCTAGGAGGTCTAAGATGCACAGGAAGGTTCCCTTGCATACCATGCACCTGTGGTCCATTTCCATAGGCCGTGGATGTTGGTGGCTGAGCTGTTGAAAGCGATACTGGTGCTAGTGCTGATGCTGATAGCGGTTGTTGCATATACTGCGATGTTGGTGGCATGAATTTATTCATGTTTGGCATTGCTTTAGACGTTGGAGGGAAATTAGTTTGCACGGTTTTTGCAGGTTGTTGCGATTGTTGTTGTAGTTGTTGTTGTTGTTGTTGTCCAACTGACTGCATAGTTTGTTGATTTATTCCATTGACCACCATATTTCCACTTCCCGAAGATAGCTGCTGTGGCTGTGTTGGTGGTGGATAGTTTGAATTTGAAAATGACGACATTTTGTTGTTAATTAATATTATATCAATTTTCTTGTAACATGCGTACAATTATAAACCTGGAAGAGATAAACGGTATGATTAAAAATAATATAAATGACATTGAACTGTAAGTTATTGTTTAAGATAAGTGAAGATACTATATTATAATCAAACTAGTTTCGTACGTTCGCATATGATAAAAGCAAAATGTGTCTTTTTTTAAGTTTTGTTTGCCTGATTTTAGTCGCTTAGAGATAAGAAATATTTCGTAAGGGTGAGGAAAAGATTGAATTGGTCGATTTTCAATGTGGAAATTAATGGTTTGGAAACTTAAGGATTGATTGAAACGCAAATCATTCATTTTTTTTTTATAAATTATACTGACGCGTCAAATAGAACGATAGATAGATAGAAAGAAAAAAACAAAGAATGAAAGAAAGTAAGAAAAAAAGAAAAAAAGAAAGAAAAGGAGAATGAAAGAAAATCAAAAAGAATTGTGTTTTTTTTTTTGTTGTACATGAATCGTCAATCAAATAAATTAAAAGGTTTGCTGAACTTTCAGTCTTTGATAATAAAAAGCTTTTGCATCTTTTAATAATTGTACAAATAATATTTTTTTGTTATTCAAATAAAACCTCAATATGCTTTTTTTTTGACTGCACTATACATTTACAAAACAATTTTGTATCTCTATTAAATTGTTGAAATGGTTCTTAGTTTAAATTAACTGCCTTAAATATATACTTGTCGCCGTAGGTTGTTGTAGTGAATTATGAATGTACGGGTTAAAAAAGGTGAACACGCACATGCTATTAAAAATGATAAACACGGAGGATCTATGTGTCTAAAAACAAATTCGGAAGACAACGATAACCATTTTTTTTAAAAGACCAGTCATGAATGCTTTGTTTTTCCAATAATTAACAATATACACTGCTATGCAATTTGAATTTATTCGGGACCAACTTAATCGTTAAGTAAAAAAACAGTATCCATTTCCAAAGAGCTACTCTGGATCGGACTTAGGAGTGAGCACCATGAAGTCTAAATATGAAATGGTGAAAATTGAAAGTAAAAAAGGTGAAAATTTAAAATGCATAAATCAGTTTATGAGAGTGGGTTTTCCTACTTTTTATTTTTAAAACTCAATAAAATTGTAATTTTCAGGTCTTGTGTTTTATTATACCCACAGAGCTTTATAAAGTCTCCTAATTTATTTCAATTTTTTGAAATTAGCCTATTTTGAGATAATAGGTATGTTTAAAATAAATTGTATATCCATAGAAATAGGAGATAGATAAAAAACTTATACTAGTAAGATTCTAGAATTTCATTATCTTAGGTATGTTTAAAATAAATTGTATATCCATACAAATAGGAGATAGATACAAAAATTAAACTAGTAAGATTCTTAGAATTTCATTATCTATTCACCAAAAAAATTTCAAAACTCTAGCATAATCCCATTAAAATATAAAATAAATATAAATCGGGTGGCACAACGGCTCATGAAGAACCAGGGCCTAGAGACTAACAACTCGCAACCATTCCTGTGTGCGCCTTTCGACAGGATCCAATTAACGAAATTTAAAAATGGGGTGATTCTCCACTAAAAGACCCTTTTCGTGGCCCCGACCAAAAATGGTTCAAAAAATTAAAAAAAAAACTTACTTGTTTTGAAGTCACTAACAGTGCAAGCAACGTTTCTAACTATTTCATTTTTAAATTTTAAATATTTGCAGATTTATTAAAAATATAATTGTTTGTATGGTCCAAATGTCATTTCCGTTGCGTGTCTTCGTCTTGTTTCAACGTAGAAAAATAGATTTTTTGTTTGTTTTTAATTGCATAAATTATAATTTGACTGAATTCCAGGATTAAGAATATGTAGTTAAATACAACTTCCCTAAAAATTCAATTTATTTATTTGAAACAATTAACTTAAAGCTTTCAAACATGGTGTCTCCATGTATTTGCATCATTTCCATAAAAAAATGTTAAATGCCTTTAAATTCAAATTAACGGCCGTCAGCTTATAGGATTTAAGCGTTCAATACACGATACAACCCATCGTACCGATTTGAGTTGTACGGATATCGGTAGCGATATCGCACGTGAGCACACACACCATACGATTAACTCGCGATTTCATCAACTGTCAAAAAAGTTGTTGTTATATTCGGGAATGTAAACATTCCAAAAGCAAGACATATCTAGCTGTGAATTTCAATAAATTGCAACCAGAATTCTTTGTCTGCTATTGAAACCATTTTTCTCATTCATATGTGTTTACCTACTAGCAGCGAACACAGAAGCTTCGGCTTCAACGGTCGTACAAACGTAAACAAACGGTACGATCCCCATCAAAGTAGTCGCGTGCTACCTCTTGTTTTCGCTCGAAAGCATTCGACCATGCGATTTCGGTACAGCGGATACTTCGGTTTACACACACGATACAATCGTCGCATGCGATTCAACTTTTGTACGATAATCGGTACAATAATTGTATCGTGTATTGAACGCTTTAGACTAAATAAAGAAACTCATTCAAGTTTTCTTTGAAATAAAGGGTTTTTCAACAGGGACGCTACAAAAGTAGAGCAACAGGGACAGCAAACGACGCTATATTACTTGCCGCTCTTTTGACATTTATTTTCAGTAAGGTTTGCCATTTCATGATGGAAAGATATACGAGCCAACAACGAATCGAAATTATTAAAATTTACTACCGAAATTCGGAGTCAGTGGCCTCAACGTTAGAAGCGCTACGTCCAATTTATGGTGGTCATAATCGTCCTAGCAGATCAACAATTGAGCGTCTAGTGAAAAAATTTGAATCCACAGGCACAGCACAAAATGTTCCCGTGCCAGTGAGACAAAGAAGTGCCCGTAGTGTCGAGAATATTGCTGCCGCTGAGGCTTCAGTTGCAGAAAGCCCAAATATGTCTCTCACACGTCGTTCACGTCACACGCGATTTGACGCCGTTAGACTATTTCCTATGGGGCTACGTCAAGTCTATGGTCTATGCCAACAAGCCAACGACAATTGATGAACTTCGTACGAATATCGAACGTGAAATTGCAGCAGTATCGGCCGATTTATGCTTGAAAACCGTTAATAATTGGGTTCAATGTCTAGACTTCTGCAAGCGTGCCCGTGGTGGCCATGTAAAAGAAATCGAGTTCCATACATAATGGCATAAAAGTACTTTTACAGGAACAAAAAATTTCATCGATATCCAGAACTGTTTTTGTTTTATTAAAAAAAACTTTTGTAGCGCTCTTATTGAAAAACCCGATATATTCAATTAAATGGGTGAGACATCAGTCAGAGCTTCATCAATTTCGTCATTTCTGTAGGTGCATATAATTTTTGTAAGTGATAGTAAAAAAAAATATTTTGTAACGGTCTTGTGGAGTTATGTTGCACTTATTCATACAAAATTAAAAAAAAGATACTTTCGATTTTCTTGCTTAAAAAGTTAAAAAACATCGACTTTCGTCATTTCCGTCGACTTTATTGGGTTACGGTTTTTTCTTTAAAAAAATCATGAATTTATTGCAAATCATTAAAATTTTGTGAACATGCAAAACCCCTTAAAAAACGTATCAAAATATTTGTTTTTTAGTTTAATGTCATTTCCGTACCACACAATCATTTCCCAAATTCTCAAAAACTCTTAAAATCAAGTACCCGTACTTTAAATCATTAATTTATTCCATAATTTATAACAACACTTGAATGTACATAATTTTTTCTTAAATTTAGGTAGGGTACATTTTGGGTGCTAAAAAGGAGCTTTTAACAGAGAATCACCCACATAGACATAAAAGTACATTTTCCCTTTTATCTGCTACAGTAATAAAGATTATAAAAAAATCCAAACTTATTCCACTATAAAATATATTAGCCTATCAATAAAAATGTTTACTTTTACTCTACCTTCCACCACTAAGCTGGTAAATGATCACAGCGTTACAGTTTTTCTTTTCACAAAAATTCAACCTTGAAATTTCACTCTCAACGCGCGTAAAGAAGTTTCACTTCAAAAATATGTACGACTGGAGCGCACGAACTTGCCCTCGTAGCGTACAACTAAAATGTAGCTAGAATTGACGGGTAGATATAGTGATGGTTTAATAATATTCTTATATCGTTAACGAAAAAATAATAAAAACATGTTAAAGTAGCAACTTTAAATTTATTTGATTTAATACAAACAGATTTTTAAAAAAAATTATTTTTCTTTGATTTTATTTTTTCGTGAAAAAAAATAAACTATACAAATTTAAAATGCAATACTTGTTGAATAACTTAAAAGTACTGAATCTCAAAATAATGATAAAATCAACCAAGCCAATGACGAGATATGAGGGAATATATGTACGTATGTATGTACATACCTAAATAAGTACAATAAAAGACAATTAAAAAAAAAAACATTTTTATTTCCATTATTCATATTTTTTGGTAAAAACGTGGTATGCAGTATTATAAGAACTGGTCTAATGATGAAACGTACAAAGTTTAATCGTAAGAGACGTTTTCGAGAAAACTTGATAAAACCGAAATCGTTGTATGGCAGCTACTCGTTCTAGATGAGCTAAAACAAAAATTGGAATTTATCCTCTAGGGAATCACACTTCGCACCAAATTTGAAGCAAATCCATCAAACCGTTTTGGCTCTAGCTCGATGTACATATCAGGACGCACAGACAAACAGACCGGCGCGGCGGACGTCTAGACGAAAATCACTTTCGAAATTTTTTTTCGACACGAAACAAATATGTACAGCGGATACTTCGGTTTACACACACGATACAATCGTCGCATGCGATTCAACTTTTGTACGATAATCGGTACAATAATTGTATCGTGTATTGAACGCTTTAGACTAAATAAAGAAACTCATTCAAGTTTTCTTTGAAATAAAGGGTTTTTCAACAGGGACGCTACAAAAGTAGAGCAACAGGGACAGCAAACGACGCTATATTACTTGCCGCTCTTTTGACATTTATTTTCAGTAAGGTTTGTCATTTCATGATGGAAAGATATACGAGCCAACAACGAATCGAAATTATTAAAATTTACTACCGAAATTCGGAGTCAGTGGCCTCAACGTTAGAAGCGCTACGTCCAATTTATGGTGGTCATAATCGTCCTAGCAGATCAACAATTGAGCGTCTAGTGAAAAAATTTGAATCCACAGTACTTGCCCTATTGTCCTGGAGGGTGAAGGATTCAAAGTGATTGCGTATGCCGATGATGTTGCAATAGCTATATCAGGGAAACACCCCCAGGTTCTTACAGAACTTCTTCAAACCGCTCTTAACAAGCTAATAAAATGGGCAGAACGCTGTGAGCTAGGTGTAAACCCCCGCAAAACAGAACTTGTCCTCTTCACAAGGAAATATAAAATACCACAGATAAATCCTCCAACAATTAATGGTGTTCCACTTTCCTTTTCAGATGAAGCCAAATATTTAGGTCTCATACTGGATAAAAAACTAAGTTGGAAACCTAATATTCAAGAGAGAATTAAAAAAGCCACTGTTGCTTTATTCTCCTGTAAAAAAGCTATAGGTACTAAATGGGGTCTATCCCCTGCCATAACTCACTGGCTCTACACTGCGGTCGTAAGACCGATTCTCACTTATGGGGTAACAATTTGGTGGACTGCTCTAGATAAAGTCACGTACTGTGAACAGCTGAGCAAGGTCCAGAGATCAGCAAGTATGTGCATAAGTGGAGCCCTCCGCTCGACACCATCAGCTGCACTAGACATACTCCTCAGCCTCACACCCCTCGATATATATGGCAAGCAAATGGCTGCGAACACAGCCGTCCGCCTTAAAGCCATTTCTCAATGGACCAACAACTCTATCGGTCATACTAAAATTCTAGACTTATATGAATCTATTCCTTGTCATTCCGACTACACCACATCCAAACTAAATTTCGACAAAAGTTTCCAGGTCACCATACCCTCAAGAGAATCTTGGGACGTTGGGGACCCTCTCAAAGGTGATTCAGTTCATTTTTATACTGATGGGTCGAAAACTGAGGAAGGTGTGGGTGGCGGAGTGTACTCAGACAGACTTAATTTAAGTCTCTCCTTCCGGCTTCCTAACCACTGTAGCGTATTCCAAGCGGAAATTCTGGCAATTAAAGAAGCTCTGTCTTGGCTGAGAGAAAACGTGATATCAACATCGGATATACGCATCTTCTCAGATAGTCAAGCAGCACTTAAATCTCTCAACTCTGTCTCTACCAACTCCGTTACGGCCCAAAACTGTCGATCGTCTCTTGAAGAGATGGCGGAACAGTTTAATATTCACCTTCTTTGGGTGCCGGGCCATAGAGATATTCCGGGAAATTGTAAAGCCGATGAACTTGCCAGAAATGGAACTCTAATGCCCGTTTTGCCTAACAGGTGGAACATAGGTATACCGATCGCTACGTGTAAACTTTTGCTAAAACAAAACTCTGCAAGGAAAGCAAACTCTAGATGGACAAACCTTACTACATGTCTGGCCACAAAAGAAATCTGGCCATCGCTAGACCCTAGGCGCTCTAAAAGTTTGCTATCACTTAGCAGATCACAAATTAGCTCCGTAATAGGTGTCATAACAGGACACTGCCTTATAGGAAAACATGCCACAAGACTTGGCGTTTTCTCAAATGACTTCTGTAGAAGTTGCATGGACGAAGAGGAGGAGGAAACAATTCCTCACCTCCTCTGCACATGTCCTGCTCTTTCACAGAGGCGCAGACTCCTTCTTGGGGACTACTTTCTCAATGATCCAAGCGATCTAGCTAATACAGACATACACTGTCTCTCTCGCTTCATAAAAAGCTCCGAATGGTTTTCGTAATGAGGATAATCTCCTCATTCCTATCATGTGGTATCACAACGGACCTAATTATGGTCTAAGTGTGTCAGCCGTTTTCCTGACAGCCACTTTAACCTAACCTAACCTAACCTAACTTGCCCTATTAGAGAAAGTAAAAAATGAATGCACTAAAAAAACTTAAATTTTGTATAGCTTGATGATTTAAAAAAAAAGTTTTGTTTACAAGGTTCAAAATAAGTCGTGTTTTGGTGTTCGTGGTGTAAGTGTGGTGTGCCAGCTTAGCAAATTTTTACAGGCATACAAAATCATCATTTTATGTAATTGTTTGCGTATATTTTTTTTTTTTCAGATCTGGCCACTATAACACAACTATAATGTCTGAAAACTTTTTCAAGAACGAGCTACTGGTATTGACAAAAGTATCAACCCCAAGTTAAAACAAATTTGTTTATTTTGTTTATATCAACACAACCGTTTTGTATCTGCACGTGTGAAACAAAAACAATTGAGTGCGTAAAATTGTTAAATAATTTTTATTTAAACAGATTTGAACTTCAATTATAAATTTCTTATGTATCTTTATTATTTTTTTTTTATTTTTAGAGTTTTTGTTTCAGTGGATTGTTAGATTTGAGCGGCTTTTGATTTTTGTAGGTACAAAATATGAAGTAAAACCATCTACATATATAATGTTCTACAGATGTGTCTCTTTGTAAATACAGTTCAGTTTATTTAGGCGTGTTCAGGAAATTTATTCCCTTTTCCAGATTTTGATGGAGCAAAATCGCAGATATCTCGTTTTCCGTCACGCTAATCGAAATCATAATTTGTAATTTTTTTTTTTTTATCAAATTACATAAATAAGAAATTATTTGACTAATCGTTTTCCTTCTGCTCGGTGTTCGGAGTGATGTTTTTAATTTTGTATTCCTTCTCGCTTTCATTCAGGAATCAGGAGTTAACTCTTATGTCATTCATTCCAATAGAATTATTTTCTATTGTTCCGAGACTAATTTGTGAAATATTTATGTGTGTGCGTAAATTGTCTGATATTTATGCATATTTTGCACGTTCAGTCGAGTAAAATTAATTTGACAAATAATCCGAAGAAAGGGTTTATATGTATATGTGTGTTCCGGGTCTACTCCTTTATTAATTCCGGAACAGAAAAATACTCCGAAAACATTACTCGGAACAGCTAATCGAATTAATTTGGGGTAAGCGGAGTCAAAAAGGAGTAACTCCCAGCCTCCAATCGAAAACGACAGTCTTCTTTCTATACAGGGTGATTCAAATAAGGTGTGACAAAAAGATAGAGCGTGTAGCAGGGACTGTTTTAAGTGGTAGTTGTTATGTTTTCTGGTTATTTGAAATTGGTAGTTCTAAATCACGTTTCTGGTAGTTGTTATTTAACACTGCCCTTTTTTCGACCAGTTCAACAAAAAGTACTTCTATAAATGTCAAATTTCAATCATAGTGTAGAATCGAATATTTGCTGCCTATTTTAATTTCGAATGATTTATTACTATTAGGATTATCTAAGAAAGTACAGAAAACATGTTCAACTTTTATCTGATTTCAAAATTTTAAACGGATACACCTATTACCCGCACAGAATTGGGGTATTCGGGTTTGTTGCTTCAACGACTTCACCTGCAATTTCAATTGAAAGTAAAAAAGAAACCTACGTTTTTTTATCGACTTATTTATGATTCTTAAACAACTTTTTTCAATTAATCAAATGCGACAAAAAACGTTAAGCAAGCAAAAAAAAATTTAAGCATCAGCCTTTAGACAGCAAAAGTGAGGAATTTTTACAAAAAGATCAAATTTTAATTAATAAAAAAAAGGGTTTAGCATCACGCGTTCTGCGGAACAAACTGGTATTGAATCGCTTTTCCAAAAATTATATTTGTTATTGGAAAGTCTTTCAGCTAGCGCGGTAAAATTACCCTTGGTAAGAACAACAAAATTAAGAAAGTGTCGATAAAAAAGCCAATCGACAAACGGGCTACGTGTAGGAAACTACAATTTAAATCGAAACAAATTTTGTTTGTTTAATTTTGTTCAATAATGATTTGTTGGTAGTTCTGATTTTTTCTTAGAACAGTCCATGGCGTGTAGGTTGAGTCGAGCCAAGAAAAAATTCGTATGGGAGGGTGGGTCTATCACCCCCGTTTAGGCGCTAAAAATCCTAGAACCGTGCGGTTTTCAGAGTTTAATAAGAACTTAATAAGAATTTTGAAAGCAAAACTAGTACTTAATTACATAAAATTAAAAAAAAAAATTGGTTTGAAAATTTTCGTTCTCAATTTTTTTTTTTCAAAATTTTGAGTTTGAAAATTATTTTTTCAAAACCTGTTGACAAAAATAACTTTATTTAAAAAGAGAATAAAAGATGGTATTTCTGGATTTACAAAAAGGTATTATATGGAATTTTAAGTGTTACCATTGACTTTTAATAATTTTTTTCTATTTCATGTCAATTTTTTAGAAAATTAACCCTTCCGCCTTAACGGGGTGGGGGGAAATTGACCCCCCTCCCTTACGATTTTTTTCTTTGTTCGACTTAACCCATATACTCTTTTTTTTTTGTCACACCTTAGGTGAATCACCCTGTATATTGATAGTAAATATTTGACAAGTTATGCATTCGAAAAAAAATCAAACAGCTTAAATAGCTAAATCGACTGTCTTAAAATTTGTATGTACATATCTAGCATTTTTGTTTTTCTTTTAGGAGCAGAAAAAAAAGTACCTAACCTACCATACACAATTTTTAACTATTCAGCCCTATTGTGAGTTTCACCCGGAAAACATTTCGCCCGAAAATGTTTTATTCGCCGGATTTTTAAAAGCTATTGTGAGTTTCACTCTCCAATTTACTAAGCGTGTCCTCGTTCGCCGCCAAAAACTAAATGGAAATCTTTTCGCCCGAAACTCACAATAAGGGAACAGTGAAATGTAATTTTTCCGGGCGGATTTTCTTTCACACGGAACTCACAATAGGGCTGATTAAGAAATATCTTATTTTGCTCAAAAACTGTTCCGGTGACTGGTTCTTGTTCTAGATTCAAATAAGGGCGCCGCCTAGATTTATTAAAACTGGTTCGGTGCCGAACCATTTTGACATTTATCCAAAAGGCTGCGAGCCTTTTGGCTCGCTGATGTATGGCCTGCTTAAATTTAGTGGAACTATTTTTTTTAGAACTAAAGTCTAGTAAATTTTATTTCTCAATCGTGTCTGCATGCGTACTGTTACAGACTGTAGGATTATGAGGTATATAAAATATTCAACCAAACCAGACAAGATAATTCACACTTCTTCCACGGGTTGTTACTTCTTTTCACTAGCACAATTGTTTTTGTTTTTTTGTAACAATTTCAAAACATCGAAAAAACGTATTGTAAGCGAAGAGTTGTCTTCAATATCAATTAAACCAACTATGCCAAATATCAGCATCGGATTATTGTGATCAATACTTTAACTTAAAGCTAACAAAGCGGCAGGCCCACTTTTGACCCAAAAAGTTAAATTTAATATTATGTCTTTCAAATAAATGTGCGAATATTTTTTAGCAAATTTTCTTTTTTCACTTTCCGATTGGTTTATTCTTATTGTTTATTTTTATATCTACATAATAAAATCCCAAACGATCTGTTGATTTTTGTTTACATTATATGGATGCGTGTGTAGACACTTCCATTTATATAGTTTTTTTTTTTCATTATATGTTTTGATTCGCAAATTTAAATGCGATGACACTATCAAAGAAGTTTGTGGGAAAGAGAAGAGCGGATTAAATTTTGTGAGTTACGCAGAAAACCTAAAATTCAAAATTATCAGTCATCGCCAAAAAGCTGAAAATGTTGTTGTTTTATTTATTTGTATCTCAATGTGTTCTGGGAAACCTCAAATTTGTTTGTTTAAATACGATAAGATCGCCCAGTCTGGACTCAAATTTAATTATCAGCATCGGACATAACATTTTTTGTTTATTAAAGTCTACTCTGTTATTCTATTTACATAAATAATATATTAAGTCACAATGACATCAAATAAAAGAGTTACCATTATTTTATAAAATGCTATTTCCCTAAGTTTCTATAACTAAATTTTAATAATTTAAAGAAAAATCACATAACTTAAAATGACAAAAAAAAAAAAAACAGTGCATGCAAGGGGCCCTGGTAACGCTATTCTTGCAAAAGAATAACTAGTCTGTCCTCTTAAAAAAAAAAAACTTCTTTTTCGGGCCCTTTTGCAAATATATCTTTATTGGTTAAGTAATAATATCACAACCAGCTGAAATTTGAAGAAGTGTCCTGGGTATATCGGATCGTCGTGGTCATAGGATTTTGGATTAACCACATCGAAGATGAGTATCTCAGCTTACAACTCCAACTTTGCACGCCTCCAGTGACACCACTTAGCGTTGTAGCGGATTGTGTTTCCGGTACGTAAGCGGACCCACTGGGGCACCGACCAATTTTGTTTTAGCTTTTTAGCAATTTTTTTTTTAATACGAAACGAATTGCTATTTCGTTCGCTCTTGGAAAATATTGGAAAATAAAAGTCTCAGTCTTATTTGTTGTCTTTTCATTTATAAACAAAGTTTAAAAGTATGAATGCAGAACACATAAATACATGAGTATAGCATTTTTGACTAAAATAATGATATTAATTTGAATTGTTTTTAATAATAGAGGAAGAGATGAGTCTATCATAATTGGGAGAAACACCTTCAATTAGGAACCTAATTATTGAACTTTTAAAATGATATTATAAAAATAATTTCATGTTGATACATCATTTCAATTCAAATACCCATAGTTTTCCTCTTACTTTCGTTCACTAAAATACGATGATTATTAGACAATAAACATTTTTTTTAATCAACACTCATTAATCAATAGCATTGTTCTGTAAATGCTTCTTAACAGTACTCACACTACGCGTCTATTTAACAATAAAGCTCCAATTTACCCGCATCCATATTAATAAATAAAAAACTGAATGAACAATGAACAGAAGATTGCCCTTTAGGTTATATGTCATTTTAATAGATATAGATACATTGGGGTGGTCCTTATAAAAGTCAGTCTTATTTTGTATGACGCAGCCCCCCTTATTTGTTCTAAATATATAAAAAAAATCATGTACAATTTTAGCGCATTATATTACCGTTAACCCGGCCCCAAGCCGTCTGAAGTTTTGTATGAGAAATCTTGTAATGATTGATAAAAAAAAAATTATTTTGGAACACATGTACCTAGTCACTTTTGTCCTATTTATAAAAATGTATCAGAAAAAAAATTACAACAGTTATGTGTTTCCCTACTTATAGAGATTTTAACATTTTTTTTATTTAATTTTAATTTTAATAAATTTTCTAAATTTTGATTTAATACATTTTTTTAAACATGCCAAAAAGTTACTACATGTGTGCAATAATTCAATTTTCTTTATCAATCATTACTAAAGCTATGAATTTTTAAAGTTGGATGCACAAAAATACATGGGATTTCCCATTTAAAACTTCAGACATCTATGGGGCCGGGTTACCGTTAAAAAAATGACAGGGTTTTTTTTTATATTTATTTAGAAGAAATAAGGGGGGTGCGCCATTCAAAATAAGACAATAACCTTTATAAGGACCACGCTAATATACATACAAAAATAATAAAACAAATAATTGGAAAGCAAAAATTCGAGTTTTGATAAAAAAAAAATCGCATATTGAAGCTATAATTATATGATAACTTTTACTTTTTTTTGCCTAAAGCAAGAATAGGTTCTGAGAATAACTAAAGATAAGACAAACAAAAAAGCTGGTGGATAAAGTTATAAGAAGTGATTAATTATCTTGTTCTCCGAATTTTCGTTAAGTGGATTTAGCTAATACATAATATGTATGTATTTATTATTCAATAGAGGATGGTATGTCTAGTAGACTCAAGGTCAAGAAACAAGATCTTCTAAGGCTCTTCCCCTTACAGAGCACCATTCAAAATATAATTTACATTTTATCGTTACATTACCGATCACGAAAAAAGTGTATTTTTATTTAAACGACGCTCATAACATGGTCTTCTTATATTTACTGGTTTACTACATACAAAAGTTTAGTTTTCCAATCTATTTTTCTGTGAGGGTTTCTAAAGGTATATATAAACATACACGTATAACCGTGAAGTCAGAGTAAATTTTTTCGTAAATTAAAATGTTAGAAGATTAAAGAAAAAATAAACATTGCAAAAATAAACCTTTATAAGATTTGCAAATATTGTTCTCTTTGTGAATAAAGCAAGTAAAATAAAAAAAGTCTTGAATCTAAACAGGAAATACTTTGGGAATTAGGCCGCTCCCTGACTTGTCGGTACGGTATCTTTTCGGTAAAATCGGTCGGTACCCCTTAAATACATGTATTTCCTGATTAGGTCGGGATGGTATACATACAGCGGTATACCGAGGTTCGGTACGAATATGGACTAAGAAATCGGCACGTTCCGCCTGTAGTGTGAAAAATGTCATCGTTGAATGAATTTATGAATAGAAAATTTGAGGGATATTGCACTGCGACCTTGAGATCTATTGTGCCCCCACCTAGAGCTGGATGAGGCCTACTCATCTTACAGCTCTTCCTCCAGATGTATTCCTCTCAAGAATTTGAGTATTTGGAGTATTTTAAGAGATGGTAAGTCGCTCTCTTCTACCTGGTAGCGTCCCAGGTATTTCTTTGTTTGATGTATGCGTGTGCTACATCTGCCTAGAATGTGGTCCGACGTTTTCTCATCTGTCACAGAACCTGCATGATGTGGTACTACTTACTAGGCCAAGTATACTAAGGTGTCTTTTTAGTTTGCAGTGCCCAGTGAGGAGACCCGTTATAATTCTTAGGTTGTTCATACTTAAGCTGATACATTGTGTAAAACGTTGTTGGTTATAATTCCCAAGTAATTGTTTAGCCTCTGTCTTAGCTTTGGGAGTTCTTTCCAAGTTTTTGATCTTATTGCCTCTTCTTCTTTTTTGATTTTGTTTCTTATCACGTTTTCTCCTATTCCGCAATATGGTTCAGGTCCCGTTAAGGGTGTTGTTGCACCTATTTTTGCTAGAGAGTCTGCCTCTTTGTTGCCCTGGGCACCTACGTGACCAGGTACCCAATGGAGTGTGACAGTGTTATTTTTGCCGAGTTCATTTAGCCTTCCTACACATTCCCATACCAGCTTAGAGCTGATGGAGTAGGAGCTCAGAGCTTTGAGAGCGGCTTGGCTATCTGACATAATGGCAATGTTTTGTTTTTTGTTATTTCTTTCGATATTTTAACCTGCGCATGCTCCTATCGCTTGAACTTCAGCTTGAAAGATGCTAGAGGACTGTCCCATCGGTATGGAAAGTTTGATTCTTGGCCCGAAAATTCCCGCACCAGTCCCTTCTGTCGTTCTCGATCCATCAGAACTACAGAAGGGACTAGTGCGGGAATTTTCGGGCCAAGAACCAAAATGTCATCGTTAGAAATTTTCACGTTAAACTTGTGTTGCAAGTCGAAAATTATGAGTCAAAAACATTTATTGTTTTTTTTTTTTTTTTAATTTTGTACATGGATTGAAACATTTCATCATCTTGTGAAATTTTTTTGGCCGCAACAACCTGTCGACAAAACAAATTTTTGGTTCCAGTACTTTTTACTTAACATACGCAAACGCGTATAAATATAACAAGCAATTTCATCTTCTTCTGAGGACGACATTCACTTCCGGAACCTGTTAGTAATCTATTATATTAAATACCGACAAGTGAAAAGACGATGGCAGTATGGGTATGGTCTTGGTAAAATAAGAAAAACAGCTTACCTATACCGCACCGACAAGTCAGGGAGCGGCCTTAATTTTTTCATGCAATGCCGGTCCGAAAAATGTTTCCGTTCGTGGCTGAAGTTAAAGGAAACCTCAATCAAATTGGCACGAGAAACTGCAGACAGCTAGCTGGGGCTCCAGAAGCTAGTTGTTTGAAGCGCATTATCCAAACCATTCATAGTCCCCTTAAGTAAGTCCCTTTTCACATAAGGAAATTGAGTTGCCAGAAACTGAGAGTTTGTAGGTGAGAAGAGCGTAAGGGGAGGGAAAAATATCCCCATACGCCCTTCTCGACAACAAACTCCCAGTTGCTGCTTGCAACTCTGTTTCCTTTAGTGCAAGGGGACTAAGTTAAAAAGGTAAATAAAGTTAGTTTGCGTTTTATTAAGGAAAAATGTTTGCTACTTTAAAGCTTTTTACATAGTTTTATACATTTCAATAATTATTTTTCACAAAATGTATAATTGAGTTCTTAAATCTTACTAAATTAAGTTCCATTTTTACAATTTTAAGTAAAAAAAAAAAACAGCGATCCTATCTGTTTAGTGCTGATGAGCAAACATTCACCCAATTCGTATTATTAAGTTGTATTTGGTCGTATGTTGAGTTTGAGGTTTCCTTAATGGTAAAGTATCTTCTTTTTTGGTAATTTAAGAATAGAGACTTTGCGATACTGGTATTTAAACGACAACATATTTATCAAAAGACATGGGGAAAAGAACAAAAATTGTACGAAAAGAACACAAATTGTTTATTTCGCATTATCTTTTGACGATATGATAATTGTTAAGTTTAAAAACCACCATCGAAATGTCTCTATTCGTATATTCTCAAAAGCTTTGCACCAAAATAGATTTAATTTTCCCATGAAGGAAACCACAAGCCCAATATAGGACCAAATACCTACGACTTAATAATACGAATTTCGTAATATTGGCGATTACTACTAAAATCTATACCTAGTTCCCTACTTCTGGTTGACGGCCTTCTCTAGCTGTGATCAAATGGATGCCAAACCCAAATTCTGTGTAAGGGATATCAAAAACTGGCTGCATGAAACTGATCATAAAAACACTGTTAACAAATGGCAATACATTTCGGAAGAATGGGTATTATATGACTCGGATAGTACAGAAACAACTAAAGTGATGTTTTATACATTATGTACGTATACTACGCATATGCTGCAGAAGCATGGAAGATACTGCTTGAAATCGTTCTGAGAGGAAAAATATTCAAGTGATTATTTCACACGAAAAAATGCTGTCAATGGTGCCAATAAGGGAATTTTACGAACTTGGAACATTTTTCGCACGAAACTCACAATAAGCGAAGAGCCAAATTCAATTTTTCCGGGCGGAACTCACAATAGGGCTGAATTGAATATAAATAAAATGTAAATGTAACAAAACATATCATCAATCACGAAATTGTTTTACTAGTTTATAACATTTCCTTTACAACCGGTACTAGTGCTCCAACTCATTCAAGAAATTGGTCGTAATTGATTTTTTTTTCTACAATCGCTTTACAATTATGATAGTAAGCATTTTCTGTACCTACCTATACAAAATATGACTGCAAAATAAATCTTGCATAGAAAGTAAATAAATTCAAGAATTTGATTATTATTTTGTTACATTCTTATAAAGTGTTATGAGTATGACGAATTATGGAAAGAATTGATGATTCAGCTTAAAAATATATTTTCAACTGGTCACTGGTGGTTACCTCCACAAGCTTTTGTTTCATTACTCTCTAAATTTGTTGTATCAGTATTGAATTGATCAAGCAACCTTGCACGTTCCAAGCCAACCAACTTTGGAGGTCAGTGTCACAATGCCACTGACACCTAAAAGTAATAAACTTTTAAAAAAATATTCAACAAAGCTCGAATCTATTTTCATAGACATCAAGCAGAAGCTCAATTGGCTATCTCGATAAAAATATACACTCGTCGGAAGTTAGAATGAAATTAGTTTAATAAACACTCCACGCACTGTAAAGCAGTTATGTCTCACATACCTGTGCCAAGTCTTTCTCGCATAGCGCTGAAATGAATTCCCATGGCGAGGATGGATTTCTAACGCAAACCCGGAATAGATGACTCGTGATTAAGTATGCATATGGACAATGATGTAGGTCAACTGGTTTAGATTGAATTGACTGCGACTAAAGTACTGGAATATGTTTTGGAATGCGGGGGGGGATAAGTCCTTTCATTTTCATTCAAAATCTTGATAGAGAGTTTACTATAATAGTAAACTTAATTTAAACCCAAAATTGATGATCGAAACAAGATAAGTATGTCAATCGATTTGGATACATTTGTGTAGCTACTTGAGTATCTTAAAAGATATGGAATAACTCAATTGATTACTGCCCTTTTGAACAGACAAAATGAGCTTTGATCCCACATAGCTGATATTTGCTTAATTGGACGAACAGAAAAGCTCCTCACTTCCAGAAGAACATCGTAAATTCATCTTTGATACAAAAAAAAAAGAATGAAACTCACCCTTAACAATTCATTACACACTTTCTGTGTGGTGTTTTGATAAAAAGAATCCGAAGAGCACCCACCGCCAATTGGTGTTAATTTTACTGTAGGTATTTTATTATTTAATTATTAATTCCGATTGTTGATTTGGCGACTGGTGAATGTTATATTAATTTCCGCAAAAGAGAAAAAAAAAGTGGGGTAGCGGAACACAAGTTGGTATGAATTTTGGAGGACGAGACTACAACGACGATGAAGTTGTCCGTGACAGAGCGAAAATTGATTTTCGTTTTAATGCCTATTTTTAAGTTGATTTTACACAAACTTGCAATAAATTAAGTTAAATCACGATTATGGGAATTGATTAAGAGTTTTGTGGTAGATCTATTTTTGTGGGTTTTTAAAAATTTAACATTTTAGATTCTTTTCAACAAACAAAAGTAAAACCACGGCAGTTCACTCGTCACAGCAGAGTTTTACGTACGCGAGAAAACTTCAAGTAATTTTTTTTTATGGCTAAAATGAGCACACTTTGACGTGGCCGAGGGCGAATGTAGTGACATCTGATGAGTTTTTAGGGTAAAGAGTGCTCAATAAGTGATGCCAAAATCATTTTGTTTTTATTTTTTTGTTAAATAAAAAGGTATTCGCTTTTTTTAATGAGCTTGTTTTTTAGTGCCCTCTATGTTAGCTTAAAAAAATATCTTAGTTCACGGCGATAAACATATCTGCTTAAGAATAAAGCTAAAATAAAAACAGTGCTTCCATACACTATTTTCTACGTTTATCCGATGAATTTTCAACAAATGTCAAACATTCATCCAAAAATTCATTATTTGGCAGATGGATCTTGAAGCTTGGATTGACCGGTCATAAAAAAGATGACAGAAAAAAAGGCACAAGCCAAACATTGTTTTATTTGTTAAAATAAAATTTATTAATTTGAAATAAATGTTACTTTTCATTCCAATAAATAAAAGAAAGACCTGTGCTGAGATTTAGCTATTTCAGTGAGTCGAGTGGGCTGACTCGCCTCACTCGCCGACTCATCTCCCACCAAATGATTCTGCCTCCGTTAATAGGCGTGTTTTTTTGTGCCCTCCATGTTAGCTTAAGAAATAATGCCACAAAAAAAAACGTTCCTCATTGCTTCAGAAAATAATTTGGCAGCACTGATACAAAAATTACATTTTGTTTGTCAACAAAAAAACTTGAAACCAAATTTCGTTAAAATTTTGATAAATTAAAAGAAACGTCCCTGGACCAGGTCTTGCTTTCATTCATTGGAAAGTAAGGTTTTTTTTTTAATTAATAATTATATTTTAACAAATAAAAAAATATTTCTTATTTTCTGTCATCCTTTTCTCGATCCATCTGCCAAATTAATGAATTTCTGGATGAATTTTTGACATTTGTTGAGAATTCATCGAAAAAACGTAGAAAATAGTGTATGGAAGCCTTTAAGTATATATAATATGGAGTGCTCGTTTACATTCCAAAACGTAACCATCATAGGGGGCGCGGTAATCTATGCAGTAATCCAATTTTCAATATAGAAAGGGTTTTTTCAACAACACCGTCACAGCTGCAATATTGAAATCACGCCCCCTATCACCGGCTCAAGTACTACAATGCATTAGGGATAGGAACGAGCACTCCATATTATATATGGAAGCACTGTTTTTATTTAAGCTTAATTGGGCTTTTCGGGAAACTATAGCTATACATATATCTTAAAAAAAATGCATAAAAAACTTATTCGAGGGAAAACAATGCAATACAAACAAATAAATACACAACTACAAATGCGTTCTCCGTACACTTATACGAAATTATTTGTTTTCCCTCGCATCAGAGCTGTTTTGTTGTTGTTGTTTTTTCTTATTTTAGCTCCGTTTGCCACTGACGTTTGTGGGATCAGCTCCATACTTAAGCAGAGATGTTTATCGCCGCGAAGTAAGCATATTTGTTGTTGTATTTTACATGGAAAATTTTTTAAATCTTATATAAAGGGCATTGAAAAACACGCCTAATCTGACATTGAGCGCTCAGTTTGTGATACACGCCTATGGTTGAAAAATTATCAATTGATACTCAAAATACCAAACTATCAATGAATTGATAGAAGCTATCAGCTATCAAATAACAACAAAAACTGGCGTCAGCGAATGTTTAGGCGTATTTTTTTGTAATGAATGTTGAAAGTAGGTTTATGGATGTAAAAATAGGGTTTACTATTAGTACTAAAATCAATTAATTTTTGATTTCGGTTTGTCAAAACGCAGATACATTCCATTGGCAAAAAAGTCGATTTATTTTTTGATTTAAAATCAATAAGATAATAATAAGATCTAAATTTTTCGGCAGATTTAGCCCTCCATTCACTAACACCAATACAATTTTAAGTTGTCACTTTACAATTTTTTTTTTTTATTGTTTGAATCTATGAAAATTGTGCTCCAAATAAGACGGACATTATTTTCTGATATAAAATGGAACCTCATTTTTCTCTTCTGAAAGTGCATCAACCATCAAGGGTTGACGAGTTTTTTGAAGTTATAGGATAGCAATTGGTCAATTGGTTGGAAACAGCTACAATTAAAATGAGAGAATGGAAGTAAAAATGTGAGTGACCTGGGGTGGAATCGGGTAAGGTGATATGTGATAAGTGATAGTCATTATCGACACATTCCGTCTGCGTAAGGTGACTGTCACCAGTGATAATCATATTTTTGTGACTATTTTTGGTGACAGCTATTTAGCTATCACTTTCATGTTAAACTATTCATGTTTGCTATATTTTCTGCATTTTCAAGTTAGGTACCATATATTTTAAATGAATGTATATTCAATGAATATCTACATAGTTTTTTTTTATTTCTAAAAGGGCATTAAAAAACAATTTGTCATGAAAAAAACATTATGTCAATATTGCTTACATACATACGAGTATGTATGTAGGAATAGTTTCATTATTATGTCCAATGAGGATCATATCTCCTTACAAATCTATTCAAAAGTTCATTGAATGGTCACGTCTTTTTAGCAAGTATTAAAATGAGTTGATATCAGTGAATAGTTGCCAAAATTAACACAAACAATTGTGATTTTATTCCAGAAAAAAATAATCTTCAATAATGGATGGAATTCGAAGAGCGGGTTTCTTTAAATCAGCAGAGAAAAACATCCGCGACGGTTTCTTTTAATCACTTGAACTCGAAACGCATTTATATTTTTCAATATTTTTAAAATCTATCCACCTCACAATTTTGTTTAATTAACTTGCAACTATTCACTAAAATTGTTTAATTTCAACACTTTTGAATAAATTTGGTGGCCGCAATAAAGAAAATCTTCAAATCGACTTGTGAGAAATGTCAAATCTTACTAGTATGTGTGCAAAACAATGATTTCTCTGAAAGTGATACCAAATTTGAACTTTTTTTTGGTGATCACTTTATGCAGATGGAAAATCAAATCCTATCACCTGTGACTGTCACAAATGTGATTATCACAAATCACCTTACGCGATTCCGGAAATAGTTGGCATTAAGATAAGAAAACTGGAAGGATCGATTTGTTCCACTCTGGCTTTTGAAAACAATGCAAAGAGAAGACGATCGAAATTGATTGAGATGTCGCTTTCAAAACTATTTGCCGCTCTTTCTGGAAAAGACCTACATCGCTTGGTAAGGAACTGCCAACCAAATTAAGTCCCGAAAATAGTTGGGACTTTATTGAAGCCCAAAAGAGTTTAGTTGTTGTTGCATTTAACATATAAATTGGTAAGCCCTGATGTAGTTTTTCCTTCGTCCGTTTTGTATGAATCGGAGAATTTTCCATTCCAATGAATGCAATTTAAAACGCCTTCAAGATTATAAAATCGCACGAAGAATTTATAGTAATAAAGTTCTAAAATTTGTCTAAAGCTATTTCAATTAGATTGTTAGACCTTATTACATTCTAGATTTGGAATGTCCAAAATCGTAATGGCCTTTTATGCACTGTTAAGTGCAATAAAGTCTAAAAAAATGTTTTAGTCTTAATTGAATTGGGCTTAATCTCATGGCACCCAATCAAGCTAATGTAAAGAAAAAAATCAATAAAACTAGAAATTTAAATTGTTTTGTCTATATATTTAAATAAATTTGCAATATACTTTTTTAAATATATTTTGTTTTTTTTTTTTTGTTTTTTATTTTTCAAATTAAATTGTTCATGTATATTTCTTAAGTATAACTTTCACTCCAATTAAGAATAAATATAAATACACACTATATATTTTCTTTTTTTGTCAATCAATTAAATGTCCTCAACATTTAATTTAAAAATAATTATTTGTTATTCTTTTTTTTTATTCAAATTGAATTTGATTTTGTCTACATTATAAATATTAAAAATTTAATTTCTTTTTACGAAAATTTTACTCTCAAAAAATGTCTGTTTTCTTTTAATTGTTGGTTTGCAGATTGATTTGAATTGGAAATACATATGTATTACTATTTAAAAAAATTTTACACTTGTTTCTTGTTGTTACACTGATTGTTTGCGTTAATATTGGTTTGTTCGTTAAGTAAAATATTTTTTTTAATTTTTTTTTGAAACTGGTTCTTTATGTAATGATGATTGTTGGGATATCAACTACTTTGCTTAAATAATTCTTATAATAAAATACTTCTTGTGTATTGTTTTTTTTTTCATTTATTTATATAACTTAAATATTTTTAAATTCTACTTAATAATGAATGTTTAATTAAGAAATAATTATTGTAAATAAATGCATACAACAAAAATGATTTTCTCACAATCGTTTTGTGATTTTTAAAATTTTGTTTTCCAATTTGTTTGTATATCTAAATTACAGAACTCGTTGCATAAGTTTTTTGTTCATTCATTTTATTATAAAATGTGCTTTGATTTAAAAATGTTTTGGTTAAACTAAAACTTGCAATATAAAATAAATAGGTGTTATCATGTTCACAACACAGACGTTTTTTTGTTTTCTTACATTTTATTTAGAAACTTCCGACTAGCTATAAATCAATATTTGCTTTTCGATTGCATCTTTCATTCTATCATTAAATAATCACAAAATTATAAAATAAAATAGTAGTAACAGCATTCTTTAAGATTCCTTAACACGTTTTTTAAACATGTCGTCTATTTTTGATTAAATAATAAGTATTTATTTTTCAAAGTCATGCAAGAGCATAAATATACAAGCATTATGTATAATTAAGAAAGTCGTAAGAAAAACTTAAAAAACTATTTTAATTAAAATAAAGTCTCTTAATTTAAATCGGCAGTCAGAAAACAAAAGAATATATATAAGAGTAAAATAAGTAAGTAGATTCAGTAGTGAAATAAAATGCTAAGGCTCATGGTTATAATGACAGATTTGTTTGTGCGTATTGATTTAAAAATAATAGTAGCCGCATTTTTTGAGAGTGTATAGCAACTCAGCTAAATATTTTTACGCAAACAAATAACAAAGCAAATTATTATACAGAATTTCGTTTGTGTTTTCGTGTACAAACTTTGTACACTGTCTCAAAAAAGACGGCTAGTATTACTTCATTGAAAAATTTATAAATATTAATTATCACTTTATATTGGAATAGCTTCAACAAGCCAGAAATACCGTTTCTTTAAAACGCAATAATGACGAATCAAAACGGAAAAGGAGATGGGTTTCTCAACATCAAAAAAGGAAGAGGTTTTATTTAATGCAAACACAAAAAACGATGTCTTTACTCTTCACTAATTTTTTTTCTGCAATGCACAATGCATACTTTCAAAAACCTTCTCTGATTTTGATAATTTTCTTGATAGCAAGAATCCGTTAAACAAAATAAAAAAAGTACAAAAAGATAGTACCGTGTATGGGTGCGTTGCTAAGCTTACGCAATTACGCATCCGTATTTGAATTATTGTTCTTTGAAATAATCTAGGTATGATTGTTCTCTTTGGATTCTCCTTTTATCGGTTCTCTTGTTTGAGAACTTGAGAAGTCGCGATCCGTTATTTGATTGAAGAAGATGATTCGACTTAACAATCACAAATTGTGTTGGATTATTATACAATATAATACTATTTCAATGAAGTAACACTTTTTGTTTTAAACAAAAAAGTAAAACAAAACAGAATTTCTTGACAAATCTTTCAACATCAAAGATATAAGACTTAAAAATATTTTCACACATTGCCACTACACTTCACGTTTCGTTCGCTTCCCGTCAATTGCACCTCTTTCTCTTACAAAACCTAACATCTTACAAATAATTTAATTTTTATATAACAATTTCAAATTCGCCCCCATCCCACACCCAGCCTAGCTCTTATAGCGTGCAATACTCAGTTAAACGTGGAATTGATTTCAATAATTCATTTATGTTATTTTGATTTAAATGACTAACCAATTTATCTGATGTCATCAGCAATGTTGTGAAGTTTTGCAGATTTTCAACAATTTCTTTTGTCATTGTATCCGATGATTTTCGTATTAATTCGCCGAGCTTCTTGCCAAGTTCATATTTAATAAGCATCTCGGGCAGTTCGATTTCACTGTCAGTTGATTTTTTATTTAAGTACACAACGGATAAGATGCATAAGGCAATAAGGGCTTCATTTTGCATTACCAAATGCTGTGACGTTAACATATTAACCATTGATTCGACAGTCCCATCGATTTCTATAAAAGCTTTTAAACTGGTCTCATCTATGTTTGGTGGTTTTGGTGGGGCAGCACTTCCTGACGGTTCGGCGCCATCTCTGTTCATTACATAAGCTATTTTGGAAAGATAAGCATGTTTTACCAACCAAGCCAACAGGCGCAGAGATTCTCCGGTTACTCCAGCATAATCTGATGACTTGCTCCATTCTACTAACTGGGTGATGAGTGTCTTGTTCTTGAGTAGTTCCATAGCTAGGGACTCTAAAAATTATAATAATTAAAAAAAAAGTAAGCTACAAAATTGTATGCATTATTATTTTCAGTAATCATACCTTGTCCATCGACAGTCATACGGAGTGTTCCTAATAATTTAAAGACAACTGGCGGCTGGTGTATTTCCAACATCGGTAGAATGGTTTGTACAAGACCAGCTTGTATAACAGCACCTTTATTTGGCTTTGGTATGACTAAGTTTCTCAATGCACTCAGTAAGGCATGTTGTAATCGAACGTCATTACTAACACCATTATTTTTTGAGAGAACATCTGAAGGAAAAAAATAGATTATTTAATAAGGAAGAGATTTATTTTTAATTGATTTTCCCTATTTTAGCATTTTGATCTAGAAAAGGATTTAAATCTCTCACGATTTGTGTTGAGCCCTGTTCAAATATACACTTGACTAGCAAGTGAAAGTTAAATAGATGAACAAATTCACTTTTCAAATACAGACTAAGGCTCAAAAAAACCTACCAGACTTTCGTTTTCGATACCACGATATATGCACCTAAAAACCCTCATACTCATATTTTGGTTATCAATTCACTCCCAAGATTTGATGTTTGTTTGAATTGTCAGCACGATATCTTGATATTATGTAATTTGGATCCAATTTCTTGTTCTGACGAATTCTCACTGCAGGAAGTAATTTGACGTTAGAAGCCATTAGAACGAGAAATTATATCCAAAATACATTTGGAAGACTGTAAAGAGTACATAATAAAACTTTATTTAATTTGGGGTGCATTTACTTGGCATAGGATGTTCAAAAGGGTAGTTATGTGCATTCAAGAGGACACAAGCGTCCACAGGTTTTTCTCAAAATCCACCTCTGTCTACCAACTCCTACTCTCACCTCCACGTGGTGAACATCGGGTGTCTAGTACCTCAGCTGGAGACGGGGTTTAAATCCCCGTGGAAAGCTGTTGGGGACAGCCAACGAGAGAGGGGGGGAGGAGTGTTCCCACTAAGGCACTTCTCCTTTCATCGAGGCGGCAGCGGACGAATTCTCTAGATGGAATCAACGGTGGCGTCTACAGTTCCAGTTAGGTTGAACTACTTAGTGAACACCTTATATGGGCTACTACGACATATTTGTAGCTCAGGCCTATGAGGAGCGGTTTATCCGGCTCCCTACCCTTGGAGTTATACGAAGGGTCTGGTCCTCCGGGTCTGGGGTGGTGCGTCGGGGTAACTTCCCTACCACGTAAAAAAAAAAGTTGTTCCGAAATAACAACAAGCCTCGGATATGGATGATTTTAAAGTTGACGACCCCAGCAAACGGAACAAGGACAATGAATTTCGGATCTGCACGTGGAACGTCCTGTCCTTATACAGAACACGTGCAGTCGAACAATTAGTGGAGAACCTGGACAGGCTAAAGGCTGACGTAACAGCCATCCAGGAAGTGCGATGGGATGGAGAGGGCGTACGGAGACTGAAAACGTGTGACATCTACTACGGCGGGTGCTTGAAGGAACAGGGTCAGCGGCTCTTGGGTTGTGGTTTTGTGATAAGGGGAAGACTTAGGCAAGAAGTCTTGGGCTTCCGAAGTGTAAGCGAGCGCCTGGTCACAATCCGCATCAAAGGCAAATTTAAGAACATTTCGCTGATTTGTGTTCACGCCCCCCATGAAAGGAGAGAAGACTCAACCAAAGAAGCATTCTACGATCTCTTGGAGACAACGTATGATATGTGCCCGAAGTACGACGTGAAGATCATTCTTGGTGACTTCAACGCAAGATTCGGAAAGGAGGGCATCTTTGGTTCGATAGTCGGAGGACACAGCCTACACGACGAAACTTCCGGCAACGGACACAGGCTGGCAGACTTTGCGGCGGGGCGAAATGTCATCATCTCAAGCACCTACTTCCCACACCTCAATATACACAAGGGGACTTGGCGGTCGCGTGATCAAGTAACCGTCAACCAAATCGACCACGTTGCGATAGACGCGAGACATGCTTCCAGTATCTTGGACGTCCGAACGTTCCGAGGGGCCAACATTGACTCGGATCACTACCTGGTGGTAGCTAGACTACGTATGCGGATATCCATGACGCGACAACGCAGAGCAGATGCTGTGAAAAGATTCGATGTCGAGAAGCTTAAATCGCAAGAGACTGCCAGAACTTTTGCAGACCACGTAACTCTTAATCTCTCAGGAGGTCCGCTACCAGCATCAAGTGCAGAGGACCAGTGGGAACACTGTCAACAAGCCATTAGAAGTGCCGCCTCTGATGTGCTGGGTTTCACTAGGCGAATACAACGAAACCCCTGGTTCGATGAGGAGTGCCGGCTAGCGCATGCAGCTAAGGACGAGGCCTACCAGGCAATGCTGCAGACTCGAACAAGAGCTGCTGAGAGAGTGGCCCGGGAGCTCTACGGGCTGAAACGAAAAGAGGAACGCCGACTTCTCAGGAGGAAAAAGAGAGAGCACGAGAAGCGGGCGGTAGAGTCTATTGAGGGTTGTAGCGGTAGGGGAGATGTTCGAAAATTTTATCAGAGGGTGAAGCGATCCACCCAAGGATTCAAGGCTAGAACGGAAGCCTGCCGAGATGAGAGTGGGAATATGGTAGTAGACACACAGTCAGTGCTGAGGATCTGGAAAGAACACTTCTCTAGACTGCTTAATGGCGAAGACAGCCAAGATGCCGCTAATAGGCAGAACGCTCCATTCAACTTGGACGATGATGGCCAAGAGTTCCGTCCACCCGACCTAACCGAAGTTCGGCTGGCGATATCCAAACTTAAGTCGTACAAGGCTGCAGGTGCGGATGGCTTACAAGCCGAACTATTTAAATCAGCGGGAGATGAATTGGCTAGGAGCATACACCAGCTCATCTGCAAAATTTGGTCGGAGGAAAGTATGCCCGATGAATGGAACCTCGGTATAGTGTGCCCCATCCATAAAAAGGGAGATGTTCTGAAATGTACCAACTACAGAGGAATTAGTCTCCTAAACGTCGCTTATAAAATCTTGTCGGCCATCCTGTGTGACCGCTTAAAACCTTTTGTCAACGATCTGATCGGCCCTTATCAGTGCGGTTTTAGGCCAGGCAAGTCAACCGTCGATCAAATGTTCACACTCCGACAGATTTTAGAAAAATCCCGGGAATTCCAGATCGATACACACCACCTTTTTATCGATTTTAAAGTCGCGTATGATAGCGTGAAAAGGGACGAATTATACAGAGCCATGTCGAGTCTCGGCATCCCTGCCAAACTCGTCCGCTTGTGCAGGATGACGATGGAGAAATCTCGCTGCTCCGTCAAAATTGGTAAGAACACCACCGATTCCTTTGATGTTGAGAAAGGATTGAGGCAAGGCGACGCGTTATCATGCAACCTATTCAACATCGTTCTTGAAGCCATTGTACGCAACGCACATGTCAACACCAGCGGTACAATCTATCAAAAGTCCGTTCAATTGCTTGCATATGCGGATGACATAGACATTGTCGGCAGAACGAAGCGAGCTGTGGCAGGGGCATTTGCGAGCATTGAATCGGAGGCGGCTAGAATGGGATTGGCGGTTAATGAGGACAAGACGAAGTATATGCTGTCATCGAGAGGAATCTCAACATCGTCGACTCGGGCAAAATATCACGATGGACAGATATAACTTCGAAGTTGTCAAGGACTTTGTCTACCTGGGCTCCACTATTACATCGCAGAATGACATCAGTGCAGAGATCAAGCGAAGAATTACTCTTGCCAACCGCTGTTTCTTCGGTCTAAGAAGGCATTTAAGTAGTAAGGCCCTCTCTCAGAGAACCAAGGAGACTTTATACAAAACCCTAATCATCCCGGTCCTGCTTTATGGGTCAGAAGCATGGACACTGAAAGATTCGGATACAAATCTGCTAGTTTGCTTTGAGAGGAAGATTCTTCGTGTGATTTTCGGTCCGGTGTGTATCGAAGGAGTATGGAGGAGAAGATTCAACGACGAGCTATACGGGCTATACAGCGACGTTGACCTGGTCAAAAAGCTGAAAATACAGCGGCTTAGATGGCTGGGGCACGTGGAGCGTATGGACAGCAACGCACCTGCCCGACGAGTCTTCGAATCCAACCCCGATGGGGTACGCAGCAGAGGAAGAACCCGTAACAGGTGGCGCAATCAAGTGAATGACGACATCAAAGCACTCGGTGTGCGCAACTGGAAGCGGCTAGCTAGGGACAGAGCTGGCTGGAGGGGCTTGTTAGTTGAGGCCGAAGCCCATCCTGGGCTGTGAGCGCCATCAAAAGTAAAGTAAAGTAAGTTACTTGGCATAGTTTGGTCGATTAGTAAGAAAAACGAGTCTCGAATTGGCATGCATAGGTATTGCAACGTATAAGAAATATCAAAATTAAAACTATTCTTTTCCTTCTCATAAATATTTTTAAACTTACCAGTAAGTAAGTAAAAATTCATTTATTTGACATATTTACTGTGTTTTTGTTACAAAAATTAAATTAAATTAAAAAATAATTAAGTAAGTAAATTACTTACTTAAAACTTACCATTGGAATTTATTGTAATTGGTTCGATTTGTCGGATCGAACATTTTGACATTTCTTCACTTTTTGAGAACGTGTTTGTGTACGTTCGGGATATCTTTTTCGTTCCCTATATCTCGAGAACGAACAAAGGCATCGATCTGGGATAGATTTTGTTTTATAGCTAATGTTGTCATAACGCGCGGAAAGGGGTCTCAAAAAAATTCAATCAACGGTTTTTTCTACTGCGATTTAAAAAAACCTTTTTAAAATATCATTCGTCAAATATTTCGAGAACAAACAATGAGATTCAATTCTTTCTTTCATTTAGCTAAGTTTAAATTGAATTTTATCCAAGGAAAGTTAGGAAAGGCACGAACTTTTCAGCTTGTGATCGCGTAGAGACAAGTCCGGGATATATGAGGTGAAGTGTGGTGATTGTGACGGAAAATATAAAGGGCAGACCAAACGAAGTCTTGGAGTTCGTTTCACCGAACATTGCAGCCACATCAAATTCAATCGAGCTGAAAAATCTCCGGTTGTTGCCCACGCTTTGACTCGCAACCACTTCAACGTCACTTTTGCGAATGTCAAGTTGCTGAAAGGTGTAACAAATGCAAGAAGACTTGATGCTTATGAAAGTGTTTATATCCATATAAACGACCAGCTGATGAACTTGGATAGTGGCAATATAGTGTCACCTTTATTTAACTTAATTTAATTTAATGACTTAATGTTTTTCTCTTTTGTACTAATTGTAAAATGTTGGTTTTGCTTTTTGACATTTCTTATGTTTAAATTTTTATTTTGTTTTGATTATGTTTTTCTTATTAAACTAAATAGTGTAGTGCTGAGGAGGAGTCGAATTTGACTCGAAATGCATCCAAATTAAATAAAATCTATTTGACGAAGCAAATTACTTTTGTTTTTTATTTTGTTTTTGTTAAAAGTTGTGATCTTTCGCGGCATAATTTCTTTTTATTTGAACAAATAATGCTATAATCGCCTTCCGATTAATTTTATTCTACACATAATGACGTAATGAACAATTTATTGCAATACGAATTTAAAAAAAAAAAAGAAAAAAAAAAGTTTGATAAAGCAAGTTTTTTCTTAACTTACATAATGTTACTCATTTTATGTAGAAAAATGTTTTTTTGGAAATTTCTAAGATTATAAGCAAAATGCACATCGTTTCTTGTCACAATTAGTATAGAAATGAGGGTTTTAGTGTAATTTATAAGCTCAATCTTTTAATCGCCAAAGTACGATCACACCTAATTATTTATCAAACTAAATTAAATATTTACGAAAACAAGTAAAGTTAGCCAATTTTCCTGTTAAAAAACTTACAAAAAACTTACTTGTTTGCTTTTACAATCAATAATAAGCTTTTATTTATGTACAATATATTATTATTTTACTTACCTAGCAACTTATTCATAATTTTGTTCTCGACCATGTAAATGCAATGGCTATCTGTGCGAGCGAAATTGCCCAAAGCTAATACGCCTGTAGTTAACAAGTCTATATCCACTGAATCCAACCAATCTTCCATATTTTTTAACAGCGGGGTTGAGTAGAGATAATGCATTGATTCATCTAAAAAAAAAAAAAATTATCACATTTCAAAATTTATATTGTATTTGTTTAGAAAAATAAACTAAATTCTACATACCTCCAGTTAATATAAGAACAATCAGCTCACATGCCAGCTTCATTAAGGCTCGCGCTTCACTAGTACTAGCCAAATTTTTATATTTCTCCAAAAGATTATAGATAGTCTCACAGAGACCATCTTTCGCCAGCAACAACTTCACATCATCATTCTCCGCTTGATAATGCAAAAGTTCAAGGCACATTTCCGCTAGATCGGGATTTGTTGATGCAGCAAGTATCCGCGCCAATTGCGTATTCAATTTCGTACTAAAATTAAGATCAGCAACATTTTCTGTGAGAATACTCAATATTGGCAACGTATTTATTAAAAGATCTTCATGTCCATCAACATTTTCAATGCTCGTATCTATTATATTTTGTATTTTATCCATGATCTTTAGTTCCATTGCCCGCTTGGCCACACGTTCACCGCCAAGCAAATAATTCGATATAAGTCCTCCGCGGACCTTAATAAATAGTAATTCATTGTCCTTATCGGATTCGGTGGTAATATCGAGCAGATTTATAAGATGCTCATCACCTCGTGTATTCAAAATTATATCACGTGCTTCGTCATTGAGAAAACAAATATTACCCAAAGCACGGCATATTTGTATGGGTAGCTCTAGACTTGAGGTGCTGCTGACGCACTTCAGACAATCCACAAACATATCGATGACATTTTTGTTTGTGAATTTCTTTCGTTGTATTTCGGATTTGGTGATTTCTGCTATACATTTGGCAGCTTCTTTTTGTATGACTTGGTTCTCGAACTTGATGAGATTTAAAAATGAATCGGCCAATTCGAATTTATCGAAACTCTTGGGGTCGATTGTGGCTGATATTTCACTAAGAAGCGAGGCAGTTTTATCAACATCGGTTGAGCTGTCGATTGAGGTGGATTTAAGTTTTTCTATAAGATCATCGATTTCTTCTGTCAAATTAAAATAACAAAATAAGGCATTAGAATGAGTTTGGGGTTTAATTTTAGTTTTATTTAAGTTAAGCAAGAGCGATAAAAATTAACACCCTTATTCATAAAGAAAAAATAGTTATATTTCAGCTCCGTGTTTAGGAAAACTACACCATGGAATAAGAATGTTCCGGACTCAAATGAAGCTAAGCAATTGCCTTTAGTTTGAGCCCAGAAAACTCTTATTCCATTGTGTAGTTTTCCTAAGCACGTGAGTTAAAATAACTATCTTTGCTTTATGAATACGGGTGTAGGTATTTTTATTTATGTAAATTGGTTCCCTGAACATTTAAGTGAATAGTTAACATTATAACATTACATAAAATGTCTGTTTCAAACATTGATATCTATCTGTTACCAGCCTGGTTCGTTAAATATCCACGAAAGTTATACCTACCTATCGTATGACCTTTTCTTTGACATTATAGACTTCTGTCCCAGATTTCATAAGAATTCGTCAAGACAAGCGTGATTAAGGAAAAACATACATTAACATTATATAATATTAGTAAGAAATAAAATTAGATTAAATTCCAATGAACTTAAAGTTCTTCCTAATTTTTTTTTGTAAAGGGATCACTGCCTTTAAAAGAAAAAAAATATAAATAAAACGTGACAATTGTTCCACAAATTACATTCCAAAGTGTGTCTGAAACAATACCCAAGGGCTGTTGGATACAAATGTTTTTTCCATCCCTTCGCTCGAAATACAAAAACAAAAAAAAAAAAAAAAAAAATACATACATAAAGAAGACTTTTCAGTCAATATGAAACAGCAGTTCGCTCAATGAATGGAGAAATAAAATTGAATAAATACAAAGCCTCATACTCCATAACATACCACCAGACCTGTCCGGTCCTTATGTTCATTCGCGCTTGCAGACGCATTAAGTATGTCCTATTTTAGGATTCACGTTGCAATGGAATCCAACAGCACTCTTCTTCCTCCGCTTGTACATATACTCCAAAAGCCCAATCCAAGGGTAAGCAAAGCACCCTTCATTGAATGAGTTTCAGAGTCAAGAGAATGTGTTTTTTATGTTTTTGTCGGTTTATTTGTTCAACAGTCTGCTGGGGGCAGAATACCATGGTCGGGTCGGGGGTGTTAGTGATTTTTTTTATTAGATGCATCGTTCGTTGGTGCATGTTATGGAATACATGGATAAAGTGCATATATACATAAATATAGCACATTCTTTTTTTTAACGATTCATACTCTTGATTGCCGAAGGTGTTCCATCCATGGCTTCTGTTGTTAATATGGAAATCTAATATGCACTGCAGTTTTGTTGAACTTTTTGATTTGAATTCTGCAATGCTGAATTATTATTAAAGCTTCTAATACAAAATCGAAAATATCAGCAGTTAGTAACAACTTTCTGAAGATGTACTTTTCAAACTGTCACACTGACAATCTAGACCAGTGTTTCCAAACCTTTTTTGTGCTATGCCCCACAGAATCTTTCCAAAATACTCATGTCCCCCTAACATTATATGAAGATACCAAAATAATTTTGAACATCAAAAATCTGAAATGTCCAGTGCAAAAACTGAAAAGCTGACATAAGGAAGAAATCCATTGCAATTAAGTAAACCGTAAGTTTATTTTCAAAAAATACGAGTGTAAAGTAGAACTGAAATTCAAATACGAAATAATTAATAATTATGTAGTTGTAACTTTTAATGTTATTTAATTGTTTTTCTATACAGTACGCGCACTCAAGGGCTTTTTGATATCCTTAAAATTTTAAATTAAACACAGTGCGAGCGTTGGGAAAAAAGGGATGGATTAAAGAGGAAATACCGTTATTATTTAAGTCCATTGAGATTAATGCTTGATTCAATTCAGCTAAGATATTTAGTCTCCCCGTTTTTTTATATCCAGGCAATTTCTTTTTTGTTATCAGCAAATTAATAATGGCATTAAATCCATATTCAGTTAAATACCAAGATGGAAAAGGTAATAAAACAGTTCCCTTGTAAAATCAACGTGAAAAAAAACTTGATACTATTGATTAATACAGAAGCAGATCCTGGCTATGTTCCGAACTATATCTTTTCTCTTTCGGAGAAAAGTGTAATGCAGCATAAGTATAACTTTAAATTCCCCCCTATAATATCAAATTGCCCCCCTGTGGGACGTGGGCCCCACGTTGGGAAACACTGATCTAGACGCTACTTTTTTTGAAACAAAAATCCAATTTCTTTTAAGGTTGCAGGTGCAGTGAAATTAGTCTGCTAATGACCAGTTTTTCAGTGCAATTTTCTGAATTGATTTACACCTGAACTACATAACTCCTGGAAATTGTTTTGATTTTGACAACTGAAAGTTAAAGTTAATCCTCCATCGAAAATTGTTGTTGAGATAACTTGGTTTCTATTTATTTGCGGGATTAACACCTTTGGTTTCTGTTTTTCAATTTTATTGGGAGGTTAAACCTTTACGGTCAGATGCACAAATATTTTTGTATTGCTAATAAAATATTTAAACTCATCGGCCCTAAGTAAGAATCGAATTTAGAGTCGAATCTAGCTTAAATTCGATTTTTGTTGTATGGGATAAACTCGAGTTTATGCTAAGTTCGACTAAAAATTCATTTATTACTCAGGCCACCGATTTTAGCGAATTAACTATGGTTCAACCACGGTTTAAGTTTGCAGCAAATAAATTTCAACATGGGGTTAAGCCGCCACTGCTTCACCCCTTGCGTACGCGTGAGTGATAAATATTTTAGGTAATTCTAAGTTTGTCAATGTTTTCGTATCTGAAATCCGAGTTATTTGAATAAAATTCAATCGACAAAGTTCTTAAAGGAGGGTGCCCAAAAAAAACCCAGAGTCGATAAAAAAAAACATATATGGTTTGAAAGGGCATTGACTGTAGATATCAAATATGAAATTATTTTCTTTAAAAGTTATCCCCGGGACTGGCTATGACAATTTATTTATTTCTAATAGCAAGTTGTTTTTTCATGAATACAACATTGGTGAGGGCAGTATAGAAAAGAACAGTTATTGATTAAAAAAGTTTCTTAAAAAAAAGTTTTTATTAAGACAAGGCTTCGAAAACTTTTTATCGAAAAAACGGATTTTCATAAGGCAATGTTCAAAAATACAAGGTTTCGAAAAAAAACTGTTGCAAGCTTGGCGAACGCTCAATTTTTGTTGGAATTTAAGGTAGCAACAGTATAGTAAGGTATATGAGGAAATACATGTGCCTGAAATGTTGCATTCTTTTAATTTGAAAATGTGTTAACTGTTATAAATTATTAATTATTAAATTATATTAATTAAACTAGTCTCGTCAATATATTAAAAGTACTCTTATCCAAGAAATCAATTAACAAATTCCAGAATAAATTGTGAAATGTGAATTTTACAACTGCCGGCAGTTGAAAAATTCTTAGTTTTCCTGTTTTCCTTTTCATTTCGGATTTTTAAAGTTACATAGTAAGGGAAAGGCAGGATCTAATTATTTATTAGTATAACAGTATGCGAATGATTTATAAGTTGTTCTTAGTTCTTACGCACACACAATTTGCTCAAACTATTGACCGGTATGCTTAGGTAGGTAACTAAAGTGAACCTATTTAATAACATGACATAACAGGTCACTTTTTTTTTACATGAAGAAACACTGTTTTTAAAAATTTTAAATTGTCATATCCAGGCCCGGGGATAACTTTTTAAGAAATGATTCCATATTTGTTATCTACAATTAATGTTCTTTTTGAACCATGTACGACTTTTCTTAATCGACTCTGGGTTTTTCGCCCATTCATTTTTGGGCATTCTCTTTTGAAATTTTAAATTTTTTGTTTGACATTTATGTAGTGAATTAGACTGACTAGTTGTTCATTTACTACCAGTACTAATCGAATAATTGATATAGCATATAATTTTGTCAGTAATTGGTTGAAAGAAAATTTTCGATGTTTGGTCATTCACATTATATCGCCTTTGGTGAATTGGTCTCCCTTGTTAGAACAATTTTTTGATGACAGCTCTTCCAATACCTTTAACCATCCTTATGTTTTGATCCGTTTCTATCGGTTTATGAGTTATATTACTTTCAAATCCCAATTATTATTATTTTTTAAAATCAATGTTTAAATAAATTTTGTATCACTTAAATAAAAAGGAATATATTCAACGCAATGAATTCCACTAAAAGCTCAATGACAACACACTTTGTTCTGACCCTGTATTGGAATTTAAATACGTAGTAGTTGGAAGTGTTTTTCTTCGCCGAGTCAGAGGACATCCAATGAATTCCAAAATAAACTCCCATAAGTAATAATAATTACGATATGGCACAAATTATACTTCAATTTGCATGAAATTCGACTTCTTGACACTTATGGAGAAGAGTCTGTCTGGTGCTTGCCTGTGCTAATTAACATAAAATTAGTGACAATGTAACAAAACCTTAAAACAAAACCATTTAACGAATGCTTATTTATTTAATGAATTTAAATTCGTTTTTTATTCCGATTTATCTTTGGTATTTTGACAGTAAAATTTTTGTTTGACATACATTTTGGTGAAATTTAGATTAGAATAAATGTACTAGATTTTATATTTATTATTTTAAAAATCGGTTCGTCCATATTCAACCGATATCGGACTATAATACTCTCAACAACAAAGCTCCTAGATAATTTCTATTTAATAAAGCGAGTAACGGGTGATTCCAATTTTATAGAGATTATCGCACGAAGGCATCTTGAGGCCTTGTGCCTGTGCCAATTGTGCACGGCTGCCAAAACTTCTAGCTCGAGCCATCATTGATTCGCCTAGTCGAGGCACATATTATGAAAGAAAAGGGAGAGAAAAGATAAGAACAGAGAGAGAGAGAGAGAGAGAGAGTGTAAGTTATTTGTGTCATTGGATTACATCAATAAAAATCAAATTAGAAATTATCGTGGTCACAATAACACAACACTTACGGTAGCTCCTCTCGCGAAAGCAGTTCTGTTTCATAGTGTAAATGAAATCTTCCTCCACGGAATTCTCTAGGCGCCCTAGCGAGCCTTGGTAATCACTTTGGAAATTCTCTCGCACGTAATACGGAACGTTAAGATGCTGGGTTTCCCGTCTCACTGGGTATTTTCTGCAAAATTTTGAAACGGAAGTCATGTCAGTCAATGTGTGTTCAAGAAATTGTGTGGATGGGTTGTATTTTTTTTGAAAATAAATGCATTTTAATTTTGAAACCTACGTGGATTGAGACAGGCTGTACACCGGATCCGAGGTGAAGAAGGACGACAGCATCGAAATCAGAATTAGTATAAGGATAAGGCCGAAAGCCAAGCTGGGCTGAGGACTGGTCTCCCGGTGGGCGTGGCCGCCATTGCCTGCACCACCACCTCCACGTCGTCTATTTGCGGGAAAATTCCCAAAGAACATGTTGAAGAGCTCCTCCGCGGATATGTCTCCTTCGCGCTCGAATGCACTCTCGAATGTTCGATGATGGTTGTGATGGGCATAGTATTGTTGGAAGCCACTTTGGCCATTCACACCATTAATGGTTGCCTTGGAGCCCAGCAAATCGTACTCTTTACGTTTCTGGGGATCTGTTAAGGTGGCCACAGCATTGCCAACAATCTTAAAAGCCTCTACAGCTCCTGGGGCTCGATTTTTATCAGGATGCAGTTGTAGAGCGAGACGTTTGTAGGCCTTTTTAATAGTGGAATCCGTGGCGTCCTTAGTAACACCTAAAACTTCATAAAAATTCTTACAGTTCTTTACTTTCTTCACAAGTTCTGTCTGCTCGCCAGAATATTCGTTTTCGTTATGAAATTCGTTATCACTGCGTTTTCTTTGACGAGTAGTATTTTCTCGCTCGCCATTTTGCTGCTCGTCAGCATTAGGTGAATTCTGATAGCTTGTTATGATGGTGTTAATTAGGTCTTCAGCCTCTTTAGATGGATACAAATTCTGAGCTTTTCGTAGAAATTTGAGTGCTTTCTCATAATTGCCGCTATTGATTTCTCTAAGGGCGATATCTATGCATCTATTTGATTCATCTCGATTTCCATCCAATCCAGCAGCTTGGGTAAGTTTTAAACAAAATTTATCAATTAAAACATAATTTTGATGAGAGAGATATTTCCGATTTTTTTTTTTGTTTTGTTTAAGAAAACTACTTAAATGTGGGGAATAAATAGGCGGTTTCAATTAAATAGTATGTTAAGTAGTATGTTCATAAGTGTGATAGTGATGACGCTAAAACAACTTTGAGTTAGTTCCAAGTTTTTCTCTGTTATGATAATGTATAAGATTTTTCAAAAGAACTTGCGTGTGAAATTAGTTAGATTACATAAATGAGTGATTGTATAAATAATATGTTTGAATACCATGCAAAATCATAAAAAAACAGCTTCGAAGTAAATTAGAAAACACAATAATGAACTTGGAAGCTTTGACGTTGAAATAAAACGTATCTGTTTTTGATAGTATGTTTGTAACATTTCTATGGATGAGGGTTGGGGCAAAAACTTGGTAGTTAATTATTTTTCAAAATCATGACCTGTTTTTGTCGTATTTACATACCATATAGTATTAATAAACTATTTAAGGCATTTCTATACTTTACGGTGAAAAATAAAGGAACATCCTTGAATTGATAATTCTATAGGAGCGTTGGCAGTACATATTACAAGATCGAAAATGAATGTAATGAAAAAAGAACGAATTGAAAAATCGAAATCAATACATTATGTATGTATGTGGGGCTAAGGGACAGGGCCGTAGCCAGACAAATTATTTTTGTATTAAAATTTTAATCTTGAGTTTCGCTCTCTATCCGAAGGTAACTCGAAGGTTCAGATATTATATTCTAAAGAACATTTGTTGTTATATATTTGAGGTTGTGTTTAATATCGTGGAATTATTTGTCTCAACAAAAAAAAAAAAAAAAACTTGTGACTGCATCTGAAACTCTTCGCATGACGCTTCCTACTAATTAAAAACACAGGTCAGTTTTGATGCTGGGAAGAACCAAACTACATATTTTCGATTAGTTTGTCGCCTTTTTCAAAATAAAATAGTGGATACAAAGAAAAGTGAGAAGGGTCACCAAGCGAAGACAAATAATAAACTAATTACCTATTTCTCGAAAAGAATAGATCGGATTTGAAATACTTAAATTAAGTTTTTAAGGAGAAATTAAGATCTTTACTTTGAGTTTCTGTGATTTTTAGTCCGAAGTCCTGCCAAGTCCATATAAAAGAAATGAAATTGACAGAACTCGGGATCAAAATGCACAGAAAATCACAGGAATTCAGAGCAAGGGAACATACGTTTAGTTTACCTTCAGTAGTAATATTTTTTTTTTAAATTATTTGATATAAACTTTAAATATAGCTAAAGAGTTGTTTTATTTCTCTTTTTTTTGTGGGAAACCCAGATGTAGAATTAAAAAAGAAATAAGTACAGACCTGTAGGCTTGTGTTATAACAAGCTTTCGGGGACAAATATGCCCATTTAAGCTGATAAATCAAAGATGTTTCTTTATTTAACTGGCAATAGTTTGGCAAGATGTTCAAAAGGGTAGTTATGTGCATTCAAGAGGACACAAGCGTCCACAGGTTTTTCTCAAAACCCACCTCTGTCTACCAACTCCTACTCTCACCTCCTAGTGGTGAACATCGGGTGTCTAGTACCTCAGCTGGAGACGGGGTTTAAATCCCCGTGGAAAGCTGTTGGGGACAGCCAACGAGAGAGGGGGGGAGGAGTGTTCCCACTAAGGCACTTCTCCTTTCATCGAGGCGGCAGCGGACGAATTCTCTAGATGGAATCAACGGTGGCGTCTACAGTTCCAGTTAGGTTGAACTACTTAGTGAACACCTTATATGGGCTACTACGACATATTTGTAGCTCAGGCCTATGAGGAGCGGTTTATCCGGCTCCCTACCCTTGGAGTTATACGAAGGGTCTGGTCCTCCGGGTCTGGGGTGGTGCGTCGGGGTAACTTCCCTACCACGTAAAAAAAAAAGTTGTTCCGAAATAACAACAAGCCTCGGATATGGATGATTTTAAAGTTGACGACCCCAGCAAACGGAACAAGGACAATGAATTTCGGATCTGCACGTGGAACGTCCTGTCCTTATACAGAACACGTGCAGTCGAACAATTAGTGGAGAACCTGGACAGGCTAAAGGCTGACGTAACAGCCATCCAGGAAGTGCGATGGGATGGAGAGGGCATACGGAAACTGAAAACGTGTTACATCTACTACGGCGGGTGCTTGAAGGAACAGGGTCAGTGGCTCCTTGCTTGTGGTTTTGTGATAAGGGGAAGACTTAGGCAAGAAGTCTTGGGCTTCCGAAGTGTAAGCGAACGCCTGGTCACAATCCGCATCAAGGGCAAATTTAAGAACATTTCGCTGATCTGTGTTCATGCCCCCCATTAGGGGAGAGAGGACTCATCCAAAGAAGCATTCTACGATCTCCTGGAGACAACGTATGATATGTGCCCGAAGTACGACGTGAAGATCATTCTTGGTGACTTCAACGCAAGATTCGGAAAGGAGGGCATCTTTGGTTTGATAGTCGGAGGACACAGCCTACACGACGAAACTTCCGGCAACGGTCGCAGGCTGGCAGACTTTGCGGCGGGGCGAAATGTCATCATCTCAAGCACCTACTTCCCACACCTCAATATACACATGGGGACTTGGCGGTCGCCTGATTAACTAACCGTCAACCAAATCGACCACGTTGAGATAGACGCGAGACATGCTTCCAGTATCTTGGACGTCCGGACGTTCCGAGGGGCCAACATTGACTCGGATCACTACCTGGTGGTAGCTAGACTAAGTATGCGGATATCCATGACGCGACAACGCAGAGCAGATGCTGTGAAAAGATTCGATGTCGAGAAGCTTAAATCGCAAGAGGCCGCCAGAACTTTTGCAGACCACGTAACTCTTAATCTCTCAGGAGGTCCGCCACCAAGTGCAGAGGACCAGTGGGAACACTGTCAACAAGCCATCAGAAGTGCCGCCTCTGATGTGCTGGGTTTCACTAGGCGAATACCACGAAACCCCTGGTTCGAGGAAGAGTGCCGGCTAGCGCATGCAGCTAAGGACGAGGCCTACCAGGCAATGCTGCAGACTCGAACAAGAGCTGCTGAGGGAGTGGCCCGGGAGCTCTACGGGCTGAAACGAAAAGAGGAACGCCGACTTCTCAGGAGGAAAAAGAGAGAGCACGAGAAGCGGGCGGTAGTCTATTGAGGGTTGTAGCGGTAGGGGAGATGTTCGAAAATTTTATCAGAGGGTAAAGCGATCCACCCAAGGATTCAAGGCTAGAACGGAAGCCTGCCGAGATGAGAGTGGGAACATGGTAGTAGACACACAGTCAGTGCTGAGGATCTGGAAAGAACACTTCTCTAGACTGCTTAATGGCGAAGACAGCCAAGATGCCGCTAATAGGCAGAACGCTCCATTCAACTTGGACGATGATGGCCAAGAGTTCCGTCCACCCGACCTAACCGAAGTGCGGCTGGCGATATCCAAACTTAAGTCGTACAATGCTGCTGGTGCGGATGGCTCACAAGCCGAACTATTTAAATCAGCGGGAGATGAATTGGCTAGGAGCATACACCAGCTCATCTGCAAAATTTGGTCGGATGAAAGTATGCCCGATGAATGGAACCTCGATATAGTGTGCCCCATCCATAAAAAGAGAGATGTTCTGAAATGTACCAACTACAAGGGAATTAGTCTCCTAAACGTCGCTTATAAAATCTTGTCGGCTATCCTGTGTGACCGCTTAAAACCTTTTGTCAACGATCTGATCGGCCCTATCAGTGTGGTTTTAGGCCTGGCAAGTCAACCGTCGGTCAAATGTTCACACTCCGACAGATTTTATAAAAATCCCGTGAATTCCAGATCGATACACACCACCTTTTTATCGATTTTAAAGTCGCGTATGTTAGCGTGAAAAGGGACGAATTATACAAAGCCATGTCGAGTCTCGGCATCCCTGCCAAACTAGTCCACCTGTGCAGGATGACGATGGAGAAATCTCGCTGCTCCGTCAAAATTGGTAAGAACACCACCGATTCCTTTGATGTTGAGAAAGGATTGAGGCAAGGCGACGCGTTATCATGCAACCTATTCAACATCGTTCTTGAAGCCATTGTACGCAACGCACATGTCAACACCAGCGGTACAATCTATCAAAAGTCCGTTCAATTGCTTGCATATGCGGATGACATAGACATTGTCGGCAGAACGAAGCGAGCTGTGGCAGGGGCATTTGCGAGCATTGAATCGGAGGCGGCTAGAATGGGATTGGCGGTTAATGAGGACAAGACGAAGTATATGCTGTCATCGAGAGAGGAATCTCAACATCGTCGACTCGGGCAAAATATAACGATGGACAGATATAACTTCGAAGTTGTCAAGGACTTTTTCTACCTGGGCTCCACTATTACATCGCAGAATGCCATCAGTGCAGAGATCAAGCGAAGAATTACTTTTGCCAACCGCTGTTTCTTCGGTCTAAGAAGGCATTTAAGTAGTAAGGCCCTCTCTCAGAGAACCAAGGAGACTTTATACAAAACCCTAATCATTCCGGTCCTGCTTTATGGGTCAGAAGCATGGACACTGAAAGATTCGGATAAAAATCTGCTAGGGTGCTTTGAGAGGAAGATTCTTCGTGTGATTTTCGGTCCGGTGTGTATCGAAGGAGTATGGAGGAGAAGATTCAACGACGAGCTATACGGGCTATACAGCGACGTTGACCTGGTCAAAAAGCTGAAAATACAGCGGCTGAGATGGCTGGGGCACGTGGAGCGTATGGACAGCAACGCACCTGCCCGACGAGTCTTCGAATCCAACCCCGATGGGGTACGCAGCAGACGAAGAACCCGTAACAGGTGGCGCAATCAAGTGAATGACGACATCAAAGCACTCGGTGTGCGCAACTGGAAGCGGCTAGCTAGGGACAGAGCTGGCTGGAGGGGCTTGTTAGTTGAGGCCGAAGCCCACCCTAGGCTGTGAGCGCCATCAAAAGTAAAGTAAAGTAAGTAATAGTTTGGCAAATTAAGTTGCTCGCGAGATTCCAGTAATCACATTTTTTTTTTATTTTTTTTATTAAACTTTTTTTTATTAAGTTTGTTATTTATGAGTTATTTTAAAAATCCTATTATCATAACTGTTAACTATTTATTCCTTTTTGTAAGGAGTTATAATTTATAAGGATTATTTTAAAAATGTGCGCTATACAGCAGATGATGTGTATTAAACAAATAATGTGTAAGTGGTTAATCCAATGGCGTGGCGGAAAATTAAAATTTTCAACGATTTCATTGACAAACAAAATTTGGTTATCGACATTGATAGATAGACATAGATCATTTAATGAAAAAATTCAATAACTAAACAAATTATATTAGGAAAAGAGCCCTTAAACTTCGGTATAGAAACCACATTAGAGCTGCGATTCAAGGGGAGCGTCGCCAACAGTGAGACACTTTTTTTTTTTTCAAATGACTATATATTAAAAAGTATTCAGAGTATTAAGTTGATTTTAATTGCGTTAGATAGGTTTATTATTTGTGCAGTAAATTGCATACTTGAAATTATATTAACCGTTACCGATAAAATAATTTAAATCAAAATGGCCGCGTACCTCCCTGTCTCACTGTTGGTAAACCTACTCCAACAGTGAGACAGTCCTTCCCCAACATTGAGACACCTCCAACAAATATTTTAATAAAAAAAAGTATTGTTTGAGAAACATTTATATTTTATTATGCAACAAAGTTTTATGAATAAAAATATAACTGAAAAAAAAAATAAAAACTAATATTAAAGTTACAAAAAATGTCTTGAGTGACAAATAAATAGATAATACAAAATATCGGCTTCATTATTCATAAAATAAAATTAAAAAACTTAGCACACTTTAATTTGGTCAAATGTGATCCCAAAATGGACACTGGCTTGTTGCCGACTGGTGTGACCGCAAAGAATCGGCTCTGGGGTCATATTATATTTTTTATTGATGCACTTTAAATTTACTTTTGAGTGTTTTTTCCCACTGCGCCATCACGGCGCGGCTACTCTTCATTGAATGTAAATACAAACCTAACCAATCGGACGAACGTCTGTTGCATCACCTGCGACACAAAGCGCGACGTGTTCGTACATATTTCTTCGGAGTTATTCGGAATGTCTCACTGTTGGACGTGTCCCAATGTTGGCGACGTTCCCCTACTTATCATTTCTCACATCGCTGGTCGAATTGTTTATCGCAGCTCCAATACAAACACCCAAACCTGTGTATACGCATAAAATAATGTGTTACTTAGAAATCACATCGCCAAAAAAGTTTGATTTCTATCAAGTGAACTGAATAGTTGAGTTGCTTTTTATATTGATGCCAAAGAACAAATCTAGCCTGATTTAGGTACCTGCAATTTTTATTTAGTTCAAACGAACTGGGTTGAATTTTTTGATATTTTTATTTTTTTATATTGTTATTTGTATTACATACATATATGACTGTAAGAGGGGGCGGCAAATTAAACTGTTTGTTTCGAGCGACAAATGTTCTAGATACGTCACTGTTACTGAGATTCGTCATTTTCATTTCCGGTTATTATAGAATTCTTGATAACGTTGTATTATATGTATGTATTTTGTTGTTATATACACATAAACAAAAATTAGAAAACTACTATTAAAAATTATTGTTATTATTGTACTATTCGTACTAGAATGTCAGCTTATTAGGCTTGACCATTCCTTATTCCGTCAATTTCATTGAATTTTTTGAACAACAACAACAACTTAAAGGCGCTACCACCAATTGTTTGGCTGGAGATATAGCTATTTCGTGCTTTGCCACTTTTGCACTCATCAGGATTCGAACCCACGTAGACTGAGCAAATCTGATATACGTGGGTTCGAATCCTATGGCGTGCATAAAAAGTTTTTCAATTAAAATTGGATTAAAGCTCAGCACCACAAAAAGGAGACTGATGAGTGCAAAAGTGGCAAAGCACGAAATAGCTATATCTCCAGCCAAACAATTGGTGGTAGCGCCTTTAAGTTGTTGTTGTTGTTCAAAAATTCAATACTATTAAAAATATTTGTATACGATTCTCAGCCTTTTGAGAGTTTGTTGATTAAATATTTGTGTCCGAAATATTAAGAAAAACAAAACAATTTGTCAATCGTGTTTAAATGATTGGGGGTTGAGTCATAATAACCCATACGAGTGGTGTATATTTTTTTTTACATATATGTCACCTTATTAATGGACTACATAAGCAATATTATTAAAACTATATAGAAATTTAAAATAAGATTTCCCTCTAGTGGGCTTTAGGTCAGTTTTTGTTTTTTGTTGTTTTAAATTTTCAAGTGACGTTTCGGTTGTGAATACAACCTTCTTCGGATCTATGGTTAAAAATTTTTTTGTTTTTTTCTTTAAATACCTATAAATACTAATTGAGAATACTTACAGCTTGGGTATTTAAAATTCTCTGTAAGGTTTGATGATTATAGTTTGTTTTTTTTTTATTATTCAGTTTAGTTAAAATTTAAAAGTACGTTTAAGCAAATTGTTTTATATTTGAACTAGCGGACCCGTGCTCGCGTTGCTTCGCAGCTTTAAGAATAAAAATTAGTTTAATGTTGGGATACAAATCGGGGCTCAATGAGGCTATCTCATCGACAAATTTTTCAAAAATAGATTTTCTGATGTTTTTTTAAAGCTTCCGGATACACAACGTTGTTAATTGGATGGCTTTTTTGACATCACTTATAATACGCATGAATCAAGTTTGCGAATTTGTTTTTTTAATATTGAAAATATTTAATTTACAGGTTTTTCTTGAAGTACACGCTTTTTGAATGATTTGTATAAATTTGTTTGTTTCCTTAAAACCTAGGAAAAACATAGCTTGGAACACCCTTATGACAAATAATTTGTTCTTGAATAATTTGATTTAAATATTGGCTATACCGATTTTTTTAATTTAATTTTAAAGCGGAAAGCATATTTTAGCGGGAGGATAGAATCCTGTAAATAATTAATATTTAATTTTTTTCTAGAAGAATGCACGGTTCAGAGAGTTTTTGTATGATTGAATTAAAGATTTACCTTATAACAGATGAAATACTTCTTTTTTCAACATTTTCAACACCCTTGGCAAATAAATTGTTCTGTAATTATTCTGTTTAAAAATTTACCAGTTCGAATTTTATTCAAAGTAAATAATATAGAGGAAAGCATTTTTCAGAGGCTGCTATGGACTGTTACCAAGTCAAACTAATTACTTAATTTACTTTTAATCTGAAAAAAAAAACAATTAATTCATACACTAATAAAATTGATACTTGAAAATTTGATGCATAAAATTATTTTACATACCGTTTTTTTTGTTATTAACATATATTTTTATATTAGTGAAGTGCTAATTTTGTTCAGCTCTGTTCGGGAGCGTGGATAATGGCATTTCTGAGAGTCAGATACTTTTTGTATGAATTAAATTAATTTTTACAATAAACTGAAGAAATACTTCTTTTTGAACCACCCTTATATATCTGTTGGAGAACATCAGCTATTTGTTTCAATAATATGGTTTAAGTTTAGGAGAATGGCTTTTCTGAGAGGCTCGCTTCAGATACTTTTTGTATGATATACATAAAACTTTACTTTAAATTGAACAAAAAATGATTCTTTTTAAACACACACTTATATTTCTGTTGGAGAATATCAGTAAATTTTTCAATAATATGGTTTATGTTTAGGAAAATGGATGTCCTGAGAGGCACCCTATATTGAAAATATATCATTTTACAATTATTATCTAGAAGAATGCACGCTTAAGATACTTCTTGTATGATTTACATCAAATTTTACCTTAAATTGAAGAAATGCTTCTTTTTGAAACACACTTATATTTCTGTTGGAGAATGTGAATTAATTTTTTCAATAATATGGTTTAAGTCTAGGAGAACTGCTTTTCTGAGAGGCACCCAAAAAAAAATAAATAGTAAAATTAATTTAATTCAAAAATTACCAGTTTATTTTATGTTAACACAGTTCGGTAAACCACATTTCTTGTTTTACCCTCATTTGCCAAAACATATAAGTTTCGTGGCCTTGAAACCCGTGAACAGGCTACATATAGCTGTCCATGTGAAAAACATGGATTTTCTAGGTGAACACCTGCCACCTTAAGTGTCTGTCCTTGAGCCTTGTTAATCGTCATTGCAAATGCTAGGAAACTGCAACCTTTTAAATTGGATCGGGAAATCCGTAGGAATAATGGGAATTCGTGGAATTATGACATTTTCTCCTCTCGCTATCCCAGTTATTACTACTGCTTTTATTATTTTATGACCCAGCTGTGTTATTTGTAAGCGTGTTCCATTACACAACCTAGGAGCATCCAGATTTCGCATTAGAATAATTGGCACACCTAATTTTAATCGAAGTTTGTGGGGGGTACTCCCGGCAATTCCAACGAATTTAAAAACTCTACGGGATATGAAGTCACTTGTTCAGATTCTAAGACCGTATTAAGCGATAAGTATTCGACAAACTCTCCCTCAAGTTGCAACATATTTTCTTCATTTATTTGTGCTACGATTTCATTCGTTGGTGCCAAAATTGCCCTTTCACATAGCCAGTCTTTGTTTTGTATATTGGCCTGGAGTTGAGGATAAACATTTTTTATGAGGTCTGGCGTACTTTAAGCATCATTACATAATTCCTTATTTAAAGAAATTGTGCCACTTAAATCTGTTGGAACCCAACCATCTCCGATTTTCAAAAGTGCTTTTGCATATTTTCCTATCTCAGTATCGTTGAATATTTTGACTCTCATATTTATAGTTAGTCTCAGTTTTTTGACATAAGAACACAATGAAGACGCTTTTAAACATGCATTTATTTCATCTGCCGCTGTTCCTCTTGTTATAACAGCCAAAGTCTGCCTGAAGTCTCCACCCATTAAAACGACCATTCCCCCCATTATATGCTCGTTGTTATTTATATCTTGAATTGTGCGATTTAACGCTTCGAATGCTTTTTTATGCGACATTGTGCATTCGTCCCAAACCACTAACTTACATTACTGCAGCATTCTACCACGTTCGCTGTTTTTAGAAATATTGCAAACTGGCGTTTCTTCTGAAGCAAGGTTTAAGGGCAACTTAAGAATTGAATGCGCCGTTCGCCCACCATCAAGCAAAGTGGCGGCTTTTCCAGATGTAGCTACTGCAACAGCAACTCCTTTGTCTTTACGAACTTTTGCTAAGATCAGATTAAGCAGGAATGTTTTACCGGTTCCACCAGGAGCATCGAGGAATAATATAACACCTCTACCTGTTTCAATCTGCTGCAGAATATTTTTGAAAACATTTTTTTGTTTTTCGTTAAGACTTGGAAGTTGCATCATAGTCTAATTCACGCATAAGATCGCTGCTTGTCTCCTCTGTTCTTAACGGTGGATTTATTTGAAAGTCCGATTTTTCGAAAATCGAAATTTCGTAATCTCCGCAGTATATCATCTGACATATCATCTTTGTACTTTTCCCACATTTGCTGAGGATTTGAAATTCCACAGGTTGATATTTCATTTTACAGAAAATCAATTAAATTCAAGTATGATTTCCAATGAGGAAATGCTTGAAGCATCAAAGATAAGAGACATGTTCCTAGGTGGGGAAATTGGTGATGATTTTCCATCAGATAAAATTAATTTGAAAAATAAAACAACTTTAAAAAATGCAGCTAAAAAAGAAAACAGAGGGTCCTTTACGCACATTTCAGGGCCATCGACTTCAGCAGCAGCACTAAAAAATGCAAATGCTTTTAAAAGGAAAATAAAAAATATCATAGAATAAAATGTTAATGATTTGTATGACAAAATAATCAAGAATTTATTATTAATAAATTTGATTTTCATATTTGGGCTAGTGTTTTGTGTTAAAAGTTTAAAACAGTGCAACAAAAAATAATTAAAATGGAAAAAAGTGATTTAAATTTCATTTTTTAAATGAAACTTTGAATTTTCTTTTGCATGGATTGAAAACGTAATGGTTAAATGAAACTTTGAATTTTCTTTTGTGGGGATTGAAAACGTTTAATTAATTCCTGACATTTTTAAATTGTTTTTCTTGGACAACAGTGCATTTGATGGCCTGCATTTAGATTTTTTATTTTAGGGATTGAAAACGGACGATTAAACATACTCTAAGCAGTGCAACGACCCAAAAAAGAGTTAAGAGTCTCAGAACCCATGAAGCGTGTTACTTAATGCACTGGTGTCCAACAAAAACTATTGAAAAACTTCTAAAATGAATCATGAATACGAAACATTTAATGTTCATTAACTAATGTCCATCTCATAGTCTCCAATAGTTTGGGTATAGCTCCAACATTTTAATAAAAACCCTATTTTTTGCATTTTAATTGTTTTTTGTTGCACTTTTCAAAATTTTTGAAAATAAATAATTAGCCTATGTTCATTCCCTACATAAAAGCTCTCTTTCCACAAATTTTCATTCCAATAATTTCAGTATTTTCTTAGATAAAGTGGAACAAACAGACACACAAACATTCTTTCACATTTTATAATAATAATAATAATAATAATAATAATAATAATAATAATAATAATAATTTTAACTATATGCCTGTAAGACCTCAGGTCTTTTAAATGCAATGCACGGCACTAGTTAGAGGGAATAGAAGGAAAGGAAAGATTTATAATATTATTAAGATTAAGACATTAAAATTCAAATATATGTACATATTTCAAAACTTATTCAAAATATTTATGTATGTACATATGTATGTAAGTACTTAAGGCTCAGTTATGTCTACAAATGTTTAGTGCCTGAACTGACCATAGATGTTACTTAGTCCATCACAATCAGATCGCCTATTAATGCTATTTTCTGTGTTTTTGATATGCAACATTTCAAGAAACATTATTTTCTTATAATTCTTCTCGGTTTGTAGAATTCTGATATTTTGAAAATCTAGACTATGACTCTTTTCTATGCAATGCAAAGCTAATGCAGTTTTTTTTTGTACTACCTGTATTTAAATCGGATCTGTGGCCTGCTATTCGATTCTCAAGTTTTTGCATTCACGTTTAAATTCCGAAGAGTATTAGCTGGTTTAAAAGCTATACGGATTTTTTCTTTATCTCTAATGGGTGCGTTTAATAAACAGTTAGACAAATTTGGAATATATAAAGCACTTTTGTATATAATTTATGGAACATTTGATTTGGATTTCTGACTATTTTAAAATAATTATTTGATTGTGTTTTATTAGGCTGTTTTTGATTTTGGAATGCGAATAAAAACTCTTATTCCATTTTTATACCCAACGTTTCGTAAATATTCCTTACTTCTTCAGGGGCTTATTTTATTTATTCCAGTTTTGTATTAAATCATACTATATCTATTAAATAATCCCATTATTGCATCAACCATCGGCCATCGGCACTGACACAAAAATTGAAAATAAATTAACAAATATAGGCACGAAATAAACAGAAAAAACTATTCAATTAAACGAGAAATTACATAAATGTTATCACAGATTATCAGGTACTTTTGTTATGATATAATAATTATTAATTAATGATTTAAGTATTTCAATTGGGAAAGAATTGGATGATAACGTATTCATTATAATCACAATGTTCTTTTGACGAAATACAATATTACTAATGCTATTATCTAATACTCTACTTATAAAATTTCTAGCTGTATTTATAATCATTTGTTTTGGCTGTTTTGAATTGAAAGGACAATGGGCCCAGCACCAATAGTAACGGCTTTGATATCGTGTATAGGTACATCTTTATGCATTCGTTATCCGTTAACCGTTTGTCCCAATTCGCTGTGTGACAAAAGTTATTTAATTTTGATTAAAATGAGTTTTAGGGTCACAATTCCTTTTTTTCCATAGTTTTACTTTAATATTTTATGTATTTTTCGCTCGATTTAAGCCATTTTTTGGAATTAAGTTTTCGAACCCATGAAACACTACCTGAATTTTTTAAGATTTTTAAAATTATCAAGCATCAATTTTATGCAAAAAGCCGTTTTTGGAGTATCTAATTTGTAAAAAATACAAATGTTGGTTTTTAAAGAATATTTTTGATGTCGAAATTTTTACCTCATTTACCAAAATAAAAATAGGTATTGTTTTTAAGGTTCGTTTGCAATTCGTAAAAGTAAGACAAATCAACTCACAAAACGACCCTCAAAACCCCCCTTATATATTATATTATAAGGGATTGAAATATTTTTGACTTATTCCTTATTTAGTAAAGAAAAAATTGGTACTATATTTATTACGGGCTGATCACAAAATAGATCAAAAAAAAAAATATAAACAAAAAATATAATATTTTGTTTGCTTTTTAGGGTACTAAAAGATTTTTAACTGAGTCAGTTCCATACCGATTTTAAGTTTCTTTGCGGTTTTTCAAAGAAGAATGTTAGTCTCTTTTTTATCATACACACAAATTAGTAATCCACGACCTTGTTTTACACAAAAATCACTAAATAGTCCAGAATCAAAGCCAGGTCGTCGTTTTTGAACAAGTAGACAACAAAAACATTTTTACACTAAATCTTCGTTTTCATTATCGTCATTTAAGACAAACTTTTAAAATCGTACTTGATTTTGTAGCTTGACCAAACAATTTATAAAAACAACTTCAAAGGTCTAACATTCTTCTTTGAAAAAGCACAGACACTTAAAATCGGTACAAACTGACTGAGTTAAAAATCTTTAATACCATAAAAAGGAAAAATCTATTTAGGAAACATTTCGTAAAAATTGTACAACCATTTTCTTCGTTACTAGATAAGGAATAAGTTAAAAAAAATGCAGCCTTTTGTCACACAACGAATTGAGACAAACGGTTAACGGATAATGAATGCATACAGATGTACCTATACACGATATAAAGGCTGTTATTATTGGTGCTGGGCCCACGCTCCATACATATTTGCGAATTGTCCTTTATCAAACAAAAACTGACCTTAAGCTCACTAGAGGGTAATGTTATTTAGCAATAAAAAAAAGGTCACGAAAAAAGGAATTAGTTTATAGAAATTTTATCCAAAAAAAAAAAAACCGTTTGAAAAAAACGATTCAATGGCAGGCTCTGAATAACGGTTTTGTTATTTTTTTTATACATATGCGATTTGGTTTACCTAGTGCCCAGAAACGAGGTACTATAGAGTGTACCAACGTACGAGTATTTTTTCTTCCTAAACAATGGGAGTAGGCTAAAATAAGCGGAATAAACCAAGACGAATTGTTTAATATTTTCTTTTATACTGCCTAAACCCCATGGTTTACAGTTCTGTGTCCATATTCAAAAATTATGCTCTTGAACTAAGCTTTCCAAAGTTGTAAATCTCATTTGTGGGCACTAGATGCACAATTATTCCCATTCATTTAATTTGCTAAATCGAATAGGAAAAAGTAAATTTTCATACTGCGAATTATACGCCAACCATGATGTCATACGCTATTAATGGCCATTGATATAAAAGTTCCTTTATTTTGGGGTCTATTCAGTTCATAAAAAGTTTCCAATACTGTCATTTCAATGGAACACTATTAGAATTAATTTTTGCTCTAATTGCAATATTTGTTGCCATATTCTTCCTAAACCCCATGGTAAACAGCTTTCCAACGATTCGTGGCAATAGGTATACCAAAATGACCATTCTACTTTTTAAAATACTTTCAAGTTTACCCATGGACCAGCCTAACATATGAACCTACTGTATGTTTTCGTAATATATAGCTTCACCAGCTGACCCAGCGAACTCCGTTCCGCCCAATTTTTTAATGCAATAAAAATAATAATTCCAAGCCTGGCACATGCTGTTTGATGTACTTAAATCGGTCAAATCAAATTCAATATTCAAAAATTCTGTTAAATGCAATGGAAATATCTAAAGTATAACAATGTCGACGTGTTTCAATCAAACCGCAGTGACTGATGGCCAAACCCGCTTTTTTACTGAAGTGCTTTTTGATAAACAACGTTTTTTCGTTCTATTCTCGTTCTATTTTCGTGATATAGTTTGTGGCTTCGTTTTCATCCATCAAGGGTTCGATGGATTTGTATGAATGTGACTCTTCGTCGATTTGATTTTGACTAACGAAATCCAAATGATCGACATCCTAGTTTTTCGCAACCAAAATCGGTCGTGCCCTCAGCTAATTATGGCAAAAATTGGGTGGAAATTCAATCAGACTGGTCGACTGGAATCACGCCCACGACTAACAATTGCCTGGAGAGCTCTACCATGTCGTATAGCAACTCGCGTGTTTGTTTTCAACTGCAATTTATTCACATATCCCTATAAGGACGACGGCTTCGGACAAGTGTTCAATTCATCTGTCGGATTTTATGTTGAAATGACAAGCAGCCCAGCTTATGAAGAAAATAACCTGACAGCATAATCATTGCGCCACTAAAACGCCTTCCATCATTGCGTATATCTTTCAACATGCGATTCAAGGCTTCCCATGCACATTTGTCAGCCATTGGGCAATTGTCGTAGGTGGTAATGTTACGTTGCTGCTATACTTTCGCCATCGCAGACTTCTTTGAAATGTTGTATATAGGTTCTTAATCTACTTCCAAATTCAATGGAAATTTCAAATTCAATGGAAATTTCAAATTCAATGGAAATATCAATGCAGAATGGTACAACACCCTTCTTACAACGATCAATCTCCTAAGAGGCCAATACCAAAGCAATCTCAGATCTCTTACGAATCGTAGTCAAAGTCAGTGAAAGCAGAAAAAAAATTCCAATTCCAATGAAAGCATCAAGGAAGAAAATGCCGCCATTTCCGTTATTGAATGCTTGCATCAATTCATTGAACATCTTGACTCAATACGATTCGATCAAATCCATTTATCGGTCGAGTTCTCGATTAAATGCGAACAAATGCAATAAAATACATGGGATTTCCCATATAAAACTTCAGACGTCCGTTACCGTTAATATAATGAGCTTACAACTTCCTGGGCCCAGATCGCGTAAGACTAAAACGATTGTTCGATTGAACGATCGTCGTTTTGACTGTTGCTCTCTCTATATTTCCATGTGTGTATACAGACAGCTAGCGTCATAACGACGATTGTTCAATCGAAAAATCGTTTTAGTCTTACGTGATCTGGGCCCTGGATTTTTGTTTTACTTATTTAGAACAAATTAGGGGGGTGCGTCATTCAAACTAGGACAATGATCCTTATAAGGACCACCCTAATATAATATAGAAGATATTGTTTACAAAAGCAATTTTCATTTTTTGTCATCCAAATAATTTTTTTTTGTGAATTTAGCGAAATAGCTATTAACGGTTTAAGATGTTTATCGAAAAATACCATCACAATTAGAAAAATTGCATCAGAATTCTTTAATATAAATTACATGGCATACTACATTATTTGAATATGTAATTTGATACGAATTCCAGCCAATTTTAAGTTTAATTAATGTCTAAATGGACGATAAGGTTTGTGCGGTGATGTTAAGATAAATGGGTCAGGTAAAATCATTTCACAGCTTGCAAATTCATTTTTATTCTTGTAATTAATTTATTTGAACTACATTTGGCAAAGTGAAATCATCCTAGTCAAATCATTATCGTCCTTTTTTTGTTTGTTTATAGGTATAATATAATTTTTAAACAACAATAACTTAATAAAGAAAAAAAAAAAAAAAACAGTTCTTCTATTAGATTACGTAACATACAAAAAAGCTAAGTCGTCTGTATATCGTCAGCTTGTTTTTTTTTTAGTTTGTTGTCTATAAAAAAAAGATAGTTTAAATATCTACCTACCAACCACAAAACAACCCTCAAACAATGTGCACAAAAAGATTTTTCAAAAAAAAAAAAAAAAAAAAAATGAAAAGTGATACACCAAACCCACCACCCTTTTCACGTATCTTTTATTTGAGTATTTACTTTTTTATTTAATTTATTAAGGTACGCCAGTATATACCAGCAAACATATGTATATATATATATAATTAAATTAACAAATCAAGTCAACTTCTCTTCCTTAGCAAAAAGAAAATAACATCTGCACAGGTGAATGCCATTCTGAATTTGTTACTGCTTCTTTTTGGAGTTAAAAAAAAAACATTTCTATACTCCCCTCAACGCCACAGTCCACACATCACTACACAAAAAGAAAATATCATACATCAACCAAAAGAGAAAAAGAAAAGAATTTGCGTCCCCTTGATTCGGGTGCATCTTTCATCCCAGACTATAGCAAGAAGCCACAATTTTAGCATTAGAAACAGAAACACCAATCATCATCATCATCAAACTAAACTCCAAGATTTCGACCCGAAGCAAATAATGTATACAACGCAGTTCTCCACCCGCACCATGACGAAAAACAATCAACCAACAAACGAACATAAGCATCAACAGCAATTTCTTAAGCAGCCAGCCGTCAGCAATCGCTGGTGCTCTTGCTCTACTGGGACAAAACTTCTGCCAGTGTAGTTGGGATATTCAAACAAAAAAAAACCTTCAGTTTTTACCATAAAAGTCCCAGTTGTCTTGCATTTTGTTCTTTAAATTTCGTTTCAACAAGTTTTTTCTTTTTTTTTTAACATTTTCGTTGTCATTATGGTACGAGAGCCGACCGTATGTTAGCTCATCGCATTGCGGCTGTTGAAACATTACAATCGACAAAGTTTTTCAGGTTGCTATTCGTAGAAATCGCACTTTTTTGGTTGCAATTTTGCCTTGGCTATAAACTTAAATAGAGTTTTATAAATGGGGTATCACAAGAAAGCTTAAACTGCTTTCTTAATAAACCAGAGGGGTCTGACACACTTTTGCTGGTTGTTGCGGGGAGTCGGACAACTTTCGTAAAAACATCTATTTTTGTGGCTTTTGTGTTTAAAATGCATTGAATCGGTAAAGGCTATTTTCTAGCCTTTGCCATAAAGTTGTCCACGTGTTACCGTGTTCACCTCAGGTGTGACAAAAACCTAGAGTTTTTAGGTAGGGTCGAGACTATACAAAAAATCGGAGGGAGGGGGTCTATTCCTCTTGGTTTAGGGTTTAGGCGGAACAGTATTCGAAAAATTAATTTTCAAACTCAAAAAGTTGAAGCTAATTTTATCAAATTTAATATTCAGTTTTTTTTAAGTTTTTGTTGAGCTCCTGATTGGCGAACTGTCTTTTAAAACATTTATATCAGTATCAGTTAAAAAACATTTTCTAAGCTAACGATTAAATTTTTTGTTTCCTTGAAAGTTCGTTATAAAGAAGTTTGACCGTATATTGAAAACCACAACAATGGCCGCGTTCGGATACGTAACCAACGGATTTGTTCGTGTTGTTGTAATGCCTAAGGAAAAACCAGCTGACGAACCAAATAGCTGATATCAAAAAGAAATCTAAAGTTATCCCAAAAATGTTCGGATTTGTTTGGATTATGCTAACAGCTGACATCTCATCTGTTCATTTTCTTGGTTTTATTTGGTTTGGTAACGTATCCGGTTTTGGTGGTTCGAAAACATATCAGATTCTAACGTATCTCAAATACGTTTCTGCTTACCACCCGAACGTGGCCAATGGTTTTACATCCGAATTGTCAAACATCGATGGTTAAAAAATGTTGGTATACGTTTGAAATGTCAAAACAACCAATCCGTTCAAAAACCTATATGGATACCAATCTATCTTAGATAGGCTCCGCATAGATTCTTGAATTTGTATGAGGCTCTTTCTACTTTGTTTCCCTATAGATTTTAAAGCAAATTTCTAGAAAATTTCAAGTAACTATTAGGCGTTTTTCGAAGTAAATCCAAAGTTCCAACACTATCGTGTCACATCGGCAACGCTGTGCTTTCATGTATTTGTTTGACATAACTATGCATCATGAATGTCAGCAACTATGCACATGTGTTTTGTGTGCAGCTCTGCATGCATAGATGCGTGCAGACTTGCTGCACACCTGTTTTAGCCATAAATACCTCGTTTGTTAATATTTCTTATTTTCAAATATAGATTTTTAAAATCGACGGATGATGAGCCAAAAGCAAGATATTTTTAAAAAATATCTTCAAGTTTTCGGCTACCATGTAGGTGTAGGCCGTAGATGTAAGTTTCCCTTAACGCATATCATTTTATTAGAATATACAATTCATAAAATTAAAATCAATTTGTGTTGTACAAATAAGTACATTGAATTGGAAAAATATTTTCATCCTTTATTTAATTTTCCTTAGAATTAAGCATTTGGTTAGAAAGTAAACTTATATTATCGTTTTTCTCGGAATAAATTTGAGTGGACTTTAAGCCGTTTTTCCCCTGGACTCTTCATATATGAAACACATCTAGCACTGAACTGTTCTACGATGCGATATTCTTCGTCTGAACTCATTAGCCGAGTTTTTTGAGAGAGTGTATAGCAATTAGAAACAATACAAAACAAATTATTATAAAGAATTTTGTTTGTGTTTTCCATGTAAAAAACTTGCTGAGTTGCAAAAAACACGGCTATTGTAAGAACAGAAAAGAGTGAAGTTGCCTGCGCTCAGCTTTTTGCTCCATTCGCTTCGACTTTTAACTACGAGTAAATGGAGCGTATTCTGAGCTAATTCTGATTGAAAAATAATTACAAGTTGAGCAATCTGAGTGGTCTGAGCTAAAAAAGAAACACAATCTTTTTTTGACAGATCAGTGATCTGCTCTGAGGTTAAAAAAGAAAAAACGCCTATTGGCATTTTCGATTGGTAAAATTGTTATTCCAAAAAATAATAATAAGATAAAATACATAAGAAGAACAGTCGATACACTGATTTAATGAATTGAATTTTAAACTGCTTCCATTTTATATTAGAAATAATTTCGTTCATATTTTGAACATAATTTTCATAGCAGCGGTAAATCAAACAATAAAAACCACATTAACAAACTACATCCAGCTCAAAATTGTATTGGAGAATGGAGATGGTGCAGGAAGGCGTTATCCTGACGAAAAATTTACATCTGCGAAATTGATTTCAAACCAAAACAAAAATCAATTTATTTGCCCAATGGAACGCAAAAATTGTAAATCTCCATTTTGACAGATCTAAATCCAAATTAAATTATTTTTTTTTACCAATGGCATACTTTCATTTTTAATTTAAACCAACATAAAAAAAAATCAAGTTTAGAATCAAATTGGTTGACCTTATTCCCAATCGAAATAACCAACTCAAGATTGCGTACATTCCAAAAGAAAGAAGTTAAAATTGAGTCGGTCTATGAACACTGTTTTCGCTGCTGCCGATTTTGTTTTCAAAGTGAGGTTAGGACACAGTGTTATTTATGGCCCCAACAAAGGTCGTTAATATTGATTTTTCAAACAAATCATATTTCTATTGGATTTCCCTCGATTTTCCACAGCAATTCGAGTTGATAAGATGAATGAACAACAATAATTAATCGCTAGCACTTTGAAAACGTTAAATTAGCAACTTATATTTCTGTAAAATAAAAAATCCTTACGTTCAATGATCATTGGAATTTCACGGACGACTTTGTCCCCCATTTTTGGAGATTCTTTTTTTTTTTGTTTGGATTATAAGTTCAGTTTTATTATTATTATACTTTTTTGAATTGTTTAATTAACAAGACACAAACTTAATTATATTTTACTTACTCGCCATGGTTTTTTGATGTTTATTTTAAACTTTTGTTTAATATTTCGTAATGAATACGGACTGAGGAGTTATTTTGGAAAGTTTTTCCGTTTTTTATTTTTCTTTTATTGAATTTTCTACGCTGAAAAAAATGTTTAGTGCACTTGAGACACACGACCCGATAATTGGGAAAAAACACGACACCAAGAGAAAAAATACACAAAAATAGTGTTCAATTACAAATTATAACCTATCGAGAGATTTTAACAAAAACTTTGGATAACTTATTTAGGCTACATTTACAGTTTGAAGAAAAAATAACTATTGCTTTTGGTTGAATTGAGTTTTGATGAGACTGGGAAAATTTTTTAATTTAACATAACTCATCGGCGACCGCGGCGAATATGATTTATGAATTTGATGAAGAAAAGTAAAACAACAAAATAAAGAGCGAGTACACAGGATTTGTTAAACGAATTAGGAGAGAAAGAGGAAAAAGGTAAATTTGATTCGAGTGGATTGTGGATGCTGAGGATGTTGTTATATTTGAAAAAGAGATGGAGCCTGTTCAATTTTTAATGGCAAGTTCAGTACGCCATGGATCAGTTAAGGCTCAACTACATAGGCCTACTTTTGTACAAAAGTACAAAAGTGAGAAATAAATCTCTATTCTGAAGACACCTGCTTGCAAATAAACAATGGAAACTTGTGCATGGTGGTTTAATTTGATAGTTAGAACAATTTTCGTATTTTTTTCTGCAAGCATGTTTCGTTAGCGAGCATTTTAATTTCTCACTTTTGTACAAAAGTAGGTCTATGTAGTTAAGGCTTAACACACGAGGAAACTTGTTTTTTTTTCTGAAGTTCCTTTTTGCTGATTATTTTTTTTTTTTTTGTTTTAAGGCTCTCCCAAACCAATGCGAAACATTCGTTGACATGCGAATGCTTCTTCACCGCAACAAATGTTCCGCATGGTTTGGGAGAGCCTTTATTATCCTAACCGGTGTTCACATTACACTGACTTCTCACGGCTCATTTGAGGTTCTCCTAAACCAATGCGAAACATTCGTTGCGGTCAAGAAACATTCGCATGTCAAAATTTATTTATATGGTGAAATATGAGAGTGCCCACACCAACGCGGTGGAGAAACATAATATGAATTAATTTTGACTGACGAATGTTTCTTCGCCGCAACGAAGGTTTCGCATTGGTTTGGGAGAGTCTTTAATAGCCCTTCAACACTACCCCCCTGTGTATTAATACATGCCAAATTGAAAATGGGAAAGAATTCCATGCGACTGGCAAATTTGTGTGAAAGAAATGACTTTTCATATTTTGCTTCTACACTTGCTTGTATTAATACATTACCTTAACCTAAAAAAAAGTGTGATAGAATGTGGGATAGAATTAGAACCATTCCTAAAATTATTCATGTAACACATGTCAAATCGTGTGGGATAGAATGTCGGGTTGTGTAGGCTGGGCTTTCATATTTTGTTTCCACACTATTCTACATGATTTGTTCCCACTTTTTTGACATGTATTAATACAGAGTGCGGCGAAGAAACATTCGCATGTCAAAATTTATTTACATGGTGATATATGAGAGTGCTCACACCAACGCGGTGGAGAAACATATGAATTTATTTTGACTGACGAATGTTTCTTCGCCGCAACGAAAGTTTCGCATTGGTTTGGGAGATCCTTAACTCTAATCTGCACTGGTACACACTTGTAAATGCGTTCTGAACAATTGACGTTTGAAACTTTTATTCATCCAAATGTCAAAATTTCAAAAGTCCAATCGTTGGCCTGGGAGATTTTGTTCACTGTTGTTACATCTTGTTCTTCGCTGCTAGAATCTCAAAAGTGCTAGCAACTCAGTTTATTCATGTGAAAGGGGATTTATGGCTTAATTTTATTGTCTTGCCGACATAAAATTGTTGTTGTTATCGTGTGCGATTGAGAGGTACAGCCGACTTGTTCCTTCCCGTTTCGGCCGATTTTTCCATTCAGCAATGGAAAATCGTTCAATGTAGATCAGTACTTAAGCCTCAACTACATAGACCTACTTTTGTACAAAAGTACAATAAAGGTTAGACCGCACACAACTGCAGCGGAACTACACTTCACGACGCGGCAAAACATTATTTGTATGAAACTGTATGAGCTATATCGCACTAAGCGGCAACTGAACTTTATTAAATTTCATACAAATTATTTTGAATCGCAGTTCCGCTGCAGTGCAGTTCCGCCTAGTGCGGTCTAACCTTAAAGAGAAATTAAAATGCTCGCTAAGGTAACATTCTTGCAAAAAAAACATACAAAAATTGTTCTGACACATAAATTAAACCACCATGCACAATTCTCCATTGTTTTTTTGTAAGCAGGTGTCTCAAGAATAGATATTTATTTTTCACTTTTGTACTTTTGAATAAAAGTAGGCCTATGTTTTTAAGGCTTTACAAAAAACAAGCCTCATGGTGGATTTACATGTATCTGCATTTGGTTTCTGCACAAAAAAGGGGATGTCAAATACAAAATGTTTATTTGTTAGATAGAGAGGAAAGATCAAAATGCAGAAGAACTTCGTTTCTGCATTATAGGAAAGTGCCATTATGCAGAAATGAAGACGATCCCTTCTTGATGGTTCTCTTTTAATCGCTCGGATTTTTTGTATATATCTGTCCTGCTCTACTTTTCTGCATTATGCAGACGAAGCTACATGTAATGGTGGATTTACATGTATCTTTATCTGCATAATGCAAAAAAGTAGAGCAGGACAGATGTATACAAAAAATCCGAGCGAGTGCAAGAGATCCATCAAGAAGATGAACATGTTCGTCTTCATTTCTGCATTATAGCACTTTCCTATAATGCAGAAACGAAGTTCTTCTACATTTTGATCTTTTCTCTCTATCTAACAAATATACATTTTGTATTTGGCATCCCTTTTTTTGTGCAGAAACCAAATGCAGATACATGTAAATCCACCATAAATCCAGTATCATGGCTCGCTCACAACCCATTTGTCCCGGTCTACATTGAACAATTTTTCCAGTGTCGATCTTTTGTTCATTGGTGAAGGGGGTGAAAAGTGAGGGGTAGGGATCAAATCGTTTGTATGTCCCGATCTACATTGCCCGATATTTCCACGAAGATTTTTCCAGAAATCGTGTGAAATGTACACACAGAACTATTTTTTCCATGAGATTTTTTCCTTGTCTTCTTCATTTTTTTATTTCTGTGCTCTTCATTTTGCATTTATGTTCACTCACACCATCAACCCAACGGCACACTGATACCGAACACACAAACAGCTGGAAAGAGGGCGAAAGAGAACATAAACAGACTGGAAAAATCGTTCGATTTTTGTGGTACAAACGATTTGATCCCTACCCCTCACTTTTCACTCCCTTCACCCACGAACAAAAGATCGGCACTGGAAAAATCGTTCAATATAGTCCCGGTCTACATTGAACGATTTTTCCAGTGCCGATCTTTTGTTCGTAGGTGAAGGGAGTGAAAAGTGAGGGGTAGGGATCAAATCGTTTGTACCACAAAACTCAGACGATTTTTCCAGTCTGTTTATGTTCTCTTTCGCCCTCTTTCCAGTTTTTTGTGTGTGTTCGGCGTCAGTGTGCCATTGGGTTGATGGTGTGAGTGAATATCAATGCAAAATGAAGAGCACAGAAATAAAAAAATGAAGAAGACAAAGAAAAAATCTCATGGAAAAAATCGTTCTGTGTGTACATTTCACACGATTTCTGGAAAAATCTTCGTGGAAATATCGGGCAATGTAGATCGGGACATAGACCGGGACTATCACAAAACTCGAACGATTTTTCCAGACTGTTTATGTTCTCTTTCGTCTTCTTTCCAGTTTTATGTGTGTGTACGGTGTCAGTGTACCGTTCTTTTAATGGTGTGAGTGAATATCAATGAAAAATGAAGAGCACAGCAATACAAAAATGAAGACAAGAAAAAAATATTATGGGAAAAATCGTTCTGTGTGTACATTTCACACGATTTCTGGAAAATCGGGCAATGTAGATCGGGATTTTTTTTTTACTGAATTCACTCATTATGCAAAGCCAAAATGACAACATGGAAGATGACATTTCGAAACTGGAATATGGAAGTGTCAACTTCTTTTCCCTCAACAGACTTTTTGCTGCAAAAATTAAAGTTTTTCTAATTTTTTGTTTGTTAAATTCTAATCCAATTTCTTGTTTAAATACATCGATAAAATTTAATATTCTCCTAAAAACTATAATTTTTGTGAAAAAATTTCCAAAATTTCGGACAAAAACTCTAATAAAATGCCACCAGCTTCGGCAGTTACCCAGGCTGGCAAGGCTGAACGTGATGAACGTCTACGGGAGGCCCTCAAATCATTCATTTTAAAAGAACGGCAACGAAAAAAAGAAGGTCTTTCTTCCGAAATTATAAAAAAGCATTGTAAATCTTAAACATTTTGTATTTTATAGAATATGAAGCCGAAGTTGAAGAAGAACGCCTACGAAAAGAGCGCGAAGCACGAGAACGTCAGGATGTTATGACCCTGGGCGAGACACGAGAACAAATTACAAAATTGGACCAAAAGCTCACTGAGCTAAGGAATCAAAAACAGCAGCTGTTTCTTCAATTAAAAAAAGTTCTCAACGAAGATGAGAATCGCAAGAAACAACAACAACAAAAGGATAGGTAAGAAAAAGTAGATTTTTAAATAACAAACCTTTACCAATGATGATTCTTGTTCTCGCTTAAGTGAACTATTTGCAATGCAAGCGATGCAAGCACAGAATGCACCCCAGCCTCAAGTATTTCTTCCACAAAGACTCCAGCACCAACACCAACAGATTCTTCAGAAAGTTGTAAGTTATGTCTTAAAAAGTCTCAAATCAAAATCGAAGAAGTAAATTCTCTTATTCAGCCTGTGGGTGTAAGTAATCAGGGAATAAAACGGAATCGTAGTCCGTCACCGCCACAGCATCAAGCGTATTACAAAAACCCCGCCTATCCGCAGCCAAGTGAGCCTACCTCAAAGAATTACCAATCAAGCTATGCTTTCTCTTTCAATTCTTCTTTTCCAGAGCACGATGATGGGCGTCGTGGGGCAGATATTGCGCGCGTTTTGTGGAACAGTAAGTTGAGTAACTTTTTACGAAAAGCATATCAATCTTTTACTCTCTTACCCTAGAACCCCCAAACCAGTATCAAAATCCACCTGGCACTCTGTTCTACCAAACAGCTAGCAATGCGCCCAGCCACGGTCAGCAGGACAATCGGGGGCCTGCTATCATCTATCCCTCGTACAATCCAAATCTTAATCTGCCTCTGAGGCAGACCTATCACATGGATATGCATCCGCAGCAGCAATCAGCTCAAGGCCATTCCTCGAAAAATGATCAACAATCTCAGAAACCACCCGCACAAGTCTACCACATCAACTTGGACCAGCCGCCGATATCACAGGCTTCCGGTTCAGTGTCTCTTGCTTCACAACATAAACCTCAAGTAACAATGGAGAAAATCTCCGATCGTTATCATGTCGAACTTAAAGTCGATCCGTCAGGACATGGGCCTCCGCAGCCAACGCATCTATCTGAAGGAGTTGTTTACACACAAATGATTTCTGGTATGCCAATGCATCCGAGTGTGATGCAAATGACTGGAAACCCTCAACAGGTATTCAACAACATTACTGCTTTTAAATATTTAATTTTAAATACTATTTTCTAAGAATAACAAGCCGGGAGGAAGCATCACTCAAGGATATTCGCAGAGCAGTGGCAATCCTGGACATCCACAGCAACAACAACAACAGCAACAACAACAACAACAACAGCAACAACAAATGCCCGGACAACAGCAAAGAGGGCAGCAGATGCATTATAGAAGGCTATATTAGATATAACCATATAACTCATAGACTTAAGAAAAAAAGAAGGCAGAAGCAAACACACAAAATAAACTTGGTTTAATTTTTTAAATTCGACTTTGTTTCCTTTTAAATGAAATTTTATATTAAACGGATTTTGTTTTTTTTTTTTCAATACTTTGCTTAGCGAAGGTTTGGAATTTGGAGTAAGAGTGTTTTTATTATGATTGGACTGTGACAAAATATAAGCATTATCTTATCGTTTGAAATTACAGAACGGCAGTAAAATCCGATCGGAATTTAGTTTGCGCTTGAGGTATCTTCATATTACCTACACGTAATGTGGATAAAAATAAATGATCTGTTTGATTTAAGAGAACTGAAGACATTTTATTAAAAATTGTTTGAATGTTCGTGTATTCTTGAAAAAAAAAAAAAAATTTCGTCATGGCTCTACCAAACTTCCCTTTAAGATTTCAGCTCGAAATTTATTTTCCCTTAATATAATAAAAGGACATCCAATGTGATTGTCATGCTTTAATTAAGAATACTCAAACAAATTGCTTCCTAAAATTGCAACAAAATTTGTGAAAAGCATTCAGGGGCCGCATCACGTAAAACTAAAACGAAAGGACGATTTAATATTACTATCTCTATCACTTCAGTAGAGAAAAATAAAGACAGCTATCTTCAAAACGATATTGTTCGATCGTTTTTGTTCCTTTTTTTCGATATTAAACTTACTGTATTGGGTATGCCTTTTTCTTCCGGTTATGCTGTTTTTATTTGCTATATAATTTTACTTAATTATTAATATAATTGTATAATTTGGTACTTACAAATGTATGTAGTACATACATAAATAAATTTATAGTAAGTAAGAATGAGAAGTCGGGAAAACAGCTTCATTTATTATCTATGAAGGAAACTTCCATTAAGCCCGTTAGTCTAGGAGCTATACCCCCTTCCCGTAGACACTTGAATATCACCTCAGTTTGAGGGTGTTTTTTTTTCTTAGTTTTCAGGCGTGGGGAATCCGTATCCGGAGTAAGTTTTTGCAAAATCCGGTGCGAAGTCATTGTTACTAACGAATTTTGATGCATTTTTGTAATGCAATAAAAGTGATTAATGTTAGGAAAAAATGCTACGAATAAATGTTCCTTATTTTATAACGAAGAAATTTGTTTTTTTTATTAATGTAAATCGGTAAATAATTGCCCAAGATATTGCCAATTGATTCTTAGGCTGCGCGTACAGTAGTGCGACAAAGCGATGCGATGCGAGAAGGTATTTGAGTTTCGAGCAAAAGTGGTCAATAGAGTTTGTGAACGTGATGCTTGCGATAAGTATGTGATAAAATCGCAACACTCGCAGCAAATATCGCTTCACTGTACTCACGTTTATAAGAATAAATGTAAATATTTTTCTCGCACGGAAACATTTCTCGCATCGCATCGCTTTGTCGCACTACTATACGCGCAGCCTCGGTAGGGAGTGCGCGCGCTCAATTGAGGGAGCGCGAGACGGAAGAACGTATTTTGTATGTAAACGGTCAGAGTTATCGTGAAAATTGCCATAGAAGAAATTATTCTCTATATTCTGACAAACATTTTCGTTTGTATTTTGTCTCAATTGAATAATTAGATTTGGAGATATACACAGAAACGTAGACTAAGAATAAGATTTTTCACATTCACATGGTTAAAGAAGACCAATTTACTCAAATTTCCGCACGATAAAGAAAAACTAAAAATTAATAAGAGCATTGAGTTTTGAAAACAAAAATAGTAGGTACTTAATAACGTACAATTTAAAAAAAAATTAGTTAAATTTTGAGTTTGAAAATTAATTTTTCAAAAAACTGTTCACTCGAACAATTGAATTTGAAAATAATATTAAAGAATAGACTTTTGGCTTTTCAAAATGCTAGCATGACTCCATTATTTTTTAATATTTTATTATTATTGTTTTAAGTGATTCTTATTTTTTTTTGAAAATTGCCCCTCCCGCCTAAACGGAGGGAAATATACCCCCTTCCCATACGATTTTTTTCTTGCCTAAGTCCAACCTACCTAGCCTTTTGTGACACCTTATGCAAATCACCCTGTATACCTAAGCACAAGCTGTTATTATATTAAAAAATTGGAATGTGGAATATATCTATCATGCCTTAAAAAAATTTATATCTTTAAAACTAGACGGTATAAATAAAAAATTGAAAAAAACGCTTTTATTGGTTAAAATCAGGAGTATAAATTAAAAATACTTGTTTTATGGTTTATCATGCGGAAATTTGAGTAAATTGGTCTTCTTTAACCATGTGAATGTGAAAAATCTTATCCTTAATCTACGTTTCTGTGTATATCTCCGAATCTAATTACTCAATTGAGACAAAATACAAACGAAAATGTTTGGCAGAATATAGAGAATAATTTCTTCTATAACAATTTTCACGATAACTCTGACCGCTTACCTAAAAAATACGTTCTTCCGTCTCGCGCTCCCTCAATTAAGCGCGCGCACTCCCTACCATAGAGTAAGTATACTACCTAGAGGCCCGACTCGTACCCCCCTTGCCATAAACACCCGCAAAATTTATTTGAGGTGAGTAAGAGAAAACTCTCTTAATCTACTCTTTTTTTCCTATCCGTGAATCCATGTGAGTGGTGGATTAAAAAACAAAATGGCGAAATTTGCTCAAACTGACAGGTATGTTTTTTTTGTTGTTTTCGTTTTGTCAAAAATCTGACAGTTCTAAGTAAAATAAATTATGTGAAATCTAAAATCATGTAAAGTTTTTATTTTAATATCAATTTGACACCTGGTAAGTTGCTTTCCACGCCACCTGCATCTCAAGCGCTTAAGCTTCAAAAGGCGATAGAATTATTTTCGATTTGACGTTCAATGTATTTCCCATAAGAGAAAACGAAAAAAGCGCCAGATGAAAATTAGTTTTACCAAATTATTTTATATCAACGGGTATCCATATTATGATTGAAATAGAATCAAAAAATGTGTAAGCTTATAAATTAACCCGAAAATATATTAAAATAGATAGCTAAAACGCTTTGCTTTGTAAATGAAAAATGTAAACAAACCACCTTTACAACCAGAAACAACAACAAAAGTACTCGATTAGAAAAAGAGAAAGGCAGAGGCGTAGTCACGATTATTAAAAAAATATGTTTGTTCGTAAAATAAAGGTATTTGAATAAAAATGTTCTTGTAAAGCAATTGTTAAAAAAATATTTTTCAATTGGCTATTTACACATTTGTTTTTTAGTTTACAAAAGAGGCAAGGTATGAATGAAGGTCAAGCTCGATCACTCTCAATTATTTCTATTTTTAAGAAGAGTTTACTTTAAAAGAGTGCTAACCTTTTTTTTAAATGGAGGATAAAATTTTTTTTGCCAGAAATTACATTATTCTTAGAAAGAAACTTACGTGGTAGGATAAAACAAACGAACACAGGGAAATCAAATGATGCCCCTATAATTTATATTAACTTTATATTAACCTGCGCGTACCTAATACAAAAAAAAAAAATAAAATGAAGATTTATATCACAAATTAATGTTTTATTTAAAATCCATAAGAAACTCTAGCCCCCAAAACTTCTACCTGACTACGCACATGATATCGTTCTGACTGGCGCCTTGCATCTATTTGGGAAAACAACAACAAAAAAGCACGTTTGTTTACATATTTCATCTGCAAAATAAAGCAAATTAGTAATAAGTTTCGATATATTTTACGTTTGATTTGCAAACTAGCATGTTTAATTATTCTATTGCAATTATAATAGAAACAACCGTTCATATAAAATTAATTTGTTAAAATAATGTTTCTACGAGCTGTTTTTGTTTTTCTCTTATGGGAAATGCATTGAACGTCAAATGAAAAAGAAATCTATCTCGTTTGTTAGTTTCACGCGCTGGCTGCTAGGTGCCGTGACTCCATGTGCCAATAAAAGTTTATTTACTTGTATAAAAGAATATTTTTAATGTCATTAAAAAGTTTGTTGTGTTTATTTCTAGCTGCGGTACAATGTGAAAAAAGATTTTCATTTGGTTCTCTAAGACCATCTTCGATTCTGAAGAAGCATTCCAAGCGAAGAAATGCGATGTCGCAGCTATTATTCAGTCACACTCGAAGGGACGAAAACAACGCAAGCTGTATCTTAAACTTCGTGAGAACACAATTATACTGCAATCATATTGCCGACGGTTTTTGGCGATTCAAGCTGCCAAAAGAAGACCAGAGGCTGCTGTTAAGATTCGAGCATTCATTAAAGGCTTCATCACCAGAGAAGATCCACCAAATGGTGTGAATGAAAAGTTCATTGCCAATGCAAAGAGATAGTGGCTTATAAGATTATCAAAGGAGTTACCAACAAAAGTGCTGGACATGAGTTGGCCTTCCGCAGCCAAAACATTGTCAGGAAGCCTCTACATACCTACATATGGTGCATCGGCTTCACTTAACAAGAAATTATAGTCAGCAGCTGAGTAATGAGAAGAAGCAATTTGAACTCAAAAGTCACAGCTGAAAAGGTCTTTAAAGGTCAGTTTTTTGTTAAATTAATTTATTTCCCTTCTAAATAAAGTGTGTTTTCCATATACCTACCTAGATAAAAAGAAAAATTACCCGCAAAGTATTGCCAAATGGTTCGAAAAAGACCACATTTCCAAGGAACACTCGGCGCAAGTTAGTAATTTTGTGACAACAGCATTAGGTTCTGAAGAACTTAAATATTCCTCACCTTGCGTCAAATACGATCGACATGGCTATAAGCCAAGAGGTCGATTCATCCTCCTCATCAACAAAGCTATCTACCTTCTTGACGCAACAAACAAAAGCATCGACTGCCATTGGCCAAAATTGATTTTGTGCTAACGAATCACAGTGATCATCTGATGTTGGTACGAATTCCATTAGACTAAAAGAAAGACAAGGGTGATCTTATTCTAGAGATTCCTGCAATTATTGAGTGCTGCACGTACATCATTCATACAGTTGGCACAGCAAACATAATCAGTAGTGTGAATAGAGATTCGTAAGTTAAAAAGTTCTTTTTCTTGAAATAACAAATAGAATATATCTTAAAATTGGTAGAAATTTAATGGAATTGTCTTCGTAATTCCAAAACTATCTACTTCATTGGGAAATAATTTTTCCAATTAAAAATGCTTTTGGTGACACTTAGTAGACTTAATTTGAAACAGTTTTGATAGTACAGTTACAGTTTTGATTTTTTTAGTTTATAGGTTCTACTTTTTTCTTAACTTTTCTTGGTATGGAGGTATTCAGCCTTATCGGCAATTCCGGGAGAGATTGTTCTACTCCCGATTTTCATTTTTCCCTGGATTCGAATACTCCTTTCGTCAATCTCCCCCGGAAATTACTTCGAATCAGTTTCGAAATACTTTGAGTGAATTTATATTCTGAAATTATTTGTCTGTCAAAGTTTGAAAATTATTTTATGAAATCAAATTAAATATTTGAAGTATTTGTGGTGATTAAGATTAAGAAGTATTAACAAAAATAACTCTTGGAATACGTATACCACAAACCAAATATTTGTATTTCAAGAGTGATTTTTTTCAATAAGCTTTTTATGTAAAAATTGTTGATGCTGGTTTTGAAAGTATCAAACGCTGATTACAAAAAAGTATCAACCACCTTTTTTGGTTAACCAGTTCCAAAGATACACCCCAATCCATTTTAAGATTTTACTTTTCCAAGTGGACAGCGAAAAGCTTTTAAGGTATATCTTTGGAACGGGTTCTCCAATAAAGGTGGTTGATACCTTTCTTGAATCAGCACTTCCTACTCTCAAAAGAAGCATCAACAATTTTTCCAAAGAAGAAGTATTAACAAAAATAACTCTTGGAATACGTATACCACATACCAAATATTTGTATTTCAAGAGTGATTTTTTTCAATAAGCATTTTATGTAAAAATTGTTGATGCTGGTTTTGAAAGTATCAAACGCTGATTACAAAAAAGTATCAACCACCTTTTTTGGTTAACCAGTTCCAAAGATACACCCCAATCCATTTTAAGATTTTACTTTTCCAAGTGGACAGCGAAAAGCTTTTAAGGTATATCTTTGGAACGGGTTCTCCAATAAAGGTGGTTGATACCTTTCTTGAATCAGCACTTCCTACTCTCAAAAGAAGCATCAACAATTTTTCCAAAGAAGAAGTATTAACAAAAATAACTCTTGGAATACGTATACCACATACCAAATATTTGTATTTCAAGAGTGATTTTTTTCAATAAGCATTTTATGTAAAAATTGTTGATGCTGGTTTTGAAAGTATCAAACGCTGATTACAAAAAAGTATCAACCACCTTTTTTGGTTAACCAGTTCCAAAGATACACCCCAATCCATTTTAAGATTTTACTTTTCCAAGTGGACAGCGAAAAGCTTTTAAGGTATATCTTTGGAACGGGTTCTCCAATAAAGGTGGTTGATACCTTTCTTGAATCAGCACTTCCTACTCTCAAAAGAAGCATCAACAATTTTTCCAAAGAAGAAGTATTAACAAAAATAACTCTTGGAATACGTATACCACATTCCAAATAAGTGTATTTCAAGAGTGATTTTTTTCAATAAGCATTTTATGTAAAAACTGTTAATGCTAGTTTTGAAAGCATCAAGCACTGATTACAAAAAGATATCAATAGCCTTTATTCGACAACCTGTTAAAAAGAAACAGTCCAAAAGCTTTTCGGTTTATACTTTTTTTTCCTTTTGTTACCATTATTTATTTATTGAATATTACAATTTTTCAATATGTGGCTGTAACTACATTTTTGTTTTATTGCAGACAATTCCGCGGGCTGATCCTGGTCATTGTGAAGTTCCCCAATGCAACTCTTATAGAAAGGGTGAAATTTCTATGTTTTGCCTTCTAACTAATCTAAACTATTTTATTCAAATCTAAGTATTTTATGGGTATATATTTTTATTTTTGTTACAAGTAATTTATATTCATAAGTTTATTATTTTATAACTTAATAATTGTAAATTTAATACTTTTTTAAATAAATGGAATGAAAATACTATGAAATTATTTCTTAGATTTCTATTAAATACGATTTTAAAACCTTTAGAATGGAAGTATAATTTGAACTTGCCTTTTTTACATGAAGGCTTCCTCGGATCTATCAATCTTAATTCCTTCTGCTTTTATTTGATTCTCAAAGTTTTAGTAGATCATTTTAAAAAAAAAACAAAGAAAACAATGTATTCTCGGCCGAGATTTTGTTTTGATTGAATTCTGAGTATGAGTCTTAAATTAGGTCGTGGTAGTAAAAACTACAATCAACTTAAATATAGAGAAACATTTCAAAAAAAATTTCATATTTCAATTGATTATAATGATCAATACGAGTACTTAAATTAAGACTGAGTACCATTTCAATCAACTAAATCAAGAGTGTGGTTTGGAAATAATAGCGTTTTATAACTAGCACTTACAAGTATTTTGTATGTTTTTTTCTTCAAAATGTTAAAAGCGTTCTTATAAAATGCTATTATTTCCAAACCACTATCTTGATTTAGTTGATTGAAATGGTTCTCAGTCTTAATTTAAGTACTCGTATTAATCATTATAATCAATTTTAATACAGGGGCCTTACTCTGTAATTCGATTCTAAAGTCAAATCGTTCGAATTCGGAAAATATGTACTGTGTAATTTGAAAATCGGATATTGAAATCCGAATTTTATTTATCTAGATACATTTGTTCGAAAATCGGCAATTTCGTACTTGACAACTCTATTTTCGTTGCTTAATACATTCGAATTTCAGAAATTTCATTCGATATCGATTTGTCATCCGGAAAGGCTTTGATGAAAGCTAAACTGGTGTGTATTTAAAAAAAAAATATGTAAACAATATTTTTTTGATAAAATGCCAGACCAGTGAATAAATAGATCTTGACCTATATGTATTTGATCTTTAACTCTCTGTTGTTTATTGTTGTTTCGCAATAAACACTCCTTTACTCTTATCATAAGAATGGATCATTCAAACGAATTTAACTTCCCTAAAAAAACAGCAATGCACCGCGATAATATTACTCAAAGTCCCAAAAGTTTTTACAATGAAATTTCTGAAATATATAAATGTAGTAAAAGTCTAGAAAATGCGTTTGCCAATTTAGTCTTTAAATAAAATGTAACCCAAGTTAAAAAGAGAAAAAAAAACGTTAAAAACAAAAAAGTTGAAAACAAAGAAAAAGGATGGTGAAATGACGGGCAAAGGGATTCTCCACCAGGAATCTTTTTGACAAGCGCAAGCCACTGAACATTGCATAAATGAAGAGATAATCAATAATTCACTGGCAACACCTTGGGATAAATTTTTATTTGGTGGAAAGTCTGAAAGTGAAATGGTATCTCATTTAGAGAATTTGTAGAGAGATGGTTAGAAGTTATTTTTTTTTTATTTATATTTCAAATGGTTCACATATTCCAGTTGGTTCAGTATAGCGCAAGGAAGATGCTTGATGGGAATGGAAACAGTTTATTCAGATAACATAAGTAACAATATGTAGTAGCCCGTAGCGTAATGGTAAGTGCGTTCGACTGTGACGCTGGAGGGGTGGGTTCGCTTCCCAGCCTCGTACACCTAAAAACTAAAAAAGTGTCTTACAGGGCTACTGCCTCTTGCGAGGAATAGACAAATCCTCCAAGAGTATCACTTGTCACGAATAAGCGCTTCTCGCCTAGCCGTTCGGATTCGGCATAAAATTGTAGGTTCCCTCCATTCCTGTCGACAGGCGCGCACAGGAATGGTTGCGAGTTGTTAGTCACTAGGCCCTGGTTCTTCATGAGCCGTTGTGCCACCCAATTTATTTATTTATTTTAAGTAACAATATATATTAACACCCGTATTCATAAAGAAAAAATAGTTATTTTAGCTCCCGTGTTTAGGAAAACTACACGATGGAATACAAATTTTCTGGGCTCAAACTAAAGGCAATTGCTAACTGCTCCATTTGAGGCCGGAACATTGAGATTCCATGGTGTAGTTTTCCTAAACACGGGAGCTAAAATAACTATTTTTTCTGTATGAATAAGGGTGTAAGTATTTTTTTTTTTGCATTAAGAAAATAAGAATAATCTTCTAGCACAAGGAAATCTCCGGATAAAAGCACAACATTTATTTGAGGACGCTTGCGGACGAACAATATAAAACAGCAACAATTTCAATTTAATTTAACAAATTTAATTTATCAACGAATAAATTTAAATAATAAGAAAACGAGCTATTTGACTTTTTTTTTTTGAATTTAGAAAGTAATTTTTGACAAAAAAACAGCTTGAGTCTCGAAACATTTATTCGAAAGTTGCAAAAGTTTGAAATGAAAACATTTAGTTTAAAATTAATTAATATTTAAATAGGAAGGTTGTTTTCTATGCAAGTCTTCAGACTTGATTGTTCTGAAACTTCGCTGTCGCACGTTTCATATTCTTCTTCTGATTGAGAAGCGAAGAGTAATTGGACATTTCATCATCTTTCTGGTAAGGTTCTTGATTTTTTGAATTAGTTTTCAGTGGGGTTGGATCGGTTTTCTTAAGTTCTTCATGCGATTGGTCTATAAAGCATCTCAGAAATTCGTGTATCATGCTGCTGAAATGCTTTATAATCTTCTGTACAGGAAAATAATTTTTTCCAATAAACAAAAATGATACTCTAACGTTAAGCAAACCATAATTTTCTGTATACATCAAACTATTTAAATGACTGTTTTTATGTTAATCGAGATTTTCTGCATGCATTTGGTGCAATATGAATCGATTCCAATTCTAAAAAAAAGAAATTGAAAATTAAAATAAAATAAAATACTGAAATAATTATTTGCCCACCTGGATTAAGCTTACAAGATTGACATTCGAGGATCGGTCAGATAGAATCAAACCCAATGCCGAAGCTTCGGGTACAGTACGAAATGAACGAAGAAAGTTACTGGCTTGACATGGTGATGCAGCTAAAAAAGAAACAAGATAAGTTATTTTAAACAAAGTTACTCCTATTTTTTTACTCACCCCTTGATTTATCAAGCATGTGAAAAAGATAACCCAATGCACAAGACAAGCAAAACTCCTTAGCACATGAATGAATTAACAGGCGCTTCCTTGATGGCTCAATGAAATATAGAATCTGAAGCATTGAATTGCAATACGAATTAGGCAGTGTGACTTCCAGGCCAGCAAAACATGTTTGATTGTATTGCTCGAATTCGAAGTCTTGAGTTCCAAGCTTTGTGTACTTCATATCCACTTTTCTATATCGTCTTGGTATAATTTTTACTCCATTTTCGGTAGTCTTATTTGAATTCTGGATTCCATTTCCATTATTTGACCCAACGCCATTCGTTTACATCACGTATGGTATTTGATTTCGTCTATCAAGGCGGGGATTTGGAGAATAGCCAATATGTCCCTGCATTTTCATTGTTGCTAAAATATCCTGATCTATGGGCTCGGATCGCCTGTACTGATAGCGTAGCAGTTCCTCAGACCAATCACTGAACCAACTTGTGCCGGTGACCAAATGGGGCAAAACAATTGACGATAGCGGGAAATTTGTATCGGTTATCGGAACCATAGGCAGATGAGCAACTGGATCAGCAAACTCAGTATAGCGGGAATATCCATTGAACTGTCGTTGCGGACTGTTAACCGACGCAAGAATATGTACCCAGATTGATGACCAAACGACATTGCCTGCGATGATGAACGATTCAAGAAATTTGATGAGGCCCCTCTACCGGTTAGAATTGTTAGCCTCTGTTTCTTGGAACACATATAGAAGCCAATCGACCGACCAAATGTCCAAGGATTTGTTATTTAATCCAAAAAAAGCGCACGGAAAAAAAAGATCGATTCGAAAGTCGGGGATCCAAAAAACTAGACCAAAATACGTGTTCCGGGACATTTTATTGCTGAATCTTTTGGTGGGAATATTTTCGCGAAAAAAATAAGCAACATTTAAGTTTTTCCGGCTAGTTTTATCGACAATAAATAAAAATACCGACGAAATTTAAAAAATTTATAAAAATTTGTTTTGTTGTCGAAGACATTGCAACAAAAACAAATGTCAGAAAAACCACCACTCGGTTCTCAGTTTTGCTCAGCAGCTGTAGTGGGGGAAGTGAAAATTAAAGGTACGTACGCATTAAATTTCAAGGGTTTGGTTCTACTTTTTGATTACATTTTCTTTGTTTTCAACGTAAATAGTCATAAATAATACCGGATTTGTATGCCAGAAGCAATAAAAGGCTATATTAAATAAAGTTGTTGTTCATAAACATTTAGAAACATCAATTTAATTGACAAAAAATTTAATTTTTCAATTTTTGAAATTAACGGATTCCCTTTTGTGAATATCCGATTCACCAATTGAGCACATGACCACGTTTGAGCAAATGCCCTATTGCATACATACAAAGCTCGTTTTGTCCCATTTAAAATGCATTGCAACTGCACACATCCTTACTGAATAGGGCATAAATCCTCTCAATTCAGCTTGTAGGGTGAAAGAGCATGGACACCTTAAGTCGGTTCTCTAGGTAGTATTTTCTCTATGCTCCCTACTAAGAAACAATTGGCAATATCTTGGGCAATTATCAACCGATTTACATGAATAATAATTTCTTCGTTAGAAAATAAGAAACAACATTTACTCGGAACATTAATAACTTTTATTAGATTGCAAAAGTGCATCAAAATACGTTATTAACAATGACTTCGCACCGGATTTTGCAAAAACTAACTCCGGATTCGGATTCCCCACCCCCGAAAACATAAAAAACCACCCTCAAATTGAGGTGACATTCAAGTGCCTACGGGAAGGGGGTATATCTCCTGTACCACGTATGATGCCACATTTTTTACTTCATTTCTCAAATGATGTTTAGTACCTATAACCCTTCGTTATACATTAAGTTGTTTTATATTTGTTTTATCTTTGTTTTATTCATATAAAATATATCATTTAAAATCCATTAACACAGCTTAAACCAACTTCCTGAAATAAACTTGAATGTGAATTAAGTTAAACAAATAAAGGTTATTTTTCACCCTCTATGTATAGTATTTTAACTTTCACTTTATCTCTTGAACTGTCATTTAACGTTTTGTAATCTGTGTTCAGAATTAAGTTGAAAACCAATACAAAAAAAGTAAAAATATGTTTGTATCAATCTTTGAGTATACATAACATGGAGTGCTCGTTTACATTAGAAAAACGTAACCATCATAGGGGGCGCGGTAATCTATGCGGTAATTCAATTTTCAATATAGAGAGGGTTTTTACAACAACTCCGTCATAGCTGCAGCTGTCAAAATACCCTCTCTATATTGAAATCACGCCCCCTATCACAGGCTCAAGTACTACAATGCATTAGGGATAGGAACGAGCACTCCATATTATATATACTCAAAGGTATCAATGCAGGTACAGTGGATGACGGATATAAGAAACTCAAAACATCCAAAGAATTCCTTTCTTACCTATATCCGTGTTTTCTTATAGAACAAATTGTACCTACATAAAAAAGAAAATTTCTTCTATAAATAAAATGTACCTAGGTTAGGTTAGGTTATGGTGGCTGCTAGCAAAGAAGCCGACACACTTAGACCATCAATTGGGCCATTGTGAAACCTCATGAATCTAAGATTTTCTCCTCACTCGCTAAAACCAATTGGAGCTTTTTACAAAGCGCATGAGACTGTTAATGTCCGAGCTTGCTAGATCTGTTGGGTCATCGAAGAAGAAATCCTTAAGATGGAGTTTACGTCTTTGAGATAGGGCGGGACATGTACAGAGAAGATGAGGAATATATTCTTCTTCCTCTTCATCCATACAGCTTCTGCAAAAATCATTTGAGAATACTCAAAGCCGAGTTGCGTGATTGCCTATAAGGCAGTGTCCAGTAATGATATCAATTATGGAGCTGATCTGCAACACTCGTGTCCAACACTGGCCAGATCTTTTTAGTTGCCAGGCAAGTGGTGATGTTATTCCACCTAAAGCTTGGTCTCCTTATAGCATCTTGCTTCAGCAAAAGTTTGCAAGTAGCGATAGGTATACCGATATCTACCTTGTCTGGTAGAATAGGTAGTGTTGTTCCACTTTTGGCGAGTTCGTCAGCTTTGCAATTTCCCAGAATGTCCTATGGCCTGCCACCCAACAAAGGTCAATATAGTTGTGCCATCTCTGTAAGAGATGAGCGACAGTTTATGGCCGTTTTAAAGTTTGTAGAGACAGAGTCTAGTGATTTCAAAGCACTTTGGCTATAACTTCCTTTATCGCCAAAAGTTCCGCCTGGAACACGCTCAATGGTCAGGAAGACGAAATGAACTGCCCGATTCTCTCCCTTGTGAGGAGTCACAAGTCATGAGCCATTGTGACTTTTTATTGTGAGGATTGTTGAGACTCGATAACAATATCGAGTTCTCCCCCAATCTTCACAAGAAAACTCACAACGGAACTCACCACAGCAAAGGTGAATCGTTTAGTGTCATCGTTCGAGCAGCTGATTATTAAAAACAAAATTGAAATTGGGCCAGTCGGATTATTCACTTTATTATTAAAAATACATAAATAAATAGGGGTATTCACGATCTGATGCAACTGGTCTAGTATCATTGCAAAAGTGTAAAATTCAAAAATGTTCTTGCTCTATAACAACAACACTGCCTTAAATCTTGCAACAGTTTTGCATTTTTGCTATACCAACATGGAGTGTAAAATTTGCCTGGTGTCGTAGTCCGTTTGGAAGAAAATTTTTCAATTTTACACTTTTGCAATGATACTAGACCAGTTGCATCGGATCGTGAATACCCCTAATATATTAAGCAAGTGCCAGGTAACATATTGTATATTTTATATGTATTATTATAGTAAGACCCCTTTCACACAAGGAAACTGAGTTGCCGGCGATTTTTAGTTTCTAGGCGAGAAGGGCGTAAAAGGAAGACACAAAATTTCCCCTCACACCCTTCTCGCCAACAAACTAGCCAGTTTCTGGCAACTCGGTTTCCTAGTGTGAAAGCGGTCTAACATCAAGCTACAAATAAGAAAAAGGCGAGGCAGTTGGATGAATATCGGGTGGGCTCAGCAATAAGTTTACGGGAAACAAACAAATTAATATGCTGTCCTAGAAAGCAAATGGATAATTATTTATTGTGTGTTGTATCCTGTTGTCAATGTGATTATTTTGCTATAAATTCTGTGCAAAAATAGTTTTGTATTTTCGGGTACAACTTCGTTAATAAAGGATGTACCAGAATCAAACCCAATTTTTTTTATTTAATACAGACAAAATACCCAACAATATTGAAAATTCGTTTTACAAAATAAATTAATCCGAATCGAAATGACAAAACTAAAACAATTTTTGAGTTGTGACCTGCTCTGAAGGAGATCACAATTTCGATTATTTTTATGACTGTCACAAGTTGTGACTATGGGGAGAATACAAAAAAGTCACAAAATCAATTTCACCTCTTGCTGTTACTTGTGATGTATCAGTGATGTTGAGGAGAATCAGGCTGTAAGATTTAGTCTGTCTGAGTACACGCCTCCCCTCCACCAACCCCATCATCGGTTTTTAAACCGTCGTCCGTATAAAAGTGAATCGATTCGTCTTCCAAGAATGTCACATCCTCCCATGTGGATCGGGTACGTATGACAACCTGAAAGTTCTTGTCGAAGTGGAATGGTGGGATGGTGTAGTCAATGATACCTGGAAGTGAACCGTATATGAGTTTAGAAAAGATGAGTGGCCTATATCATTTTGACCCACTGTGAGGTGACTTTAAGACGGAATGCCGTACATGCTGCCGTTTGTTACTGAATATATCTAGGGGTGTTAGATAGAGAAGAGTATCCAGTGCAGCGGAGGGAGTAGAGCGAAGTGCTTCACTTATGCACATAGAAGCTGATCTTTGGACTTTACTTAAAGTTTATCGCGGTAAATCGCTTTAACCAAAGCAGTCCACCATACTGCCACACATAGGTGAGAATTGGTCTAATTACCGATATGTACAGCCAGTGAGTAATGCGGGGTTGTAAACCCCATTTATTCGCAATGGCTATTTTGCAGGAGAAAAGGGCTACAGTGGCCTTATTGACTCTTTCTTGTATATTAGGTTTCCAGCTTAACTTTTAATCTAAAATAAGACCCAGATATTTTGCTTCTTCAGAGAACGTTAATGGAATACAATAGTGGGAGCATCTATATTAGGCATTTTAAATTTCCTAGAAAAGAGGACAAGTTCGGTTTTGTGAGTTTTGACGCCCAAACCTCATCGCTCTGCCCAGTTTATAAGCTTGTTTAAAGCATTATGCAAGAGTTCCTTCAAGACAAAAGGATGCTTACCTGATACTGCAATAGCAATATCGTCCGAATAGGCAATCACTCTGTAACTCTCCGCTTTCAGGGAAGTTAGCAGTTCGTTTACTACCAAGTTCTAAAGTAGGGGGGACAAGGCACCTCCTTGCGGGGTGCCACTACTAACCGCTCTTCTTGCAGAAAATCTGCCGAGTTTGGAATTGATAATATCCTAATAGTTAGCATTTGGTTAATCAGTTCACCAAGCGAATCGTTTACCTTCAGATGTGACAGCGCAGATGTGATTGCAGATGTGTCGACATTGTTAAAAGCACCTTCTATATCTAGTCAGTTTTGCTGATTCCAAAGATTCTTACCTCCTTCTTGGGTCCTCTTTTCCTTTTCTGATCACTCTGATCTTCCTAGGGTGGCCCTTATAGACAACATATGCGGACATGGACGTAGTAAATCTACTAGGATCTACTAGGTCCATTTATACGGGATTAAATTGTAAGATATCTTCACTGTCAATGTCCAGCTACAATCTAGTTGTTAGCTACGAGAGCAAGTTCGTGCGGTCCAGTCTTGCATATTTTGTTTTATTATCAAAATCAACGCAGGTTTATTATGTTGATTGGAATTCTGTTAAAAGAGTGTGTTGATTCGAAAAGTTTTGATTTTTTAAAGCTTAACTACATAGGCCTACTTTTGTACAAAAGTACAAAAGTGAGAAATAGATATCTATTCTGAAGACACCCGCTTGCAAAAAAACAATGGAAAATCGTGCATGGTGGTCCAATTTACATGTCAGAACAATTTTAGTATGATTTTATGCAACCATGTTTCTTTAGCGAGCATTTTAATTTCTCACTTTTGTACTTTTGTACAAAAGTAGGTCTATGTCGTTAAGGCTTTAGTCTTCTCTGTCATTGTTATGTTGTTTTATATTTATGTTGTACATACATAGGTACAAACCAACACGTTTCCCTAATAAGTCAATAAAAGAGTCATTTTGGAAAATCCATTACAAGTTTTGTGACATCCGTTGGCGTCACCGTTCGTCGTCGCCCTCTTCTTCGTTGAAAAGTAAACAACCTACTGGTTTGCGGAAGCTCCTTAGAGCTTGAACCTGAATTAAGAATAATATGTAATAAAGAAAAGTTTTGTACTAACTCCTATTTTATCCGGATAATATAAAAACATTAATTAATTAATTCTTATCTTTATCTGTTTTTATTTTGTTAGTGAATATATTCGGATGATATCGGAGAATTTTCCTTTCTGACATATGTACCTACATCTGCTAGGGCCGAATGTACATGCAACAGACAATCAGAAAATATTTTCCTCCAAAAATGTAGAACTTTCATTTAAAAAATTCCATTCCTCTGATGATATAGGCGGAAATGGGTGTCGAATTAAAGCAAAACAGATTGTAATTTTCAAACCCATTATTTTTGAGATAATAATATTGGAAACTGTCACACAGTGTCAAAAGGTCAAACAAAGCATCATTTGTTATACTGTTTTAATACATCAGTTCAGTTCCGTTTCCGCCTGCCCGGCCCGTCTGTTTTCCAAATTCTAAATAAAGTTTATTTACGAAAGGGTGTATAATTGTTTCAGTAATTTATGGAACGACATTTGAATGTAATAAAATAAGGGTTAGTTTCCCAGTTGGCTATAACAATATATAGTGAAGCGAAATGTTGTCATGTTTATACCGTCCGTCCCAGCTCCCAGAGTGAGCGTTTTTTTGTGGGGGGTTTTGATATCTGTGCGCTTTTGATTTGTTGATCCCTTAGTAGGTAAGGTATTCTAGATGTAGCTTTATTCGTTCTACATCTTATATACCTACTCAACTTATTATTGAAAGAGAGAATCACTGTTGGGATTTTGTATGCAAATGGTGTTTTGCTATTGCATAACCTTTGAATTAGGAGTCTAAAATGTACATAGGATGTGTAGGTATTTATTTTGGATATCATATTTGTATAAATATTTGCATAAAGTAAGGCCTTTGATAATTCCGGCATACAGAGCGGTATTTGACATTTTATTGAAAGGAAAATTCAATATCAAAATAAATTTAAAATTTTATTTAATGTAAGTGTGTTTGAATGTTTTAACGATCGATAAAATTGATCTAATGTGATCGACAAAATAGAACGATCGTTTATCGATAAAATAGAACGAATGAAATGATTTTTTTGAAAATTCGATGTTTCAAAAACGCGTTGACAATTTGTTTTTGAAAACTATTTTTAACTGTATAACAATACATAACACCTACTTTAAACTGACATGCCAAAATGTTGTCTTAACGAAAAAAATAGTCTTTAAAACCACTGTGATATCGCTAATGCCGCATTTACACGAATGGCAAAATGCCATTATATCTGTCAAATTATAGACATTTTTCTTTTCATCGTGTAAACGCTCAAAATACTGGCAATATTTTTGCCAAAATAAAATGGCACAGATAATTTGGCATAAAGTGCTGCCATTAATATGACTATGTGTAAACACTTTACTGACGCCATTTTCCGAAATTATGCCATTCTAGATAAGAATGAACTTGCTCTTTCTTTTATGGCAAGTTGCCAGTATTTTGAAATCTGCCATTATTTGAACTCGTGTAAATGCATGTCATAATTTTACCATTTTTTTGGCAGAAATATTGGCAACTTAGCCAGTCGTGTAAATCCGGCATAATAGCAGCAAGTATGTACGTGCGATCGATTTGTGACTCTGTGAGCATTAAAATCCAGGGATCTGACCAAGTATTAAATGGAACTGTTTGGCCTTTTTCAAATAATTTCGGGTCGACCCGAAACTGGTGCAAAACCGGCACTAAATTAATTCCGTCACTAAACTCGGCCCGAAATTATGTGGCCCCAAATTGGCACTAAACCGGTGCGAAATTGGCACGAAAATATTTCCGGCACTAAACGCGGTCCGAAATTATCTGGCCCGAAACTTACACTAAATCGGCACAAAAATATTGAATCCCTTAATTAATAAAGGGTCAGGCCCAGTTTCACATTAGGAATAAGTGGAATTTAGTGGCGCTAAAGTTAAAGTTGAACAGAAAATAACAACAAAATTATTGGGGATTCAAACACAAAAAAAAAAAAAAAATATTTTCAAATTAGGGAGGTTCAAAAGATTTTTATTTTTTAACAATTTCAATAAAATCGATTCAAGTTATGATGAAATTGGGGAAGAAAACAATGTTTTGCACAGCAGGGTGGTTCAAAAAAATGTTTTTTGATTGATTTCAATGAAATTGACACAGGCTGAAGTTATGCAATTTATTGCAATTATAATAGAAACAAATGTTTTTCACACCAGGACGGTTCAAAAAAAAGTTTTTTTGAGCAATTTCAGTGAAGTTAAGATAAATTGCAGTTATCGTAGAAAGGAACAGGTTGTTTTTCTGTATTCTAAAATTCTGTATGTCTAAAATTCTGTAAATTACTGAAAAATTCTGTGTGACTGTGAATCCAAAATTCTGTCTTAAAATTCTTTGAAACCAAAAAAACTGTATTGCAATGCTGTACACATTTTTAATCAACAAAATAACAAACAAAAAAAAATTGACAGTGTTGACAAATGCATAGTAAAATATAGAACTATTGAAGAGACATGTAACTTTTATTTTCCTACCCAATTATAAATTGCAACAAAAATCATCGTTTGAAAATTGATAGATAGTGAGTGCGAAATACAAAAAAAAGAGTGGGCACTTTTTGTAAATATCTTGCAGAATCATTCAAAGTGACCCAAATTTATTTCTCTAAGACTAAATGATATAATTTTACCAAGTGTATTCTCAAGAAAGTGCCTAGGTTTTAAATTATACAAAGCAGATTAAAGTCTTATTTAAACACAATTTAACAGCTTCTTTTCAAAATTAAGAAAAGGTTTAGCAAAACTATACATCTTAAGCAGCACTGTAACTAAAACATTTAAATATTTCTAAACAATTTCGAGAATATATCGAATGACCTTTTAAACAAAATGACCAACCTTTATATAAACGAAAAAAATGGTTTTTTGATCAACTTAAATGAAATTGATGAGAATTGCAATTATTATACAAAAAAATGTTTTGTATATCAGGGTGGTTAAAAAAATGTTAACTCAGTTCTTTCTTTACCGATTTCAATGGAAAACAGACTGTAATTAAGATAAAATAAGGAAGAAAATAAAAATCGTACAGGAGGGATGGTCTGATTCCCCCCATTTAAACAAGAGAAAAAATTTTCTAAACAAAATGTCTTTGAATAAGACATGTAGGTACGTACTTCGGACATGTTATCTCTAAAATAATTTTAGAGACACTGCATACCAGGTTTTTGCCAAACAAAAATCCAATAGATAGCAGAAATAAAGTTTTAAGGTTTTTGAAGCAAATTTCAATTTTTTGGCATTAGAAACGTGTGTTAAACAGTGTTTTTTAACACGACACTCCCCCCCCTCGGCAAGTGCATATACAAGTAAACAATTTCTTAGTACGTACATAATTAAGTGCAAACATTATTCGGGTTTTCCTCTAACACTTGCATTGTTTCCGTACAGTTCTGAGGAACAACAGATTTGATTTTCTGTTATTTAAAAGTTACGGGATTACTTACGCCAATTTCATCGAAATCGATCAAAAAAACATTTTTTTCGAACCACCCTGCTGTGCAAAACATTGTTTTCTTTCATAATTCTACCATAACTGCAACCTACGTCAATTTCATTGAAATCGATCAAAGCACCATTTTTTTTAAACCACCCTGATGTACAAAACATGAACTACCCAAATTCTAAATTTATTTTCTATTTTTTCTTTCATAATTCTATTAGTCTAAAAAAGATAGGATCTGACCGGGGACAAATTAATTCATGAAATTTTATTACTGGTACCGATGCAGAATTTTATCCTCAACAAGATCCCCGCATTAGCTTTTTGTATAAACGCATTTAAAGAGGTGGAGTGGAGTGAGATGGGAGTTTATCAAGCTGAAAATGTTGTTTTAATACAATCTAATCATATGACCCATGTTCTTAGGGTGCTTTTTAACGCTGATTCTAAAGAGACCAAAACTGGAAGGATACATGTATCCTGTAGAAAGTTAAAGTCCTTTTTATTGATGACTTATTTTTAAGTACAACAAGTAAAATATTACCCAAAACCATTTTAAAATAATGGGATATTAATGAAATTTAGTATAAATGTTTCATTTGGCATTTATCTAAGAATCAAAATAGGGCTCCTAACCTTTAGCACCTCATATATGGGATATTCGAAAAAAAGTATGCCATCTAAAAGGTCAGTAAGTGTTCAAAAAAGGTCAACTAGTTTCAGGAATTGGTCAGCCATAGAAAATTTTTAATCAAGCGTTTCATTTTTTATTATGTATATAATTATAATATATTTTTTCAAGGTCGTATAAGACTTTTAGCACCTCATTTATGGGATATTCACAAAAAAAGTTATACCAATTGAAAGGCCACCGACTCCTGATAAAAGGTCAGCTAGTTTCAGTAATTGGTCAGCCATAGTTTTTTTTAATGAATTTTTAAAGATTGTTTCAAGGTTACAGTATAAGAGACTTCATTAAAAAAAATCTATGGCTGACCAATTTCTGAAACACCTTGACCTTTTATGAGGATTTAATAACCTTTCAAATGGTATCTTTTTTTTTGGAAAGATCGGTAAGTGAGGTGCTAAAATACTTATACGGCTTTGAAAAACAAAAAATTCCAAAAAATCATATAAAATAACCTATGGCTGACCAATTACTGAAACTACCTCACCTTTTATCACGAGTCGTTGGCCTTTCAAATGATATACTTCTCTTGCGAATATCCCACAAATGAGGTGCTAAAAGTCTTATACGACCTTGAGAAAATAAATTTTAAAAATTAAAATAAACAAAAACTATGGCTGACGAATTACTGAAATTAGTTGACCTTTTATGAGGTCTAGGTAACCTTTCAGATGGTGTATATTTTTTTCGAATATCACATAAATGAGGTGCTAAAAATAGTTTTGACCTTGAAAATTAAAAAAAAAAATATTAAAAAATTCTATGACTGACCAATTACTGAAACTAGCTGACCTTTTTTGACCAATTACTGACCTTTTAGATGGCATACTCATTTTGTATGAATTCTATAAATGAGGTGCTAAAAGTCTTATACTGTGACCTTGAACCAAACTTTAAAAAATTCATTAAAAAAAACCTATGGCTGACCAATTACTGAAACTAGCTGACCTTTTATCACTAGCCGGTGGCCTTTCGAACGGTATACTTGTTTTGCGAATATCCCATAAATGAGGTGCTAAAGGTAAGTAGCCTCAAAAGAGTCCCCAAAAATATCTGTGGTGAAAGGGTGTTTTTTGAGGGAGAGATGCTAGTGCGTTATTATTACCATTTCATCTATGAATAAGTTTTGACACTGATGAAATTTGCTAATAATATTAAATATGTCATGGTTTCCAATTATCAAAAGATTCCATTAAAATAACTTGATCCAATGATTTTTTTTAGAGAGTTTATGTTCGACCTGCCCTATACGGAGCAAAATGTTAAATATTACGAACAATTGTATGTTCGTGTAATCGAGTTAGTACATATGACATATATGTTTTGAAGGTATTTTTCAACGCCGAATCTAATAAAAGAAAAACCAATATGATACAAGCACCCTAAATAAAATTAGATTAATTTTGAAGCAAAATTACTGTTTTTTCCGTTAAGCAGGTCAAACATTACACTCCCAAAAAGCACCCTTGGACCTTAGATATTTGTATGGAATCTTTTGATCCTTTGGTGCCAATATAAATTTAATATTTTTAGTAAATTTCATTGTATTATAACAAATTTGTTCAGCTTGATAAACTTCCGCCTTCTCCCCCTATCAACCTCTTTAAATGCATCTATACAAAAAACCAATGCAGGGATTTTACGGGACTTTGGATATGTTGTTGACGATAAAATTTTGCGTCGATAGCAGCAATAAAATTTCATGAATTAATTTGTCCCACCTAGCCCATATTAAATTTTCTATCTTTTCTAGACTATATGTCAAAATGAAAATCAAACAGAAACTCGGTGTAAAACCCGACCCGAAACTCGACCCGAAACCCGACCCGAAACTCGGTCCGAAACGTTTAGTGCCGGGCCGGCTCGAAATTAAATTAATTTCGGGTCGACTAGAAACTAAACCAACTCGGAATTAAACTCTAAAAATTAATTTAGTTTCGGGTCGACCCGAAACTAAACTCTATAACTGAATTGAATTTCGGGCCGGCCCGGCACTAATACCCGCATTCATAAAGAAATAATAGTGATTTTAGCTCCCGTGTTTAGGAAAACTACATCATGGAATAAGAATTTTCTGGACTCAAACTAAAGACAATTGCTTTCTGCTTCATCTGAGTCCGGAACACTCTTATTCCATGGTGTAGTTTCCCTAAACACGGGAGCTAAACTAACTATTTTTTCTTTATGAATAAGGGTGTAAATGTTTAGTTCAATTCCGGGTCACATCCCTGAATCCAACTTTTGTATTCTTAGTCTTGCCAGTTTTTGTTAAATGCGGGCGAATCGGCTTGTAAATTTTAATCTATCATAGGAAATGAAAGAAACTGTATTTTTATCATACTGCCCATAGTCTCGTTAAGGCCCTAATTAACATTTTCACTATTTCGAGATAATGATGAAAACAATAAATCGCTTACCGCAAGCTGAAGATAAAAAGTGGAAATTACCGAAAAATAGTTTTTGTAAAGCTTAATTAATGCTTTATTTTTTCAAATAGTTGGAAAATAAATAAATAAAAATAATAAAATAAATAAATAAAAATTATTATTTAGGAAATAAAGGAAAAAATTAAAAAGGCCCTATGTACAAAAATGTACATTAAACTTAATTAAATCATTAAATATCCTTTTTATAACAAGAAGCAAGAAATTTTAAATGATATTGTTTAATTTCAAACAATGTCAAACTAAATTTACGCATAAAATCGTATTTAAAAATTATAGAAACGAATATTTTTAAAAGCCCTAACTACCACATAGGGCTTTTTAAAACAAACATGAATATACTTTCTCTATACACTGTGTTATAAAAGGCCCTATATGATTGGTTAGGGGTTCTTATAAATTTTGATGCATATGATTTGTAGTCTAAAAATTGTGATTTTCCGGCTTATTTGATGGTTTAAGGCTAAGAAATAGATACACAAAAATCGGAGACATTGCCCTTACTCCAAATATGCAAAAAACTCAAAATCAAATTTTTTGTAGATAGGGCCTTTACGAGATTATGGGCAGCATAAATCACAATTGTTTTTATTTAATTTAAAATTAGGTCAAAAGCAACAAAGCCTTTCACTTTATTCAATCATTGTCAATCGAAGTTATATACAACAGCCTTTTAGTGTTATTAGTCTACATGAAAGAAGGATATATTATGGGGTGGCAGTGAGCCAGCATAACCTTTGGAGTTTGGATACCTTCCGTCTGGACGAAAGAGCACGTTCAAAAAACAAACAAAGTGCGATAATGGAAAACAAGAAAAAAATTGTAAAAGAATGGGAAATAAAAGAAGAAGCAAAAAAAACTAGAAAAATCCAATGCAACATAAAACGTAAATTCCGTGATTGGAATTCCATACGATTTAATAGTTCCCTGGCTTACAACTGCAACACTCACACGCCAGTAGTCTTGCTGGAACTGGTTGAGCAAAGGCAACATTTTGTGTTAAAAAAAAAATAATATAAAATGGAAATCGTGTCTGCATACGTTTCGGCCATATCCGGAATAGCATACATGTTTTATTTCCGCTTCATGTCTTGCAGGTTTTAAGATGAAAAAAAAGAAGATTTTATTTGAACTACGTATTGAATGGAAGATAACTTCATTCTGATAGTACCTTCGTCTGAAGGGTGTGTTCTTGAATAGCTTTTGAGATGGGTTAACATTTTGCATAAAGGTAATTCTTATATAAAGTTGCATCAAAACTCAAATATGTATATCATGCATATACTTTTATAATTGAATATGTTTGTATGGAAATTAAGCTTGTTTTAAACATAATATTGACCAAACTTTACCAATGCGTTTCTGTGAGAATGGTTTTCAATAATTTTAAGCCGAATTTGAGAGTTCCTTTTTGTAGGAAATTGGGTATTTCTATAAAATTGATGATTAAGCGGGGAAAGCTGACAAAAACTAATTTATAAAATATAGAAAAATCATCAGATTCTTTATTTGTTTTCAACTGTCCATAGTTTTATTTTGGCCAAAGGTGGAAAACTAGAAGATCAATCATTTAATATGAGTGATGATACGATTGAATCGTATGAAATTGTTCTTGTGGTTCAATGTTATAATGTGGCTGTCAACATTCAGGACTTACGATATAACAAACTTGGTCAAGCTATTAACGAGAAAAAGAAGAAGGGTAATGTTAAAAAAAAAAAATCAAAACTTTTTTCCATTATATGAGATTTTCGGCAGCAACCGCAAAAACTGTATGCCAAAAAGTGTGATTAAAATCATAAAAGAATCCTCTTCGGTAAATTCTGAATAATCGAAATCTTTGCGTGAAAGTTCCCTGTTTGATTCTGCGTCCTAACAGAACAGATCTATTTTTTGTACACACGCAACAAGAAAAATTAAGCAAAAGAGTAGGGAATGACTAAAAAAGCCAAAAAATATAAAAGTTTTAAAATGGCTTTTTAACCTTATGTACATATGTGTAAAAAAATTCCAATCAAAATACAATTATTTTCAAAACTAGTCTTTCACGTGCAAACAAATTCTAATATCCAGTTTAATTTTCCAAACCAGAAGGGGAATTTGGCCTAAAATGGCCCACCATTGTAAAATGGCGCCCTCGCTAGAAATCGTAGAATCGAACAGATTTAGAATGTTTTGTGAACACAATTCTTTTAGACCAAGAGCCGGCAGCAAATTTTGGGAGTGGAGTGATAACCGAAATGTATATATGTACTTGTAATGTATGGGTAGATATCAGGGCCGGCCCCAACCAAACTTGCGCCCTGTGCAAGATTTGTAGAAAGCGCCTCTTTTTTATATTTTCACACATACACTGATACACATGCATTAGCCTTTTACACATTACCCAGGAGGTAGACTTTCAATGAGTTTTTTCTATTGAGTTATCCCCGGTAGGCCTTATCCTCAGTAACAAACAAATATGTTTACATATATGATTGTGTGTATCAAATGTAATAAAAGTACATATTTACAAAATAAAATAGTGAATAAATTAAAAATAAAATAAAATAAAAATATATATACATATCTACATTTATATATAAATATACAAAATAAAAAATATATAAACTTCATTTAAAAAACAATAAATTAATTAATTTAAAAACAAAATAATATGAAAATATATACATACATACATATGTATATACATATACAATCTAAATAGGAACTTCAGTAATTTTTTTTTAGGAAAAAAGTAAAACTATAAACTAAAACGCAGCGAAGAAATGAGCAGACGGGAAACGTTTAAACTTACTTTTCTGCCCTTACATTTTGCAAATTCAGAAATGAGATCATCAAAGTTTAAAGAATTTTTTTGTAAAAAGTAAATTTTGTTTTTAAAGTTTTTTTTTATAAAAAAGTTAATTTTTTTTTGTAAGAAAGATAATTTTTTTTTGTAAAAAAGTTTAATTTTTTTTGGAAAAAAGTAAATTTTTCTTTGTAAAAAAGTAATTTTTTTTTGTAAAAAAGTTATTTTTTTTTTTGAAAAAAGAGTTATTTGTTTTTGTTTAAAGGTTAATTTTTTTTTGAAAAAAAGTTGTTTTTTTTTGTAAAAAAGTTAAGTAAAAAAAAGTTTTTTTTTGAGTCAATATTCATATATTATTATATTATTGTGTATTTATTTTAATACCTACATTTTTCCCATCTGCTTGTTCCTCGCCGCGTTTTAAAAATTTTCCGAAATCTTTCCTCTGTTCTTTATTTTTGGCCTCATCAAGCCTTCGCCTTTTTCTAAATTCTGCCCCGAAGGCTTTTTTTATCCATAGGTATTGGAAAAACGAATAATAAACTCTTTCACAAAATACGTCACTTTTATTAAAAACTGATAACTATTTATTTTATCTTAACCAACAAAGCGAAAAAACAATCTTCCATGATTCCATCTCCTGTGTAAGCAGGCCCTTAACCCTTACACATACACAGTGTGCATTAAGAAAACCTGCACGCTCTGGTTCTGACCCATATGATTCCGTAAAAATAAGTTTTTTTTTTTTAAATATTTTCCCATGTACACGGTACACAGTCTTAAATTTCGGTACTGTACCGGTCATTTCGGTACAGGTGGACACTTTAATAATAACCAACAAATTAATATTGCATTTAGTCCCGATAAGTATTCCATTTTAACAAAAAAAAAAAAACACTTTAAAAAAAATGAAAAAGAAAATCATTTGTTTCAATTTGTATACAAATTTGACGAATTTAATGCTACTTTATAAAACAAGTTAACAAAAAATCTTAAGAACCATTTATCGCTGCATAATTTTAAATAGTTTGGAAGTTCAAAAAATGTACCGTTATATATATATATATATTGTCCATGGTTGTCTCTTGAATAAATTCAAAATATTTTGAGAACGATAAATATTTTATTCAAAACCACACATTTCTAACAATGCAAAATTGAATAATAAACAAAATAAATAACAAAGTTTAATAAAATATTTACCAAGTTTAAAACACTTTAAAAAAAAAAATTCTTTAATATTATGTTAAATATAATTCTGCGTAGGTTGATGTATTTTTCAAGTTTTTTTGGAGCGCCGTTAGATTTTTTTTTGTATAAACTGCAAAAAATCACTTTTTCAACGCTTATTTCATATATCATATTTTTCTTTATTCATGTCAATAAAGCCTTTAAAGGCTTTAAAAAATTTATAATATTTAAATAACAACAAAAATGTCAAACTTAACCATATAGTAGATGTTCAAAAAATGATTAAATTAACAATTTAGTTCGTTTTCAAAAATATATGTACCTATTGAAAAAAAAAACAAAAATAATAATAATTATGTTTTTTATTGTTGAAAATAGAGTGGAGATGGTGTTTAATAGAGGAGATGAATTCGTTTAAATTTAAAATACTTTTAATTTAAACAGGTAGACTGTTCCAAATTTTGGCACTTAAGACAAAAAAGGACCTACGAGTTTGTTATACTAAAGCTCTAGGGATATTTAAATTTTTAGTGCGCAACGATGATGAAAATTGAAGTTTATCGTAGAGATAGAGAGGCTGTTTTTGATGAATTAAGTTAAAAATAAATTTGCAGATTTCAATAACAAAGTGTGACATAAGAGGAATACCAAAGATACAATTCGTTAAGTGAGATACATGATCATCCTTTTTTAACGCGTGGACAAAACGCACACATGCATTAAAAGCAACATTAAGCTTTAGTTTGGTAGTTGAGTCTATAAAGGTGTCCCATATGATATAATTGGGGCAAGTAAGGTTTTGACCAACAGAAGTCTACTTTTAAGAGGTATAAAATATGAGATTTTCCACAAACGTCTACCGTAAATGACTCCAATAATTTTATTCACATGATTGTTCCAATTCAAAGTTTTGTTAAATAAAAATCCCAAATTCATTACTGAAGTTTTAAAAGGAATAACTTGCCCATTAATAATAATATTTGGAAAATATGAGTCATCTAGGTTTGTTTTATAAATTACAATACTTTGAGATTTACAAAGATTTAGGGTTAAGTTATTCTTCAAAGTCCAATTATATATACTATTCAAATCATCATTAATACTGTAAACTTCATCTTCGAGTAGACCCAAACGAAATGATACATAAATTTGAAGGTCATCAGCATAAAGATGACATGAACTGTACTTAATTACATCAACAATGTCATCTTTGAACATACTGAACAAAATATGGCCCAATAATGACCCTTGTGGGATACCACACCTCAAGGCTACTGTAGCTGATAGTACAGAACCAATAAAAACAGCTTGTTGGCGATCGGATAGAAAACTTTAAAACATTTCAACAGCACTTATTGAAAAATCAAATTTCAACTTTAACTTTTCAAGCAAAATGCAATGGTCAACCGACCCAAACGCATTTGAAAAATTAAGTAAGGTTAAAATTGTAACCTTGTCTTGATCAATAGATAATCGAATGTCATCGGCAACCTTTAATGCTGCAGACACAGCTATGTTTCTTACGAAAACCCGATTGAAACGGAGATAACAAGTTGAAGGACTCAAGATAAGCAGTTAACTGATTCAACATAAGTTTTTCTAATCCTTTTGAAAGGAACGGTAATGCTAATGGGCCGGTAATTTGATAATTCCTGACTAGAACCAATTTTTGGGAAGAGGGATAACTTTAGCAAGTTTCCACGTGCTAGGAAATATTGACCTTATGAGACAATCATTATAAATATTACATATGCTCTGTAAGATGAAAGGTAGAATCAGACGTACAAATTTAGGTGAAATTTCATCAAGGGCCAAGGCATTAGACTTTATTGAAGAGAGTGCAAACATACAGTCAGCTATTGAAGCTATTTAATAAAGTAAAGCGACCCATTTAAGCCCACATGTCGATGAATAGTGGCTGTTGAACTTGGTGTGCTTGTCAAGGCAAAAAAGGCATGGAGGCTATTTGCGAAAGCAAGATCAGCATTACATACGGGGTTAGATTTATTAGTTGCACCAATCTTTTTTAAATTATTCCAAATTATCCTTGTTGAATTATTTGAGGCATCTAATAAATTGAAATACATTACTTTTTAAGCATCTCGTATTGCTTTCACTAAAATTTTTTTAAATTTAAGGTCGTGATATAAAAAAAAAATATATACAGTTTTATGCTTTAGTTAATTTTGCATCATTTGAATTTTTGTTCAGTTTTCTGAAATGTACCGTTATATTTTTTTTTTTTTTAGTATTTAAAAATTTTAAATTTTTGTTCATGGTTCCTTATCCATTTTATTAAAATTATTCAAGATATATCTACAAGAAAAAATATCTCAAACAATGTTGAATTCAACAGTGAATAAAATTATGTTCTTTGATTTTGTTATATTTTGCTTACAATTCCGTGTTAACAGTAAACTGTACTATACAAAATTGTTTAAAATGTTTTTATACAAAATTGATAGACTGAATAAAATAAAATGTTTACTATCTTGTTCTAAATTCAATTCTGCATCGTTTGACGTATTTGAAAATTTTCTTAAATGTACCGTTATATTTTTTTTAATTTATGCCTTATTTTTTTAGTGATTTGTCTTTAAATAAAATTATTTTTTTTTACAGAAGGGTACACAACACAAGCTTGTAAGATATATCAAACGATGCAGAATTAATTGGTTAACAAAACTGTATTTTTAGTTTTTATTTAAAAACAAATATAAAATAAATCGGGTGGCACAACGGCTCATGAAGAACCAGGGCCTAGTGACTAACAACTCGCAACCATTCCTGTGTGCGCCTTTCGACAGGAATGGAAAGGACCTACAATTTTATGCCGAATCCGAACGGCTAGACGAGAAGCACTTATTCGTGACAAGTGATACTCTTGGAGGATTTGTCAATTCCTCGCAAAAGGCAGTAGCCCTGAAAAAACACTTTTTAGTTTTTAAAAAGTTTTTATTTATGTTTCTTAAAAATTGCATTGGAACGGAAAAAAACACAGAAAAAAGATTAGAAAATTTCAATTTTTCAACTTTGAATACAATTTTTACTAATTTTTTGATTTTAGACATAAAAGAAAAAAATGTATTACGATAAAAAATGTTATTATGTATATTTTGAGATACTTTAGAAATTTGTGGAATGTACCGTTATATTTTTTTTTTTTTGTCATCACCATTTTTGTTCAAATGCTGACTACGCGGATTGCTCAACAGCTAGAGGCCAGGTTGATTCCTCAAATACTCCTTTTAAATAGCTCTACAACCAATCAAAATCCTAAACCTATTGCCAACATTTTGGATTTTTGCACAAAATTCCTGGGCTATAGGGAAAAGTTATACATAATTAAGTTGAAGTGTTTTGTACGAGTATGAGAAACTCAATTAAATCATTTTATATATTTATCATAATTATTACAAAACAAATTGGAATCACATCTTTTGACTCTTGACATTTTTAAAATCATTTCATTAATACTAGTTTTAAGAAAAAAAATTCCACACAAAAATTCCAATGATAAGCAATAAAGCTCTTTAAAACTTAAATTAACTTAAAAAAAAGTCTTCCATATGAGCTGAATTGCTGGTAAACTTCTTTAACTCAAATATCTGCCACTTCTTTTCGCATCTTATTTTATAAAACTATAAATTGATTACCATATTCTAGAAATAAAACTTTACCCCACTTCTGAGTATGTAAGTAGGTATATTTATGCACATCGAAAAATTGCTACAAAAAAATTACTTAATTTTTTCCATTTAACTTTAAAAAAATTTCCGTGATAATATTTACTGAAAGTATCCCAATTATGTTGCGTATTTGACTTTTACCCGCTCTACCACTAAGTTAAAATGTAAAACTTTAAAAGAACTAGGATACGACGATGCGTTGACGACGAAGATGACAAAAACAAGGAAGGATGAACAAAAATAAGAAAACTTTTCCTCTCCCAGCTACACTCTTCAAAAGCAACTTTTTAGCTTCCTATACAACGAACATATACATATAGGTATATGTACATAATATTTATAGGCAAAGTAGCGTTGTAATTTTCTTTGTTAAAATTTTGTTCGGTTAAAGGAAAAAGTAAGTGTGTGTAATTAAGTACCTAGAATACCTAGACTTACTCGTGGTACTTAACTTTTTAATGCAAATTCAATGTTGCGTTTGATGATGATGTAGGTAATAATATGAAACTAGCTACCAGAAACCTACCATAATGTGAAAACCTGTGCGACGGAAAAGTTCTGTTAATTGAAAATAAATAATTTAACAATTTACATGCAGTAACGTACGCAGGATTGTGCTTGGGGGGGGGGGGGCTCAGTCTGAATTTTGGTGAAATTTTTTGAGGTATCACAAAATAGTAAACAAAATTAAAGCCTTTCGTATTATCAACAACCAGAAGTTAGATTTCAATTAAAAAAAAAAAACAAGGAAAAATACACAACTTATTATTTATTTTGTATTTATTTTTTGTAAAAATCCACTTTGACAAAAATCCACTTTACGGACTCGATTTAAACAACTTCAACGGTAATAGGGGTAGGTGAAAAGTGTATTCACATTTTAATAAATAAAATGTCCGTTTTTTCTTTAAATAAGCTCATAGCTATTGTAATAATCCGTGTTTTTTGAGAGAGTGAATATCAGCTCAGCTAAACAATAACAAAACAAATTATTAAAGAGAATTTTGTTTGTGTTTTTCCTGTAAAACTTTTACTGAGTTGCTAGTCACTCTCTCAATAAACACATTTATTACGTCTGTTCCTTTACTTTTTGTGAATTTCTGTGATTTTTAGTCCAAAGTCCTGTCAAATTCATATAAAAGAAATGAAATTGACAGAACTTGGGGACAAAATGCACAGAAAATCACAGAAATTCAGAATAAAGGAACAGTGTAGCTATACATTGAAAAAAATGGCAACATTTTTCAAGGGAATTCTCATAATACATATTATTATTTGGGCGTTTTCATATTGGTTTCGGTAAACTCATGTTTTACTTAAGTACAGTTTAAATAAGATAAATTATAACCATTTATTCCAATTCGATTTCTGTACTAATCAAAATAGAAGCTTATTAAATTATTGAACGACAAAAATAGTGCATTGACAAAACCTTTTAGAGCCGATTGTCTACTTCTGATACAAGTTGAAGGCAGTTTTTTGAAATGTCATCAATTGACTCTACAGCTTTCTTAATGCCTTATGTCGTAGCATTAGAAATAACATATGGCAAAAAAAGTATGCAGTTTACAGATATTTAAAAATATTTTTTGAATATTTGATACTACGTTCACTGAGCGCGAAGATACTGGTTAAAGCATAACCAAAGCATTTGACCACACTAAAAAGCAATACAAATAAGAGAAGGTAGTGCATTCGTTATTTCATTTCGGCTTTTTTTTTAATGGGAAAAGAAGGACAAAATTAAATGTGTGAAATCATATTTTCCGATTTTTTACTGACTGCAAGGGAATTTTGTTTGGGTTTCTATAAATAATACTGAGATACGTTCGAAATGTCAAACGAAATCTAGATTACGTGTGGTATGAACTAATGATTTCAATACGACATCCATGTCTATAGTTTTCTTTTTAATTAAAATTGAAATAACTGTTAGTTTAAAATTAACAAAAATAAAATTTGAACTAAAAAATAATACAAAACTTTCTTCGATGATATATGAAATCTTAGCACAGTGTACCATATTGATTGGGGTGTGGGGGTGGGGGTGGTGATTCAAGCCCCCTAAGCCCCCCCTGCGTACGCCACTGTTTGCATGATTAAGTTTAACATTCAAACTATCGACCAATTGCACTCACGCCCCTTCATTTCCAAGGTCATAGAAACGCTGATTAATTTCCAGCTCAAGAAATATCTCGAAGAACGAAAGCTTCTTAATGGCCGGCAGTACAGCTTTTGTAGCAATAGGTCCACATGTGATCTGATAGTTTATCTCACCGAACAGTGGCACACAAATCTTTACATCGTTTTGGAGAAAGTAAATAGATTATTGCGCTTGATATTTCAAAAGCATCTGATAGAATTTGGCATCAAGCTCTCTTATCGAAAATGCGTGCATTTGGTATTGATGAATCTTCTGATGGAGTTTGGCATCAAGCTCTCTTATAGAAAATGCGCGCATTTGGTATTGATGAATCTCTTCTTCGTTGGACTAGAAATTATCTTTCGGACCGTTCTATACAAGTTGTATTGGACGGTATTAAGTCTGAAAATCACAAAATAAATGCTGGTGTGCCCAAGGGCTCCGTTTTGTCTCCAACCTTCTTCCTTATATTCATTAATGATCTCCTATCTGAAACTTCTAATCCATTGAATTGTTTTTCTGACGACAGTACCCTCAACTTTTGATATTCGTTTCAAGATTCACATCCATATTCCTTGGATGCGGAACTTCAACGGAATGATATGCTAATTAAATTCTGATCTCAACAGCATTGTCCAACGGGGAATAAGAAACCACGTAGAATTTAATGCTTCAAAAACTCAATGCTGTCTTCTTTCGTTTAAACGAAACCACCACTATGCCGTTGTCCATGAGCGGCACTTGTATTGAGGAAACCGAAAATCTTTCAATCCCCGGTATGTGTATCACATACCACCTTCTGTGGAATGATTTGATGTCACCAAAAATGCTTCGCCGATGCAAAACATTTTTCACCCCTTCTATTCTATCAAGCCTTTATTCGTCCAAAACTCAAGTACAATTGAGGACCGTTTTCGCAAAACTCAACAAGTCCATTTTGCAAATTTTTCAGGAGAAGGTTTTTTGTGTGTGAATCAAAAAATAAAGAAATTATTGAAAATGCAAAAACGCATTTCCCCTTAAAGGTAACTTTGTCACAGTAAACCGGAAGAATCACAATAATGAAGTATCAAACTTACCAAATATTGAGTGATAAAAATCAACAGTTTTTTCAAAATAAAACAAGTACACACTTGTTGCGTTTTGAAAAAGCTTTTATTAATTTCTTTTTTACAAAACAAAAAAACTGAAATAATAGAAATGTTTTATTTTTAGGCGCAGTTTTCTTGCTCATCGTAAAACATTTCCTGGTCTTCAATGGAGTCACCAGCGACTCCAGAAAGAATATCGCGATAAAATTCTTGGGCATCATCCGGTATGACGAAAAACTGCATAAGTTTCTTCACGTCTATCATTTTTTTTTCCGACACTTTATTCGCCTTTGGGACAATATCGAGATGGCATCATACACTGAAGAAATGTTTCTTTTAAGTGGCTCGATAATGATCGGTAGGCCAATATAAGTGTTACTCACGCCAATAACTACTTTTTTGTTGTCCTCTTTATTGTAAGTGATAACTCTAGAGGAACTTATTTTAAAAGGCAGCTTCGTCTTGAAAAGTTGCTTTGATACTTTTTTAAAATCGAGCTCTTTCCAGTGCACACCTATTTGACGTAAATTTCCGTGCTTTTGGAGTATTTCGAAGTACTCATTTGGCGAAACAATATTTTCCTTTTTACGGTAACATTTTTCTATGCGTCCAAATACCCGATCCGGTGGCATATAACTATGACCTCTTATGGGAAAATAATGCTTTATGTCTGAAAAAATGGTACTTTTTTCCAAAAAATACATTAAGGCTGTCATCATTATGGTGTTCTTGTTTTGTGAAGCGCACGAATCAGAAAAAAGGCGCAGTTTCGATGGCACTTCTGCGGTACCGTTTTCGGCAGCTGATTGCTTCAGATCATTTTCCAAATTTTCCAAAAAATTAATTACAATGGATGCGACTTCGTTGGCACCACGAGGGCCATCTGTTTCGAGCCAGGTGTAAAATGTTATGTTTTCCTTAGATTGCTTTGGCTTGTGGTTTACTATACCCATATTGTATAGCCAAACCTGACGCGAATAAAAAACCTCGTCAACGGAAAGTTTCGGAAGCGGCTGATTCTGTTGTAAATCGAAAATTATATCGACTGTGCCTTCTTTTGGTTTGTTCATAATCGTATGGAACTTTTTGGCCCGAAGTATATGTAGTTTCTTTTTGGTCCGTTCTTCTTGAAGCCGAGTTGAGTCGTTTTTAAATTTCATGAACTGCACATCGAAAGTTTTGCAAGTTGAGCATGTGTCAGTATGCGGATTTCCAAATCCAAGATTGAAATTGGAGTAGAAGATTTTTTTGTATTTCGCAAGCGAACATTTTGGTCTTCCATTTTGTTCCTGGCACTCAACAAACATATCAAACATTTTCTTTATGTTGAGTTCCGGTGGAAGATAACTTCTTTTAGTTTTATTGCGGGAATAGTGACTTTCACGACAATAGAAAGAAGAAATATGATTCCGAACTGCTTCGGAGACCTCTCCATCGGTGGTTGTCGATCTATCTCCACCTCGTCTCTCCTTGGGTATATCCATGGCATGCAGATGGTATCTTAGGAACAGGCATTGAAAGTTATTTATGTTTTCTTACATTGAAAAATTTCTTACCTTGCTAGCAGTGAGAGTCTGTTTTGAGAAGCCCCAGTAACATTTTTGAAAAGCTGGGCACAAACATGAATCCGCTTATCCCTATTCCTTATAAAATATTTTACTGCTGTAGCATGAGGTTTTATAGCAATCTCCTTATTTGTCCGCTTCCTTATAGGGTTACTTATTTGCATGTATTTTAAAAGGAACTTGTCTTGGTAAACTTTTGATGAACAACTTTTAAGATGATGTGAAAATACTAACAAAAATAAAACAATATATTAACACTGCATGGATTTCTAAAAAAGCAAACTTACGACTTAGGTCATCAAAAGACAAAATTGAAGATTCACATACTCTTTTTTGTATTTTGTCATTTTTTAAATGAACGCAATCAAACTTAGCAACATACACTTGCAATGAGTTTTTACACGGTTCTTTCTTTGGCTTTCTATTTTTCCTGCCTTTTTTGATAGGAACAACCGGCGAAACATATTCACTACCTTCCTGCATTTTCAATATATAGCCTAAAACACTTCAGAACACTAAATCTAATATAAGCTTACTACTTGATAAGTCAAACGCGCTTCATAAACTGGAGTATTATTCTACAAAATCAACAAAATCAAGTTCGCGTTTTTATCTTTTTCCCCATAAAAACGGAACTTAGAGGGCAAACCGTTAGTTTTGCAACTGGAAAGTAATCAGTCAACTACGTAAAAAAACACCAAGCAACCAAATTAATTTTTGTTGACTTTTGCGAAAACTCTTAGTACTTTGTTGAGTTTTGCGAAACCTCTTAGATTTCAAAGTTTTTTTGTATGGAACTAGTTGAGTTCTGTGAATTTTTTTTTGGTTCAGTCGATGCGCCTTGAGATACAAAAAATTTGGATACCCATATCTCATTTTTCGATTTTTGGCGCTTGTTGAGTTTTGCAAAAACGGTCCTCAATTCTCATGTTTGGGCAGGTGCTCTAATAACCCACTTGAGTCTTGAGTCTGTTGGATAGAATATACAAAAAAGAGCTATGAAAATGATAGGCGATAGAAATATCACAGAAGCATTTGCATCTCTAGAAAACCGTTGCAATGTCTCTTATCTTGCATTATCTTACCATTATTTTTATAAACAATGTTCAAGTGAAATAGCAAGTTGCATTCCTCCCCTAAATACTCGTACATGTAGGAATGCACATCAGTTTACCCTCGAGCCCAAATTTAGACGTACTGTCAAGTATAGATATTCTGTTTTTAGCCGCACTACCCGAATGTGGGATGCTTTAGGTTAGGTTAGGTTGTAAGGGGTGATGATTCGGCAAGCCGAAACACCTCACTCGGATCCATTGTGCTCCCCAGGATTTGCAAAAAGGAAGGGAAAGGGAAGGGTAAGGAAAGGAATAAGTGGAGGATTAGGTAAGGGGTGCCTCTCTGAACCATCCCGAAATCCCGAAATTTCAGGGTGTTCTTTAGTGGAAGAGACGAGATGTCGCCCAGTTCGTCGAAAAAGCATTCTCCGAGGGCTTTTTTTCTTGTTCTAGATAGGCTAGGACATTCACAAAGGAAGTGAAATGAGCCCTCCTCCGCCTCTTCATCTTGACACCCTCTACAGAGGTTGAATGCGAGGATGCCCATTCTTTTTAAGTGGGTTCCCATTGAGTTGTGGCCAGTAAGGACTCCAACCAATAGGGATAGTTGAGGCTTGCTTAGCGAGAATAAGTATTCCGTCAGTTTTTTTTCCTAGAAATATCTGACTAAAGATTTCTTGAGACCCGACACGTGTCAATCTGTGACTACCTACCATTGGCGGCTTCGAGGAAGCTTTGGTGAAATCTGCTCTTTTCTCATATCAGTGAATGACCCGTATTTCGCCAATTCGTCTGCCTTTTCATTGTTATGTATGTCACAGTGTCTTGGGACCCAACGTAGGGTAACTGTGTTTGTTGCTCTAAGTAATCTCAAATCCTTGCGACAACATTCCACCAGTTTTGACTTTCTGACAACTGATTAGATGGCTTTGATGGCCGCCTGACTGTCTATGTCTATGAAAATGTCTATGTTCTTGTTTACTAGTTGGATGCCTTACCGGGCTCTATTTTTCGATTCCATTTTGATATTCAAAGGTTCAAAACAAATGTGCATCGGTATCTCCTCTTCAAACCTTCCCTATTTTCCTAACGGTCGCACTGTGTTTACTTTACATTTTAAAGGTATCAAAAACCCCTTGAGTGCGCGTACATTATAAAAAAATATAGTAGAAAGGTATTGAATTGGAGGTAATGACTCAGGAAAGACTTAAACTTTCTAATTTAAAACAAACTACTAAATTGTAAGTAGAACTGATAATTGGGTTAACTGGCTGAACCCAATGGTGCAGAGATGCGGGTTGTAGCACTGTCAAGGTAAAAAGGAAAGAAAATAGTAACAACATGTACACACACGTCCCGAAAGCTACTTTTGTGTTGTTTCCTCACATTCACAAAGTACGATTTGATTTAATATGTATCTCGTATTTTTTTTTTGGATTTTCAAGATTTTTTTAACGACTCATTCTAGGTAAAAACTTTTACCTTTCCCCGTGTGGTGTGGAGACTCTTAATATTTCATTTCCTCAGAAAACTTAATAAATGTCTCTTAATTTCCGGTTGCCATTATCCTTCACGAATACCTTACTTTACCCACCATCACCTGTCAAATTCCTATTAAATAATAATCTGAAACTTTTCCACATCATAAACAAAAAATATGTTTTGGTTTCTGTTTCTGTTTTTGTTGTTGTTTTTCTTTTACAAAACTGTCAATCTTAGTATACTGAAAAGTATTAAAACATGGGGTTCCTATAACAATATCACATTATACCTACCTACCCTTCCCAAAATATTAATTGATGTTTAGGCTGTCACCGCAAATTATTCGCTGTTTGTCGTAGCTAATTCATAACCTTCGTCAGTAACTTATGAAATTAACTCAATAAGTATCTACCTTTACCTTTACCGCCACCGCAGCAACCACAACCTTTAAAAAATAGGGAAGTGAAGGGAAGTTGAATCAAATTTCCCAAATTTCCAATGTGCTGTTGGTTTGGTTTGGTAGTCAAGCAACCAGTTTAAAATTTCTCTAAAACTCGCTTGCAACAGTAGTTATAGTAGGTACTCAATGAAAGTGTGTTAGTAATGAATCATAGAGAGATATAGAGCCACTCATCCTTTAAGAGCAGATGTAGAGGTACATATGTACGTATGAAATCTCATTAGATTGATGTATTTATTTTCTTACTCTGCAATATTACGCATACGTATCTCACTATTGACTTGTTTTTGAAGCTCATCTAATCACGCTAAAAAACTTAAAGGATAATATTCTTTTAAGACGCACCATATGCACTACGTGCCACCTAGCTTTTCCGCACTCATCCTTAGCTTAGGAATTTGATAATCCTTTGATAAATATTCTAACTTCATATGTATGGTTTTATAATTAACCAAATTCCAACTTATCCTTGAGGGTGGAAAATTCGGGAAAACAAAGAACAGGACAAGTTAGTTAAACCAAAAATCATCCCCGCATCCACACTAGAACCTACAAAAGTGAGGGAGAAAAGAAACTTTATTCTGTGATGATAATTGTATGGAAAAAGCTCTAACTACTAGTGCTTCTGATTTCTGGTATCGGACTTAACAAAACTATACGGCACTGGGAAAGCTCAAATGATGTTATTGCTAAGATATCACTTAATTGCTTTAAGAAGCTCCGATAATCCCTTTAAGCTTGATTGTTTTAGTAACTTTAACCGAAAAAGGAGAAAAGAGATATTTCTTTCAAGTACTTTGACATTCTTCAAATTGTTTTGTGTTGTGTTGGTATAGTGTTTTGCTGATTGAAAGAGATAAAGATGACTTCAGTTATAAGCACTTAAGAAGAAAAGGAAAGAAATTAAGGCGGATGGGGGGATAAAGATATAATAGATAGGTACTAGATGTTGAAACACTGTCTTTAAACCAAAAATTGGTCATTCGTGAAGCGATTGAAGCAAGATCATCGTTATCTTATGAAGGGACGTTTTGAAAGAATAATATAGGAATGGCAACGGTTGGTTTTCTCGTTTGTTTTTTTTATTTGGGGGAAGAGAAGGTAGTTAAGTAGCTTTGTGTTTGAGAAAATGTGAAATATTTCTGGTGATTACGTTTATATATAAATTTATGCTTTAATTTATGAATATAGGTCAACTAAAGATATCACAATTTGAATGGTCTTTCAGCATGGTATTTTTTAAAGTGCTTTAGAAAATCAACAAAATGACTGGGTTCCACCCGTGTACAAAAAATATTAAGATTTTATATACAATGGTTGCTCTTGTAGTTAAATGTTCAATCGGTTAAGGGTTTAAAGAAATTATATTGAAAACATGGATGTAGTTGGACATAAATATCAAAAAAAAAACATGAATTCCAATACAATCTTAACCGTTAGAATAACCCTGCGCCTCCACATACAATAATATTGTTTTTAAAGAGCATGCAATGGAAATTTTCAATGAAGACCAACAAATTTCACGAAATAAATTATTTTATGAAAACGATTTCAGTTTTTTTTTTCTAACCCTCTCTTTGGCTGACATTTTTGCGCTGCTTTTCACCTTAGCATGTAGTAGCCCGTAGACCGTAGCGTAATGGTTAGTGCGTTCGACTGTCACGCTGGAGGTCTGGGATCGCTTCCCAGCCTCGTCCACCTAAAACTGAAAAGTTTTTTTTCAGGGCTACTGCCTCTTGCGAGGAATTGACAAATCCTCCAAGAGTATCACTTGTCACGAATAAGTGCTTCTCGTCTAGCCGTTCGGATTCGGCATAAAATTGTAGGTCCCTTCCATTCCTGTCGACAGGCGCACACAGAAATGGTTGCGAGTTGTTAGTCACTAGGCCCTGGTTCTTCATGAGCCGTTGTGCCACCCGATTTATTTTATTTTTTTTTTCCCCTTATCATGTAGATTGAAGGATTCAGTTCGAATTCCACCCCTGGAATTTTGTATTCAAATTCAACTTTACATACCGTAGGTGTTGTTTGCTCGGCAGTGTAATTGCAAATAAGATTTAATGCAATTATAAGCCAACTTAATGCAGAAATAAAAATGACTGCAATTATTGCTGAAATAAAGATAGAAATAAAAATAGCTTTTCATATATGTATGTAGGGCAAGTATTTTTTTTGGTTTCGTGTCAAAGTAAAACTAAGGTTTTATTCAAGGCTATCATTACAAAAAGGATTATGGAGAAGTTTAACAAAGTGATTTTCGGCAGGAAGTTCGTGGGTTTGTTTGTCTGTCCGCCTGTGCGTCCTAATGTACATGTAGCTAGAGCCTAAACGGTTGGACGGATTTGCTTATCAAATTCGGAGTGAAGCATTTTTAAGTAATTTCCTGGTGGGAAAATTAAAATTTTGGGTTTAGCTCATCTAGAACAGGTGGCTGTCATACAAAGACTTCGGTTTCATCAAGTTTTCTCGAAAACGTTTCTAATGACTTGGATTAAACTGCTTTCTATTTAGTCGTGACTCCTATGTGAATCTAATAAACCTTATAGAAGCTTTATTCAAGTTTTCGGCCATGAATCCCTTGCAGGGTTGGCGTTATATTGATTTGAAGGTTGAGCTCCAGATATGATCGCTTATAAGTTGAAAACGGGAAAGTAGACGTTTAAGAAATAATTTGCATTAAATCAGGATGACATTTTATTATAGTGAATTTTATATTTTTGGAAAGGTAATCAAAAAATATTTTAGCCATGTTTGAGGAATTTTTGATATACATATATATTGGTTTTTATTGCAGAAAAGTTTTAAAAACCTCAACTTTTGCAGTTCAATTTTTGTAAGTTTTTGAGTTTTTAATGGATGTGTTTAAAAAAACGAAATTCTTAAGAATTATGGAGATTATTAACTTCAATTTTTGATAAAAAACTGCAGTTCCTCACATGAGCACAGAAAATTCATATTTAAGTGTTTTTACCACTCAGCTTATAAGAGTTAAGTTCTTACATGTAATAACATAGATTTTATATATGTACATTAGGGTGGTCCTTTTTTAAATTAAAATTAAAAAATTACATTTTTTTAAACATGACAAAAGTTACTACATGTGTGCAAAATTTCAATTTTCTTTGTCAATCATTACTAAAGTTATGAATTTTTAAAGTTTGATGTCCAAATCTACATGGAAGTTTCCCATATAAAAATTCAGACATCTTGGGGCCGGGTGCGTCATTGAAAACAAGGCAATGACTTTTATAAGGACCACCCTAATGTACATATACAATAACTCGGTAAAGAAGCACAAATTTAAAATTATTAAAAAGTTAGTTTATTGTTGAATACGAGTTTAATTAATTTAATTACAATTTTAAGCATATGCTACTCGTAAAGTTAGTCCGATTACTAAAGGGGAGTTTGTTTTAGTTTAATTAATTAATCAATTAATAGTTTTCGAAAACCAAACCAATTAAAACAAGTTTTTTTTAGCACTTTTGCAAAAAGTGTCATTTTTTACATACATAAAAGAAGAAGGAATTACAATTAATTTAAAAACTTTTTCGTATATAAGAAGTAACCAACGTTTATTTCCGAAAACCAAAACAAGGTCAATCTTCAGACCAAATATTTTCGGCTTCCAGCTTGAAGCATGTACAAGCAGTAAAATAACATATACCTACTTTTCTTTCATGCATGTGAAACGATGGACATCAGCAACTTGCGGGATGGGAAAAATTAAATTTTATATAGACTCTGGAGACAAATTTTGAGATCAGTGATGTAATTACCAGATTCAGAAATGATCATGTCGATCCCAAAGTTATTGTAAGCGACGGAAAAAGATTTTGGGTATCATTTTATGGAGGATACCCATGTAAGGATTGCTTAAGTGATATGCGGTACAAGAGCTTTGTAAAGTCATCAAAAAAGGAGAACTTGCAAATCTTACCCAACAGAGGAGCAGGAAAAAATACCACTCCTATATGACATATTTGTAGGTTCAACAAAGTTGTTAGAACCACTATCTCGGTTCTAACATCTATTAGAACAATTTTTGCAAAACACTAAAAAAAAATATTTTACTTTAAAAAAAATATGTGGACTACTTTTTTTTCACTGGTTATAACTCGTTAAATATTCATTAAAATATGAAAAAAAAATTATGTAGAAATTTGTAGAACGTATGTTTCTTTACAAAAATATATTTTCAGTTTTTCGATAAACTAACAAGTATACGGATTTAATTCATGAAAAACCAGTGAATTAGTTAAGTTAAGATAGTGGCAACCCTGCAAGGGGTTGTTGTTCGAAAACTTGGATTTAAGCTTTCCACATGATGTTCTAACGAACTCAAAAAAAATGGTTAGTGCGTTTGACTGTCACGCTGGAGTTCTGGGTTAGATTCTCAGCCTCGCCCAGCTTAAAAAACCGAAAAAGATTTTTTTTTTAGGGCTACTGCCTCTTGCGAGGAATTGACAAATCCTCCAAGAGTATCACTTGTCATGAATAAGTGCTTCACGTCTAGCCGTTCAGATTTGGCATACAATTGTTGGTCACCTCCATTTTTGTCGACAAACGCACACAAGAATGGTTGAGAGTTGTATGTCACTAGGCTCTGGTTCTTCACCAGCTGTTGTTGCGCCATCCAATTTCTTTATTTTTTAAACCTGGGTTCTTAGCTCAGAAAGCATATAATATAGGTACATACGGTCAGTCACGAAAGTCTACATATACGTACCTATATAGCTATGAAAAATGGTATATCAATGCTTATAGCCAAAATTTATATTTAATGGTCTTGCTGGTAGCTAACAAGAAAATGAATTATTTTGTTTTTCAATTAACTACTATCTTATAAATAATTATTTATATCTTATTTTTTATTAAAACAATTGCATTTAAACTATGAATGCAAATTTAGAACTTTTAAGTTTTAAATGTAGACTTTCGTGACTGACTGTATAACTATACAACAGTACTCTATTATTTTAACAGATCAACTCCATGTAGTTCGTTAACATTAACATTCTCCTTCCCGAAGGATTAGTATACAAATTCTACAACAAAACTTCATATAGAACATCAGAATCATGTCCCTTTTTAATTGCGATAAATATGTATAGATATGTATAGGTAGTACCTAGCCTAGGTACTATATGAGAAGTTATGGATTCGTAAAAAAAAATCGAACTCGAGATAATAATTTTCCTTAACATTACGATGATGTTTAGATTCGATTACGATGAACGCGAAAAAAGTGGGTCTCGCAATTCTGTCTGTCCTCGCCCGTACAGCCTAAACGGCTGGAGGGATTCTCTTCAAACTTGGTACATAGTGTCTTTTGACTAATATGTCTAAACGTTTTTTTAATTTTTTTAGGACCAAAACTAACGGTACCTGTTATACAATTTTTTTTTTTCGCCAAAAAGGAAAATAATATTTTTCTCAAAAACGGGTCCGAGGATTTTGTTAAAAAAAATTCAAATAATTAAAATAAGGAAATGCTACTTTTTAATAATTTTTTTATTTTAAAAAACCATTTTTTGATTTTCAATTTTCTCGAAAACAGTTAAGTTGAAATTTTCATTTTTGTTTATGGTAAATCTTCTAAAAAGTATAGGTAAACATTATTGTGAACCAAAATTTGAAATTTTTCATTTTTCTTATGGTAAATCTTCTAAAAAGTATAAACATTATTGTGAACCAAAATTTAAAAAAATTTGTTTGAAAATTAAAAAAAAACATTTTTTTTTTTGAAAACTAAATATTTTTTTTAAAACTAAGCGCAAAATATTTTTGTATTATGTTGTAGAATATTTGCAAAACTCATGCTTCTAAATTCAAAAATAACGTTATCTTCCATACAAATGTTAAAAAACTGTTAAGAAAAAACTTGTTTTTCTCAAGAACAACTCCAAGAATTTTGAATTATTGAAGGTATGGTCAATATTTTTATAAAAAGAATTTACCAATAACGGTTATTAACGGTGCCTGTCATATAACCGATTTTTTAGTTCAAAAATGTCTCATTAACGGCTACACCGGTTTCAACCAAAATTTGTATGCAAGAGCTCCTTCACAATTTAAACAAATTTGCATAAACAAATTTTCGAAAAAATAATTTTTGGATTTAAAAAAAAAATATTGATTTTTTTTTTTTTGAAATTCAATGTCTTGAAAACGGGCTAATGGATATTTTTATTATATTACACAACTTCTGCGCTTTTTAAAAAGAGAAAAAAATCATTTTTAAAAGCTTTGAGAAACTGACAAATTTGGATGAACTAGCTGCAGCATTTCAGGAAGAAAATTGTTCGGCCCAGAGATTATTAGGGAGTGGAACTCAAACCTTATTGACTATATAATGCTTCGAAATCTGTGAAAAGTCTCGATCATCTTCGTTATATGCATTACGTCAAGTCTACAGAACTTAATAAATCTGTGCAGCTTTCAAATATTCCACCAACAAGTGCAGCTGCTCATCAACATTTCAAACGTGCATATTATCAAGTTCAAACTTGGTTAGGGCATGATTTGGGACCCCAGGTATAGGGTTGGGCAATGCGAAACGATTTTCTGGAGCCTATCATGACAATTTTACCACCTGCTCCAGAAGATTTGCTAAATACTATTTTCTGCAACTGCAAGAGTGCTTTCCTGCATCCGCATCGCGAACCGATGAGGATGCAGGAAAGCGGGCTTGCAATGCTCTTTAGCTTGTGGCCAATGTAATGGGCAAGCTTGTCTCAATGCTCAACCATATTAGAGCGACATTAACGATGATGGAACCTTTGACCCCGAAATCATGGAAGAACTTGAATCAAATGTCGTTAAAGACGATAATGAAGACCAGTTTGAAATTTACCAGCAGCCGGAAGACGACGATGGAGAGGAAGAAGACGATTAAAATTGTAAATTGTAGTTTTTGTACCTTTTATTCCATTTTTTTACTTTTAATAAAAATAAATGTATTGAATGATATTTTTTAATAAAAAGATTAATTCATAATTAATTTGTTTTTTTTTTTTGTCATCATGCAAGAAGTTATTAATATTAATAAGGTTAAAATTCAAATATAATTCCTATATTTTCATTAACAATTCTGCAATTACATGGGCAGGTAAGTGTTGTTAAATAAATTAATACTGAATAAAAAGTGGATAGGTTAGGAAAAAAATGATAAAATATAATATAATAGTTAATAAAAATTGACAAATATTTATAATCATTGATTTATCGATAGTTCATCAACGCGTTTTCGACCGGAGGCACCGGTTGACCTGAAGTCTGTGACCGCGCGCTCTCCGCCCACTGTCTCGAAAACGGTTCATTAAATTTGTATTCAACAATGTTGATAATAAAGATAGCAAAAAACCCATAGGAAATGAGATATTTACAAAAAAATGCGCAAAAACCCGATTTTTGTGACATTTGACCTTGAAATTTAATAGTTGCGTACACCCTACCATATGTAGGTTTTGATACAGCTTTTAGGGTGTCAATATACAAGTATTTACAGACTTACAGCTGGGTATCTAAAATTCCGAGGTGAACTTACTATAATGACTGGAATAAATACTAAATTTTGGCATACCAGATTTTATTTTTGAAAATGTGTATAAAAATTTATACATACAAAATTAATTTTTAATAAAACGGTTCCAACATTTTTTGATTTTTTGTTCATAAATTTATATTTCTGAAACCAATCTGATGGCATACTTTATTTTGAGCTCTAACTTTTTAAGCCATTAAAATAAAAAAATTATAGTTATTTATAGTTATAATTTGTTTATTTTTTTTTTTTTTATATGATATCATAATATTTTGGAACCAATACACAGTACTTGTACGTACATCATCCATTTCTAGTTACGTTAAAGTTGTTAGCTACGAGAGCAAGTTAGTGTGATCCAGTCGAGCCCATTTTTTCTATATATTTATGTATGTATGGTCGACCGAAACAAACGCATGTACATACTTGTGCAAATAGCCTGCAGTTTCTGTTTAGTTCGTATTCGTTTGGTCGTTGAAAATGTTCTGTTCAACGAAGGTTATTGCTACTATGCTCACCACAATGCCCCAAAGATAAACTTTCAATTCTAGAATTCCAAAAGTACCTTCATTTTTGTAGATTCCTCTGTTGAAAGAGTTGAAGAGAGTTGAAAGACAGCTTTTGGTAGGTAAACAATTGTAAATATACTGATGGATTTTTTTATGTTGAAATTCAACTATGTATATCTGTATTGTTTGCTCCAGATTAGAAAAGGATTTAGAGCTAATGTAGCAAAAAACAAAATTGGATATAATATAAAGAAATTGTCCTGGTTACCGGATTTCTATTATTTTAATATCCGCTTAGAGAATAATTGTTTTAACATAAACCAACCGAGCAAGAACTGGAATTTAAAAAAGGACTAATAGGTATGACATTAAAAGATAAATAAATAACATGGAAACAAGATGAAAAAAAAAATACAATCAATTACATTATGTAATCGTTCCTTTCAATATTATTTAACAGAAGAACCGTCTTCTTATATCCCTTATAAATACATATCTCTTCTTTTTTCTAATGTCTCCATTTAAAATGACGGAGAAAAGAAAGTCATGTCCTTTTCTGTGCATGTGATGGTTGGATTTAATGTTCTGAATGACTCAGGGAAACTTTTTTTTTTGAGTGACGAAAGCGGATATTAAATAAATATACCTATATAAAATGTGATGGAAATTATATTACGTATTGTTTGGCTGTGTCATGATTATTTTAGTATATGATAACATCATCATAGTTCCTGTATCGTGGTTCTTCTTTAATAAGATCCTTTTTTTATCCGAATTATTTTTAAACTGTTATTGAAATATGAGAGGAATGGAATGGGGGAGGTTGGAGTTTATCACACCCAAATATTTATTATGGTACAACCAAAGCATATGGCACATGATATTAGAGAAGTTTTTAAAGCCGAATCCAATAATCGATGTGACTTCAAACAAAAAAGTTATAGTCCTTTTTACAAAAGGAAAAATGTATTTTCATAAAACACTAATAATGTTATGGAAATAATGTTATGCTAATGTTGAAACTTGGAATAAATGAAAACAAGAGTTCATAAAAACTTGAAGATGAATTTAATTGAATGGAAAACTCTTCAAGATCTTAAAACAAAATTATTTTTTTTAAATAGTTAATTTTTTCATATATAATGTTCATATCGAAATACTCGACATTTGCACATTTAGTGGAGCATTTATAAATTTTACTGCACACAAAATTGAGTTTTCGGCATGGACACGATTTAATTGATGTGCAACTAGATGGGCGGGCGCTGCAATCACAAATATATTGCTGAAGAATTTCGAAGCTAGTTGGCCACTCAAAAAGGACTGGTAATAATTCAGCCTTGCACAAGTAACATCCATGTTCTTTGGGTTCTAGGGCTCTTACAATTGGAATATGTGCGTTATACCAAATAAAAGCCTACTAATTGCATCTTTTTAGGTGTTGAGTAAAAGCTGTCAAAGACGGTTGCAATTTTTCAACTGACGATTGTTTGATCAATGCAATTAAACCATTCAATTAAATTCATCTTCATGTTTTTATGAACTCTTGTTTTCATTTATTCCAAGTTTCAACATTAGCATAACATTATTTCCATACTATTATTAGTGTTTTATGAATATACATTTTTTCCTTTTATAAAAAGGACTATAACTTTTTTGTTTGAAGTCACATCAAATTAATTTTTATTTTATTGGATTCGGCCTTAAAAACTTCATCATAATAAATATTTGAGTGTGATAAACTCCAACCTCCCCCTACTCTCCTACTTTCACCCATTTTAAAAGCGACTTATAAAAAATCCAATGCGTGAATTTCGAGAAACTTTGGATTTGTTGTAGAGGGTGAAATTCTGCATCGACACCCATCTTAAGATTTTATGTATTAGTTTTTTTGAGGTTTTGGCAATATTTTTACTTTTACTTATACCAACATTAGCGTATACTAGTCACATTTTAGACTAAGACATATTTCAACTCGTAACTTCCAAAATATTGGTCTTACAAAAAAAAATCCAAAACATAATTTATGTAGAATTGTATAGGCTATAATTTGAGTTTGTTTACGTTTTTCCTGTAAAGCTGATAATTTTTGAGATATTGAAAAAAACAGGTGCAAATTCTCTTTCAACCTATTTTACCCCCCCTCACGTACAAATTTGTAAGTGAAATGAAGAAAAATTTTTACCACATATAAAGTGCATCTAAATAAAGCTTTCCACTAAAATTCAGATTTTTACAATTTGTTTTTCTAATTTTTCTGGGTAAAAAATGAAATATCGAAAACAGTGTGCAGGCACCTTTAAAGCAGGATTTGAACATGTTCCGCCACAGTAATTCTGGGAAACTTTTAACCAAAGTACTCTTATATCATAAACTTTCGATTAGTATGCGTTAGATAGAGTTATCTTTCAGTTGCCACTTGCTCCTTTATTTGAAGGCTTTTTGCAGTTGAGTTGCAGGCCTAATATGAATTCATATGTATGTATATCCTGGCAAGAATCTTTAAAATGATTTTAATGCATACCTACTTTCATAAAATCCAAAACTTTGATCTAATTAATTTCTTAGATAAATATCGTATTCATCTATATCAATCTGAAAACAAAACAAAAACATTTATCCTTTTCTAAATATGTGTGTACCTAGATTAGGACCAACAGATTTTCGTTGAACTCCTAAAACATCACATGACATACACACACACTTACACACATGAACTACATTAAAATAAATTAGCTACAGACACTCTATAAAAAAAAGGAAGAACTTTGTCCTTGTGCCTGGAAAGAAGTATAAAGAAGATTTTGTGTGAATTTAAGTTTGTCTTTGGTTATGTACCCTAAATTCAAATGATGATAGCTCCTAGAGATTAGATGAAGAGGATAGTTTATATAAAAGGATAAAAACGGATGTTGAGTGCAAATTATTCTGTCTGAAGAGGAATATCATCCCTCTATACATAACCAACACTATCTTCACATCACATAAATTCACTCTTGTACTTTGGCAAACTATTAAATCAACCGAAAATCTTCATGTATAAATATAATGTATGTATACAGATGTATGGATACCTAAACATACATACATATATGTATATGCATTTGTAGCTTGAAGAAAATGACAATTTAAAATAAAAGGGATCCTAAAGAGTTCTGTTGAGCGTAAACACTCTGGTGTCATTTATGACGTGGTAAGATTTTTTTTTTTTAATAAAACGCCTTAATTTAAGCTTGAACATTTAAAAGGTCCTTTAACTTTGAAAGTCGTAGTATTTTCGAACTCAGAATAACTTATCCTATTTGGATAGTAATATTATAACAATATTAATTAAAGCTTGCATGTAGAAAAATCATTTTATTAAATTATGCGTGCAAATAAATTGCCCGACTGGGTCGCACTAACTTGCTGTTATAGTTTATAACTAGAATTTAGCTACAAAACTATACATTGACAGTGTTTATTGAGTGTTTGTAAAAAAAAATATTAATTCAAATTTTAAAAGCAATATTTTTGGAATGAAACTGGTATGTATACAGTTTAATTGAAACTCTTCTGGAGATTACAAGTACATGAAATTTAAACAAAATCGTTAGAGCCGTTTTTGAGAAAACTTGTATAAGTTCGACATCGTTGTATGGGCAGCTACCTGTTCTAGATGAGTTTATATACAAATTTGAATTTCTTCTTTAGGCGGATATCACACGTTCTTTATTTGGCGGACACTTGAACTGTCACGCTGGAGGTCTGGGTTCACTTCACAGCCTCGTCCACCTAAAAACTAAAAAGTTTTTTTTCAAGGCTACTGCCTCTTGCGAGGAATTGACAAATCCTCCAAGAATATCACTTGTCACGAAAAAGTGCTTCTCGTCTAGCCGTTCGGATTCGGCATAAAATTGTAGGTCCCTTCCATTCCTGTCGACAGGCGCACACAGGAATGGTTGTGAGTTGTTAGTCACTAGGCCCTGGTTCTTCACGAGCAGTTGTGCCAACCAATTTAATTTATTTAATTTTTTGTTTCCGCTGGCAAAAGTTAGCAAAAAATTGACCTTCTAAAATCTAAAAATCAAATTTTTTTTTGCCACAATTTGAAGCTTCATTGAACTAGTTCAACTGAGCAAACCGCGATTTTGTAGCTAGCACGATATTTTCGTTATACAAAATTCCGCTAAAAAAAGATATTAACGGTCAAAATTTAAAAAAAAAAATTGAATTTTTGAACTTTTTTTTTACTAGAAATTGTAGCTTACTCGCGGGGTCATAATTAAATATTTTACAAACTTTCAAATCATTCTATAGTTGTTTAGATGTCCTCTGTACCTACTTATTTTTAGCTTTTTTCACAATAAATTAACTTTTAATTACCTAGTACTGCAAATGCAACTGCAACTCTTACCGCAATTACTTATTGAGATGGTAATGTTGGTACGCTTTCCTTAAAATACATTGACGTATTTATTTTAAATCAATTTAATGTCTTCCAACTTAAACTGCATCTATAACTGCAACTGCAATTGCTGATATTTCAACTCCCACTCAATTTGTGTTAAGCCTATGAACATAAGTTACCACTATTATTCTGAAATGTCAGTATGAATTATTGTTAAATGCAACTGCAATTGCAATTCAAACCGCTACTCCTTGTTACGAACAAATATTTGACCCTGAGCATGTCCTCTAAGAACCTACATACAATCGATAAAACACGTTTTTCTATTTGATTTTATTTGATTTTGCTCAAGTTACCCCTTCCGGAATGCATTTTTGCTCCTGGTTGACAAATTGCCAGACCGATTTCAATCAAACTTCACAGGAACACGGGAATTTGGTTCAATTGGTTGGGTAGTTTTAGAGTCTATAACATATTTACAAACAAACAAATATATATAAGATGTAATTAAAAAGTTGGTATATCATATCTTATTCCATAAAATATTATTTGCAAATTGGAGGCCAAAACCAATAATAACTCAATAAGCATACCTTGTAAAATGGTGCACTTAGGCGGATACGTAATTTTTGTTTTAATATTTTTTTTTATTTGTTGCCCTTCTGTTTCCTTTTTCGCCTAGTGCGACAAATAGGTACATTATAAGGGGATCCAACAATACAATGGCGTGGGTTATCCATCACCTTATGAATATGGATAAAGCAATAAACAAACATCAAACATCACGATATTGGAGAAGTCCAAAAAAGTGGGTTAATCGGTCTGTGCGTCTGTAAATTCACTGTAAACGCCTAAACGGGTAGACATTTTTATATGATTCCCTCATAGACAAATTTGAATTATTATTATTTATTATTATTATTTATTATTATTATTATTATTTAAATTATAAAAAAAACTAGTGCACACCTTTTTTCATTATGAAAACAAGTTTTCTTTTATCATTTACAGAATTTAAAAAAATTTTAAATTTAGGATTATAGAATTCAGATTAAAAGTTAATCCAACTTGTTAAAAATCTGAGTTTTTATTTTGGTATTGGATAAAAAGAATTGACCAGCATTGAAGGACAGAATCTTAATATTGTCCATAATTATAATACAAGTTTAAAGGGCAATGGGCAATGATGTATCGAGCACTGGACTAGCTCCAATGAGAACGACCCCATTATATGAATAGGTAAATATTTATACTTTCATTATTAGTTAACCAACCGCATGCCCGAATTCGCTGTGTGACGGAAGCTATTTAGTTTTGAATGAAATGAGTTTTATGTTTCCAAATTCTATGTTTTCATTGTTTTTCTTTAACATTTTGTTTATTTTTCGTTCGTTTTAAACCATTTCTTAGAGTTTATTTTTGAAACCCTTAAAACACTGCCTGAATTTTTTCAGATTGTTGTAATAATATTTAGAGGTCGCGAGCTTTAATTTTTTGCAAAAAGCAGTTTTTGGAGTTTCTAATTTGTAAAAAATACAAATATTGGATTATTTCTCATGCACTTTAAAATCGGAAATATTCGCTTCAAATATGCCCTTAAAGATGGTAAATATGCAGTAAAAAACCGAAAATATGCACTTTAAACCCAAAAATAAAAAAAATGTTTTTATTTAGTTTTTAAAGGGAGCGTTCTTTTCCAATTATTTCAAAACACACTATTGGTTAAATAAATACCAAAAATCAGGGGAGTTTACTTAACAAAAATTACATAGTTACAAAGAATATAAAAAGGTAAATTAAATGCCATATGCCGAATTTTAATTTTGAAGCGATTGAGGGTAAACATTTTTCGAATGAATACATTTTTGAAAGTTTTTTTTTTTTTTAACATTTTGATTTTAATCCTTTTAAAGTGTGGTTTTAAAAATCTCCAAATTACACAATACATTAATTAATTTATTTATTTAAATCTAAATAATTTACAAATTAATTTATAAACTATTTGTTAGAAGGCATCAGGGCAACCAGGCCATATGGTGCCGTATTTTACTTACATATGTTTGCGTACATAATATTAATTAAGAGTTATAAAAAGAGTGAATTAAAAATAAAAAACAAAATTGAATTTAGATGTCATTAAACTTGTTGTGCAATGAAGTTGCTTCTTTTATATTTTTTAGCGATCTTAAGCTTGCTGGATCTAAAATTTCTCTGAGTTGTTGATGAGTTTGTTGTGGATCTGTTATTCGCTTGGATATTGGGCAAGTAACAAATGTGTGCCAAATTGTTAGTGCTGTTCCACAGTTCTGGCATTCCTCAGGTGTTTCTTTGTTATACAGGTGTCGACTCGTGAAAAGGGTTTTTCCTACCCTTACTCGCAGCAGTTTTATACAATCGTCCCTTGTAAAGTTCATGTTGTATGGTATATGGTTTGGAGAGGAGTGGTACCTTCGAAGAAAAGTATGAGAAGTTCTCCACTCTTCCGCCATGTGTGTCGTCTGGATTGAGTCAACAATTTTTCTCGTTAGTCGATAAGAGATTGGGGTTGTTACAGTCAAAGGATATTTGTTAACTTCTTTAGCTGATGTGTCTGCAAACTCGTTACCCTTTACTCCGACGTGTGCAGGTACCCAAGCTAAAGTTATTTTTGCACTTAAGTTGAGACTGCTTCTGGTAGCTTCGATGGATGGACATTTGTTTAGTCCACTGCGAAGTCCGTTTAGGATGCTTAAATTGTCCGTGAAGATAATGGTTGTCTCGTTCAATTGTTGGGCTAAAGATATAGCGCTCTCAATAGCTGTAATTTCTGAGATGTAGCTGCCAGCTAGATCCAACAAGAGTCCGTGTTGGATAAGTTTTGTTTCTCCATTCATTTTCAACTCAATAACTGCATATGAGGAGTTGTTGTTCTTAAACGAGCCATCGGTTTAAAAGATGCGTTCTGTGTTAGAGGAGGCTATCATAGCCATGTGCATCTTACGGTACTGTTCATCTGGAGTTTCATTTTTTTACGTTGTGCTAAGCTGGTGTCGATTTTATGCAATTTTCTTTTCCAAGGTGGCGGGGGGTTAAAACTGCTTCTCAAACTAATTTCGGGAAATAATATTTGTGTCGTGGGTAACAATGACACCATGTTGGTCAGAGCTGAAGTAGAATTCTTTCGGGTAGTTTTTTTTGTTGAGGATCTCTTCTTTTAGTGTGGTATGTAGCGGATGTATGATGTCAGCTACCCCTTTACTGGCTATATTAACTGACTGATTGATTAATTGCCAAGTTGTTCGAAGGAAGTATATCTCCCTTCGACTCGGAGTGCTCCAATTGGTGTAGTCTTTAGAGCTCCTGTTGCCGTGCGATAGCATTCATTGATTGCCGCGTCAATTTTCTCGATATTTTTTTTTGTTGTCCACATAAAAATTGTCATACCATGTTGCAGGGTGCCTTCCACTAATACCTTAGCTATTTTAATCGAAGTTTCCAAATGCGGTCCTCGTTTTTGGGAGCAATTCATTTTGATTGCTTTATTACGAGATTTTAATTGATTGAGGATATGTTTGGTATGCAAATTCCATTTGAGATTGCCACTGAAGTTAACCCCCAGTATTTTAAGCTATCTTTGTGGCAAAATTGGGTTACCTTGGAGGATAATCGGCGGTGGTATACACCGTCTATTCCTGCAGATGTGGAGGGCTTCAGTTTTTCTTCATGGGACTACTGCACCTCTTTGTTGGGCCCATCTTTGTATTGCCGAGTCAGTTTTAATAGCGTCACCAGAAGTTAAAGTGTAAATATTATCAGCGTAAATTCCGATGAAGTCAAGGTTGTATGTTGGAAGGGCCAATTCCGTTGCCAAGGAGTCAATGTAGGCATTGTATATGACCACCGATAGTGGAGATCCTTGTGGAATTCCGTTTTCAAGCCTGGCTAGTGACGAATTATCACCATCAACGTTAACTTTAAAAGTTCTTCCTGAAAGAAACGAAAGGATGATTTTCAGGTTTTTTTTGGGAATTCCCCATTAGTGTAGTTGATTGATAGCTGGGTATGCTAATACTCTATCAAAAGCCTTTTCTAGATCCCATGACATAACCATACTGTGCTTTGTTCGCGACAAATTTTGGGAGATTTTATGTTCTAGTAGATGCAAAAGTGTTTGAACTCCTCTGTTGGGTCTAAAAGCATGTTGTCCCGGATGCATTTTCTTTTCCATCATCCAACCAATTCGTCTTGCAAGGATTTTCTCAAAAACCTTTGAGAGAACTGGTAGAAGTGAGACGGGTCGATATCCTTCGTATGAGTGTGAAGTTGGTCCTTTTTTAGATATGGGTTTAAGTTGTGCACATTTCCAGTCGTGAGGGAAAATACCTGTTTCCACTATGTTGTTGTACAAAGCACAAATCCTTCTTTTCAGACTATCATCACAATATTTAATCATATTGTATGTAATCGTATCTTCTCCCGGCATTGTCCCTTTTGTACCTTGCAGGGTAAGTTTGAACTCAATAAAAGTGATTGGTTCCATTAAAAGTTCGGAGTCAGAGTCGTAGAGCAGATTAGGGAGATCATCTATTTTAAAATTGATCTTATTTTGAATAGTATTGTTAGAGTAAGTGGTGTCAGCGCTATATCATTTCCATTTGTTTGCAAAACTGTTGGCTTTCACTTTTGGGTCCATTTGTATTGTTTCTTCCATTAACATGTAGGGAAATTCTTGAGGTGGTTTTGAGGCTCGGAGTGACCTTATTCTGTTCCATAATGCTCTAGACTCTAAGGTGGGGTCCTTGGTGTTTATACAATTTTCCCACGATAATCTTTTTGCTTGAACAGATTCTCTTCGGAGTTTTGAACAAGCTTTCCGGTAATAAACACAGTTTGCTGTTGTGGGACTTCTACGTTCCTTAGCCCAAGCTTCATGTTTTTCTTTTACAAGAATCGAAATGTTTTTAGTAAACCAAATAGGATTCGACTTATGCCTCTTTTTGTTTGTAACAGGGATACTTTTGGATGCAGCGATATTATTGTTTTTTTCTCAAAATATTTGAGTTGAAAACCATTGGTTAAGAGTTTTTAATAGTTTTTTTTTCAGTTCGCTATAAAAAAAACTATGTATTGAATTTTGTTGAAAAAATTACCAGTTGTTGACTACTTCATTATAATGCAGACAAAAAATAGACTTGTTGCGGAATCATTATTTGTTTTGAAATATTTGAGACGAAAATTATTTTTCACCTGTTTTTCTTAGTTTAAAAAAAGGCGTTGATTGCATTTTGTTTAAATGTTTACCAATTCTGTTTCTGTTAATCTGAAGTGAATATCTTTTTCCGTTCTCAAGATATTCGAGACGAAATGAAATTTTACAGTACCTTTTTAAATTTATGTAGTAAACAAATGGTCAATTGAATTCGTTAGAAAACCTTTTCAGCACGTTATGACAATATTATCGGTAAAATAAAATTCATCGGAAGTCGATATCTATATTCGTTCTCGAGATATGGTTGACGAAAAAAGTACCTCAAACGTACCATACACACCATACTCTTGCTAAAAACGACGGATTCTGATTCTAGAGACCTCAAAACGTGAAAATATGTCAACATTTTAAATTAAACAAATCGCATAACTTCCGTCACACAGCAAATTCGGGCATGAAGTTAACTGATAATAATTAATGTATAAATGTTCTTATTGGAGCTGGACAAGATTTTCCCATTGTCCTTTATTACGCAAACAAAAATTATTGCACTGTTCGATTTGAAGGGGTTAGCTGATAACTAAACGTCAACTTAGCAGGTTAACTTTCTCAAAAATTAAGATTCGACAGAGAAAGTCAACCCAAAAATTTAACAATCCCAATCAATTGATTCCGAGTGTCTTTAAAAACTGCCACCTTGCCTTTCTCATAAACGCAGATAGTAGAGTTCAAAATGTTGTATAAATTTTAAAGTTCATTTCCTTATGGAAAGAAATGCATAGTCACATAGACGAGGGAACAAAGGAGCACTGAACAGAACAGTCAAAGTTTGTATACATTAAAACTCAATGTGATGGCATGGGATGTCTAATACATCCTTTTTGAGTGTTCTTTCTGAGGTTATTTTATATGTCCTGCTGATGGCTAAAACAACGTAAACGAAAAGTGTTTAATAGGAATTTCAAATTTAGCACAAATTAATTTTCACTTTAGAAAACCCTTCTTATCATTCTCTTACAAAAGGTTTTGGTAGATCTTAAGGGAATGTCGTCATCTGTACTTGACTTAATATTACTCAGGGGTAAATGATACTTTTAAGACAACAATGATTAAAGATTTACTATGTTGTCATTGATACGATAAGGTCCTTCTTGAACATTGTTTGTTTTTATGTTGGGTGGGCTATCCTTAAATATGTACATTTTGTACAATGTACGTATACGTAACATTGGAAATCAGCGATAATGGTGATGCTGATGGTGCATGGAAAGAAAATAAACATCTTTATAGAATGCTATTAAAGGTATAGGATAGGTAGATACATTTTAACCAACCATTCAGCTGCTTTTGTGGAAGTAATGTCTAAGTCGATAAAAACAGCTAGGTAATATCATCGAATATGATGGGACTTCATAAAATGATACTATGATGCTTTAACTTACATAAATTAATTTGTGTGACGAAGAGAAGTGGAGCGATATTAACGATAATGGAAAAGGGGAATGTTATTTTTCCACTTGTCATTGAATTGATACACATTGACAACTGTCAATTGGGTCTTTAAAAGACTCGAATGCCAGTTTTTTTTCCACTTGTGTCTTAATTGACATAAATTAGTTTGTCCTTTCAAAGACAAAGAATGTGGGACATATGCCTTTATCAGTTCATTGACTAGTATTTCAACTTGGAATTGTATTTTCCGAACTGACACTCATGGTAAATGAGATCTTCGATGAAATTTGTGTAGGTACATGTGTGCAGAAGGAGTTTTTTATTCACATACATATTTTCGACATTTTAACCTTTAATAACTTTTGACACACACACGATTTGTTAATGGACTTTCGCGACAGTATTTCTTAAGCCAAAATAAAGATAATTGCATTTAAAAACCTTCACTTGGTTTTTTTTTGGCAGATTGGCCATTTTTGTTTGAACATTTTGCCTGGGCCAAATGATACTTTTAAGACAACAATGATTGAAGCTTTATTGTGTTGTCATTGATACGATATTAAAAGTAAAGGAATCGGTAAAATACTTAGCTGCTTTTGTGGAAATAATGTTTATGATGGTGCGATTTTTACGATATAGGCAAGAGTAATTCTCTTTTAATTTAATGTTAACGTGCAACATGATTCTGTTAACAACATAATGACAATGAGATCAAAGGGCAGGGTAGTGCCCAGCCAAGTTCTTGCGCTGCAACCTTTTTACAGGATCGAACTTAGGCGATTTTCAACCCTCCTCTAACTTCAGTACCAATAAAGCCAGAAACTTCAAACTCGCAGCATTTGCTGAGCTCACCAGTTTTGGACAACTCACAAAATTCTTTAGCATTAGGGGTTCCCGAGATATGAGAGAGCAAAAATCACAAAAACCGTAACTGACTGACTGACTGACAGGTCATTAAAATTATGGAGCACTTCCCGACGTCGTAGAATCTTGCACAACGGTAGGCCCTGTTGTGTATACAAAGGAACAAATTTAAGATTTTCCATTCAGGGGGCGTGGTACCCCCTATTTTCATAGAATTGATATAAATTATTTGGAGCACTTCTGATTGTCGTGGAATGATGAAATTTAATACAGCGGTTGGGCTTAAAGTGCAGACAAATAACAAATTTGATATTTTACATTCAGGGGCGTGGCACCCGCCCATTTTCTTATAATTGATATCAATTATGAGGATTACTTCTAATTGTCGTATAATGATGGAATTTGGTAGAACGGTAGGGTTAGAAGTGTAAGCAAATGCAAAACTTTAAAATTGGAGATTTTAAATTCAGAGGGCGTGGCATCCGCCTATTGACGCAGAATTGATATCAATTATATGGAGCACTTCTGGTTGTCGTAGAACGATGAAATTTGGTAGATCGATAAGAAATTATATGCAAACAAAGGAAAAATTAAAAATTTGAGATTTAACATTCAGTGGGCGTGGCAGCCACCCTTTTTCACATAATTAATATTAAATATATTGAAAGCACTTTCGTTTGGTGTAGGATTATGAAATTTGGTAAAGCGGTTCGTTTTCAGGTGTAGACAAAGAAAAAGTTGAAATCATGAAATTTTCCATGCATGGGCGTTTCATTCACCCACTTTTTATCAATTATTATCATTCATTCCGATGAAGCACTTCTAACTTATGAAAATTGGTAGATGGGTAGGACTTGTAGTATATACAAAAAGCATAAATTAAAAAGTTACTTTACTTATGAGGCTCTCATTGGGAGTTTATTCCGACCACTTTTCCTGGTAAAAAGGACCTTTGCAAAAAGTAGTGAAATGACAACAAAAACACAAATGTTGGAAAGGTAGCCAAGTGCTTCTGTATATAAAAACCTTTGCGTAACAAATCTCCGTAAAAAGTAATGAGATCTAAAAGTACGCCAAGTTCTTTGTTCGTTAATGTTAAATATCAAATATTTTAAGTAGAGTAATAAGAAAGAACCTAAAAATTATCAGAGAAATCTGTTATTTAATGATTACTGACTTAAATTGAGTTGGTTTACTAGTCAAGCTCTCATTTCAAAATTGAGTAATTGGGTAAAAAAAATAAAACTTGGCAAGCTTTTTTTTGCGTTATTTGAAATAAATCTTCGATTAAATCGTACCTTTGTGCTAATTTTTTTTGTCTATAAAATCATTTCAATTATCCGTTTCGAATGAGATCTCTTGTTGACCATAAATCTATCATAAAAGCCTTTATTCTTCGTCTTCTTCCTGTCAGCAACATTGTCATTAGGACCAACCATGAAATGCAATAAAGGAGCTGTACCTACTACATAAATTCATATATAAATCAACCGCAAATGACGATGTGGATATTTCCTCTTTGGTCCTTGTATTAATATTAACGATTCTTATATTATTTTGTGTGCAAAGAACTCCTTTTTTTCTCATTTGACATTTTTTTTTTATTAAAAGAAAATGAAAAATGAACGACCAGAGTTGAGCATTTATTGTGGGTGGCAATGATATGAATGGCGTTTCATGTCCTGAAAATGAGTTAAATATATCTTTATGTTTGATTCTCCCACTCCTGGGCTTGCAAAAAGTCGTCTGGTGGCATTTCATGTCCATTTTGATTTTTTTTACAATAACTTGTGCGCGGTTGACAAAATATGGGTTAGATAATGGTGGTGGAGTCAAGTTAAATATGTGAAGCTCTTAATGTTTTTTTTTTTGTATTTTATTTATAATGATTGCTCTATTTCATTGGTGCACTTGAAGTGGGGGTATAAGTTTTGTCACTTAATTAACCACACAAAGCTATGATATTATTTGGCTGATTGAATCTTTTGTTGCTATTTTGTGGCACTTGATGTAGGTATTATAATACATGTTAATACATATATGTACATATGGTATCTCGTGAACAAAGTGTGCTAAGAATAAGCAATAAGGCTCCAACAATAGGTTGAGAACACATTTCGACTCGAACCCCTCACATTTAATCTTCAACGCAAAAGATAAAACAACTTTTCACTCTAGCAGATGGCGGAAATCATTACTAAGCATGGTACTGATCTTGGGCCGAACAGAAATGGTCGGGTCAGAGCTAAACGGATTCCGGAGGCTAGCAAAGTGATGCAAAAAAATGAACGGAATTTAAGAGTGGCGAGTTGGAACGTTGGGACTATGACCAGTGTAAGCTGTGAGTTGTAAGAGATGATGAAAAGAAGTCGAATAGACATCTTGTGCGTCCGAGAGACAAAATGGCAAAACACAGGAAACTGGGCTCGTTTCTTGGACGTTAAGACAAAGACATACAATATATTCTATTACGGAGAAGAAAAGAACAAAAATGGAATCGGTATCATCCTTGCGAAGGAATTGCTTGGTAAAGTCTTGGCTATTTCGAAGTCCAGTGACCGTTTGATGTCTCTTAAATTGGTGATGCAAGGAAATGTGTGGAATATTGTCAGCGCTTATGCTCCCCAAATTGGATGTGAACAACCGGAAAAAGATGCGTTTTGGCTAGACTTTCATAATCACCTTAAAAACATCCCGAAAGATGAGCTCCCGTTTGTGAGCGGAGATTTGAATGGACATGTTGAAAAATCTAACGAGGACTATCAGGACTGTCATGGTGGTTTGGAGTACGGAACTACGAACCCTCCTGGTGAAGATATCCTAAACATGTGCAGATCATAAGGTCTTATCGTGTTAAATACCATGTTCATCAAACATCAAAAACACCTTATTACTTACAGCAGTGGTAGAAATGAAACTCAGATCGATTACCATCTGGTACCCAGATTCATGAAGCCGCAAGTTAAAGATTGCAAAGTGATTTTCAGTGAACACCGAACGGCCCACAACACCGTCTTCTGCTGAAAGAATTTTGTATGGAGACGAGAAAGACGAACAAACAAACAGAGTGTTCTAGAAGAATCAAGTGGTACAATCTGGATAAAGTAAAAGGCGAAGCGTATGTCTCTTTTATGAAAGATTATCTGTATAAAAACATCGACAGACATGCAAATGGAGGGTGTGGGGTACAAAAAACGTGGGACTCTCTGAAAGAAACCTGTCTGCGGGAAGCGAAATCACTGCTAGGAATTATCAGAGGACACTTCCCAGCCTCGTCCACCTAAAAACTAAAAAGTTTTTTTTCAGGGCTACTGCCTCTTGCGAGGAATTGACAAATCCTCCAAGATCACACTTGTCACGAATAAGTGCTTCTCGTCTAGCCGTTCGGATTCGGCATAAAATTGTAGGTCCCTTCCATTACTGTCAATAGGCGCACACAGGAATGGTTGCGAGTTGTTAGTCACTAGGCCCTGGTTCTTCATGAGCCACCCGATTTATTTTTTTTTTTCTACCAAGACGACAAAGAAACATGGTGTTGGAATGATGAAGCCAAGGCAGTAATGTATACAAAAAAAAACGATTTTCAAAGCTTGGTCAACTTGCCCCTCTCATAACATAGATGAAAAAGCCAGCCTTGGAGTGGTTTACAGACAGAAGAAAGAAGCAAAGAAAAAGTGTACCCAACTTCAAGCAGGGAGTACGAAGAGCATGTAGCGGGAGCTGGAGGAAATCTCTTCACCGGCTGCTGATGCAAACCTAGCTATTCAGGAACTGCGACATACTAACATGAACAAGGGTGCAACTATTTTCAAAATCGCCGCACAGAAAAGAAAAAATGCTCAGGATCAGGAGATTCGTTTACCAAAATTCATTAAAAACGCTCAAGGTCAACTCCTTGTGGATGACGACAAAATTCTTCACAGATGGCAAGAGTATTGTGAAGGACTTTTAAATGAACAGTTTCCGAGGATATACTTTCCAATAGCTGCACCTTACCATGAAGAAGTGGCCGACATCACAATCGAAGAAGTAAGAGATGCGGTGAAAAACTCCAAAAAGGGAAAAGCGATTGGGCCTGAGGAGATACACTCTGAGTTCTGGAAAAAGATGGGAGACATCGGGTCTAGATGGCTCATGATTCTCATCTCCAAACTTTTCTGCGGCGGCCTAATCAGTGGAGGGAAAGTTACCTTCTTCCAATCTACAAGGGGAAGGGTGATACACGATATTGCGACAGCTACCGTTCGATCAAGCTGATGTCACACACCATGAAGATCTTTGAGCGTATATTAGATGGCCGCCTACGAAAAATAATACGGCTATCTGACGACCAATGCGGGGTTGTTTAAGGTAAATCAACCACAGATGCCGTTATCGGGATTCCTCGAGAGATTTGCATATTGTACTGGTTGATTTTGAAAAAGCATTCGACAGACAACCACGAGATCTGAAATGGGTTGCACTTAGGCAACGAGGAGTTCCGTAAGTCTACGTGTGGATGGTCATGGACATGTACGAGCAAGTTAAAACAAAGGTAAGATGCCCCGCAGGAATCACCGAAGAGTTCCCAATAAGAGTAGGTGTGTAATGTGCACCAGGGAAGCGTCTTGAGTCCTTTGCTCTTTATTACTTTGCTTGACTTTCTGCTTTGGAATAAGGTGACGGACCCCAAAGTGAATCAGTTATTCTTTGCTGACGATGGAGCCATCATAAGGGAAGATCCTGTGTCCTTGCAACGAGCACTTGGTGTATGGGTGGATGTTCTGGAGGGAAACGGATACCGAATTAGCGCGAAAAAGACCGAATATCTATGATGTCCATTTTCTCATCCACATAGGCCTATTCCGGACATCTATTTGAATGGAACAGTGCTTCTCAAGTGCGAAAAGTTTAAATATCTTGGATCTGTGATCAATAGCAAAGGATCTTGTGATGACGCACCGCGGCTAAAGGCCAACCCAACCCTCCACCCAAACCACAATTTGACAACCAGGACGGAACACCACAAGGACAATAAAGTCAGCCGACTTTTTAGATTTAATTTTTTGACATGTATTTTATATTTTATAATCCTTTAAACTTAAGACAAATTATAAGATTAAGCCCCCTATGTGCCAATAAATGTATAATATCATCGTATCTAACTAGTTATTATAAGTCAAATTGTAAATATTATTTTGTTCAATAAATATATATCTATCTATCTTGTGATGACGACATCAAACATCGCGTAAACGTAGGGTGGATGAAGTGGCGGGAAAACTCTGCCATTTTCTGTGATAGAAAAATGCCCCCTAAGCTGAAAGGATAGCTCTACACGGCAGTTGTTCGTCCAGCGCTTACATACGGTTCACAGTGTTGGACAATGTACAAGAAGTATGAGAGTAAATTGACGGCAGCTGAAATGAAGATGCTTTGCATGACAGCAGGAGTGACAAAGCGTGATCGAATAAGAAGCAAGAGAATCCGAGGAAGCCTACACGTCAAATCTTGGACAAAATACAGCAAGACCAACTTAGCTGGTATTGTCATGTACAAAGAAAATGTCATGAGAACCCGGTTCAAAAGGCAATAGCACAAGACGTTCCAACACTATCGCGGAAGAAAGGCAGGTCCTGGATGAATAAATGCAACGACACCTGCATTAGTTGGCTTCAGACATGGAATAATCCAAAACCGGAAGGCTTTTCGACGTTTTCTAAGGTCAACCCGGCGGAAATTTTTGTCAACACTCTAGGGGGTCACGACCCACAGTTTGAAAAACACTGTTGTTAAGGTACCTACATAAAAAAACACGTTAACCATCTCATAGTGCATTTCGTTTTATTTACATTTAAAAATCTCTTGAAATACTTTTATTGTTTTGTTGACGCAACTCAAAAACCGTCCACAAACTCAATTAAATATCAAACAAAACCAAATTTTCCGTTTTTCCATAATACTAACAAATCAGTCTAAAAATATATATTGTAAAAACGGTTTTTATATTCAGACCCAAAATAACGAACGAAATAAGTGACGGAGGCAAAAAATAAATTTTATTATGTGTTATTTAATTGCCAATGAATTTATTTTGCTTTGTTAATTACTCCTCAGAGATAAAAGAGAGGATTTGAAATAATCAACCATTCCCATCATCCTGGATACACCTACCTAACCTACTATTATGATCCGAATCTCTGTTCCAGAGTGTTATTTAAAGTATGTGTGTGTGATTGTGTGTGTGTGTACGTGTGTACGTGTATTTATTTGTTTTGTAAATGCACGAATTGCCATTCAGGGACTAATAATTACTCTTGGATTATTTATTCACACTCGTATTTTGATATATAGCTGGATCTAGGCTCGTGTCTGGATTTGGATTGTATCTAATTGGATTTGTAGATTTGCAACAATTTTCAATGAGAAACAGGCAGAGAGCTCTGGTCCGGCCTCTTTCCTTTTTCCATTCAACTCGTTCTCGTACTCGTACACTCGCTTTTAGCAAAACAATTAAATTGTTTGAAAATTAATGTTGCGATGGTGACAAATGGCAATGTTTGTTGAATCTTAATAAAACAATCTGACACGACACTCTATGAATCTCGGAGGATACCTATATTCTTGCTGTGAAGATGGACTTTTATTTATTATGTAAGCAAAACGCAGTATGCAAATTATATTTTGTGAGAATGTGTTTCATAATAGTAAGTATGAGCATTACGGTTGCCACTTTCGTGGACCATTCTAGTATATTTTTTGATAGTTTGATAGTTGAATACGATTTTTGTTTTAACAACTACGACTGATTCTTAGGGTCAGTTTTTCAGTGCGGGGTTAGAGTTAAGCCCGAGTGACTTCACTAAATTTGATGATTTAGCTTTGGATTAAGTAGTAGCCCGTAGCGTAATGGTTAGTGCGTTCGACTGTCACGCTGGAGATCTTGGTTTGCTTCCCAGCCTCGTCCACCTAAAAACTAAAAAGTTTTTTTTCAGGGCTACTGCCTTTTGCGAGGAATTGACAAATCCTCTAAGAGTATCACTTGTCACGAATAAGTGCATCTCGTCTAGCCGTTCGGAATCGGCATAAAATGTAGGTCCCTTCTATTCCTGTCGAAAGGCGCACACAGGAATGGTTGCGAGTTGTTAGTCACTAGGCCCTGGTTCTTCATGAGCCGTTGTGCCACCCGATTTTTTTTTACGTCAAAAAATGTTTATGATATTTGATCTTCCGTGTTTTTTAAGGCATTTTGCATTCATCATCAATAAAAAAAAACAGGTTCATGACGTAACTGTAGACAAATCTAATTCCAAAGTTAACTAACTCGGCCTTAATCCAACACTGAAAAACTGGGCCTTATTGTTTTTCATTCAAACCAAACATTCAAGTTTTACCAACAAATATTTCCGAACGGCCTTCAAACACGATTTTTTTTTTTTAATTTTCAATTTTATTTAGAAAATATTATATTAACGTGGTAGTGTGAAAAATTGTACGTAGGTTAAAACAAACAAAAAACTCTCAAAAAAGAGCCTATACATTGTTTCTGTATAGAATCTTGTGCTTATCAATTTTTGACATTAAAACTTTTTTTGTTCTACCTACCTAAAATAAAGTTGGCAACCATGAGTGTTTTTAAGATGAAATGTCAATCTTCTGCGGCAACAAATGAATGAAAATGTACAATGGACATTATTGTGACTGCAATTTGAGAATAATTTGGTACAAAATAAATATATGCATGCATCTGACTATCTCTATTTCATATCCAGGTCCTGTCCACATCCATCATAGGTACACACTCAGAATTATAACAATGTGTTTGTTTTTGAAAACGTAATTTGAAGTGACTTGGCTTTTGATTAGATATTAAGTCATGTGAATAGACAACAATTTGTTATAGAAAATTTATGTTTGTGTAGTCATTTAGGTGAAGTGTTCATTTAAAGTCAGAAATTTAAATGTTTCTTATTCCTATGTACAAAGGTATATTTATGTGTACGTAAGGTCGTAAGTAGGTACAGGGATTAGATATACTCTGGTACAGGGTGTTATGCAAAATAAATATCTATTCGAGAAAGGAATGGGAAAGAAATAATTTAGAAATTCATATTAAATAACTTGTTATTGCACGTTAAATGGTAAAGTTAAGCTTACATTAATGTAAATATTCTTTTATAACATTTTTACATATGTTATTATAATAAATATAAAAAGACCGCAGCTGGACTATAACGCATTCAAAACATTTAGGTCTCGTAACCATTCTATCAGAGCTATGTTGTTGTTGGTATAAGAAAAATCTTGGATGTTGCCATTACTATTCCGCAACTATATGATGGATGGATATTGTGCCCCGCAGTCACAAGCTGAAGAACTGACGCTTCCGCAACGGAACAAACATTCTGCACATTTTGCGTGATATGTTCCGATTCTGTTAAGATTAAGATGATGGGTTCGAGACGGATATGCTGTCTGCATCCGTAGACGATTCCCATTGTGATATACGGGCAGAGTTCTTGTTAAACACATCATTTAACGAGAATTAAGTCTTTGGTGATGTGACCCGAGGTTAGCAATGTCTTCCTGAATGGAAAGTTTGGTGTTGGTGAGCATTTTGTTGCTCAGCACAGGATGCCATCATCAATCGAGTTAGTTTTTAGAAGATGTAATTGTGCGTTTTGAGTTTGCCAGCTACGTTTAATAAGTGCTGCTTGTAAGTGAGGGATCTGTCCAATGTTACACCAAGGAATTTAGGGTTTCTACTGTGGTAAAGTGTGTTGTTGTTAAACCGTTGGTTAAGTTTGAAAATTTCAATTTGGTTTATTAGGTGAAAGCAGCAGACTTCCGTTTTATACATACTCAAACACAGTCGCCGCTGTCGGAAGTAAATGCTGAGTTGCTCAACATCTATAGAAATATAGAGTCTTCTCTGTGTTCGTTATGTCTTTATCCTGGGTAGCTATTGCCAGATCATCGGAGTACCCAAATTTCCTCGATATGGTCTCAGGGATATCGCAGGGATGGTCGCAGTTCGATATGTTTGCCTGACTTGAGTATAGCAATGATCTGTGTTTGCTTAAACAATTTTCTTGTTTATTGCTGTAGAATTCTGCTAACCACCGTCTTATATTTTTGCACAAGAAACTCCGTGTGCATACCATCAAATCCCGCAGCTTTCCCTGTTCTTACTTCGGTTGACCTTTTCTGTTGTGAAGTCGAAAACATTGATCTTAGCGGGATATTGTTATTGAGGTTCTTCAGTGTACGTTTGGAGTTGACTGTTTTTTTTTTTTTTTTTTTTTTTTTTTTTATTAAGCGCGTGCAAAAGGGGTTGTGACTATCCTTAAGATGATATACACAGCACGAGCGATTAGGTAGATTGGAGGGGATTTAAAAGGAGATACCGATGCACATTGGTTTTGAACGTTTGTAGATCACAATGGGAGGGGAAAATTGAGCTGGGTAGAACATTCCACATTCGAGTAGTGCGACTAAAGAAAGGATCTCTGTACTTAACAGTTCGTCCGAAATTGGGCTCAAGAGTAAACTGATGGGCATTCCTAGAAGCGCGAGTATTACGGTTGAATTGTTTAAGGGGAGGAATGCAACTGGCTATTTCACCAGAGCATTCTTTATGGATATAACGGTAAAATAACGAAAGACATGAAACATTTTGACGGTGCTCAAGAGATAAGAATGTTTCCGTTATAGTTCTTTCACCTATCATTTTAAGAGCTCTCTTTTCAATTCTATCCAATAAACTCAAGTGGGTTATTGGAGCACCTGCCCAAATGTGAGAGTTATACTCAATCTTTGGATGAATAAAGGCTTTGTAGATCACAGCCAGATCAGAAGGGGAGACAAATTTCTTTCATCGACGGAGAAAATCTAAACACTTAGCAGCATTTTTGGCGATGTCGAATATGTGGTCGTTCCATAAAAGGTGGTCTGTGACACACACACCGAGGCCCACGGGGGCACGAGAAATGTCTACAATTCGGTTAGCCACTTTATTCGAGTCTATGCAAGAACTTGTGGTGTTTGATCTGCTACTTCCCCCAAGTTTGCGTAGGAGTATTCATGCTTGTCTGCTAGAGTGGGTGAAGTTGAGGTGGTTGACAGTTAGTGTCCACTTTTTTCTACGATTTCCTTCAAGCAATTATAGCAGTTCGTGGCCAACTTGTGAGTCTCCTGATGCCTTTAAGTCCTCATAAAGTTGTAAGCTTTCTTCAGTCCATCCAGGAATATAATCCTTCCGGCGGTTGTTTTTACAATTCGTAAAAATATGGTAAAAATAGTTTTGAGAAAGCGGTTGAATGAAACCTAAGCATTAGTCGAGTTCTTTGGCGATGTTATTCCAATTGGACTTTGAAAAGTGCCATCGTAGCTTTTGAACTGAATCAGTTAGTGGTATTTGAATATCAGGAAATCCGACGGCACTGTTCTGGAAGCTGAAAGAGGGTGATATTCCGTATCACAGGTAACGAAGCACATATATAGGTTGAGCCTTTCCGCCATCTTCTTCTTCTTTATTTAACCAGCGATTGTCATGATCTCGAGGGGGACCACAACTCTCCCACTAAACTGCGTCACGTCGCGGTCGTTGTGTGGTAATTAAGGTACCTAATTGTCGTCATAAAGTCTATTTTTTCGGTATTGCCTTGCTTCTGTCGCTTTCACTTGTACCGAATGTGCAACGCTGCGACAATCTTTTTAGAAACTTATCCATTTTATGCCCACTCGTAAAGATATTTCACGACAGGCGTTGATCAAAAGGCGTTTTTCTTTTTTAGCTCCGAACAGAACATGGATCAGAGCTCGAGCGATGCGAGTTAGCTCTGAGCAAAGTATGATCAGAGCTCTCTGATATAATTTTGAAAGACATCTTGTACTGTCCGACGATGCTGATTTTTACTTTTCATCTGACAGCTGGTCAATCAAAAACTCGAAAAATTCAAAAAAATGAAGTGAAATTTGGTGTTTTGAAATGTTTTGAGAAAAATAAAAAGAATCAAGTTAGCTGCGCTCAGCTTTTTACTCCATTCGCTGTTCGCTGGGTCTTTTTATTCCGAACAAATGGAGCGTGCATGAAGATATAGCTCTGAATGACAAAAGAAACACAAGGTGAGCACTCTGAGTGCTCTAAGATTAAAAAGAAACGCACGTAAGAATTAAGAAAACTATAATTACTATGCAAGGACTGCACCGATTTTTGCTCAACTTTTGGCAATACGGGAGAACTTTATTCCGACAAAGGGCAGTCACAATGTTTTAACTAAACAAAGGGGTCGCTTACTCAAAAAGTTCGAAAAACGCTGCTTTACAAGATACAACTTTAAAATGAAATAAAACACATAGAAATGAATAATGTTAACGTATGGCTAGTTTTTTAAAAGCATAAGCGACCTCAATTCCGTAAATTAATTCGCCCAGATAAGACTTTCGCCCAGATATCCTTTTAAGATGCAAATTTTTTTTTTTTTAGAGAATCACAGCAAAATAGTGTGAATTTTTATTTGTTTGAATTCGCTTTGAAAAAACTTTCTCATAAAACTAAGAAGAATGCGGATAAGTGATCATTTTAACAACCTTGGTTATCATCAACTTCGTTTTTTCTTGTTTTTACTAAGAAGTTGGTTTCTTTATTTTGTAATATCTTGAAGAGTAAAAGTCTAAGAACCATCCGGTTTTCAGTATTTGACTATGATTCGATAACAGAATTGAATTTTGAAAGAAAAATCAGTACCTAATAACGTGAAATTTCAAAAAAAGTATTTTTATTTTAATTTTTATTTTTTCAAAATTTTGAGTTTGAAAATTAATATTTCGAAAACGGTTCACTAAAAGAACTTTATTTAAAAAGGAAATGATAGAAGCGACTTCTGACTTTACATACAAAAAAAGGGCGTTTTAGTTCTTACCGTTTTAATAATCATAATTTGTTTACCCATTCCTTTTAAATTTTTCGGGTTCTATAAACTGTCTGGCAAGGTAAATGCCAGCCCAAATCGGTCTTGGACATGCGGATCTGTAATCAGGAGCTCAATACCTAGGAATGGGTACAAAATTTTTTGGTTCATACAATCATCCTGAAAGTTATGATTTTTACGGTTTTTCGAACGGTGTGGCAGGGTAAATGCCGCCTCCAATCGGTCTTGGACATACGGATCTCTAATCAGGGACTCAATACCTAGGGATGGATAAAAACATTTTTTAGTTCATACAATCAACCTCAAAGTTAATTTTTTTTTAGGTTTTCAAAATGCTATCATCCTACAATCATCCTCAAAGTTAATTTTTGTTTAGGTTTTCAAAAGGCTATAACGCATCTTAAGCAGCCTCCAGGGACTGCAAGACTTGCATTTCTTTCATAAGCATTACCACACCTTTCGACTCATATACTTTATTTTTCGGTGCACTTTCACACCCCTAAATTTGCTATGGGCTATTGTTCTATCAGGTGTCTTGTTAAATAATAATGAAGATGAAGAAATTGAACTTTTAAAATTACTTCTGTTTTAGTGTAACTGAAGATCCCAATGTCAATTCAGGAGTTGAGGTTACTTGTACTTTTAAGTGAATTATATTCAGTCTCTGCGCACCTAAAACAGAAGTAATTTTAATATTTCAATTTGTTCATCTTCGTTGTTAACATATGGCTTTATTGAATACATACAATTTTCTGCTGTTATAATGTTAAAATTATTTTAGACATATTGGCGTAGCGGCTCCAGGTTAAGTTTTCTTTCTAGCACTTAATCGAAAAGCTGGGATCGTATATCGTCTGCGAATATTTAGAATAAACATCGTCTGCCAGTTATCAAAGAAATTCCAGGACATTTCTGTTCCTATAGTTATTTTACCTTTAAATATTAATCCAGCTTGCACTTTGAACTGTTATCGATTAACATCTAATCTGCAATCTAGGCAAAACATACATAATTATATTTATTTGCAAGGAGCCAACACTGTTGTATTTGCATATCCTTGCAAGTCACGTTTTCTTGCAGGTGTAGAAACAATTATTTGGCCACTACACTGGCCACCATAATGCATCGTTAAAACAATTACAGATTGGTTCTGTATTCAAAATCTGCTTCCAGGTGAAGATTCAATTATTGAAATTATATTGCCACTAAATACTTAATGGTAGAATATTGAATTTTGCAAGAAATCATAATATCACTCAATTGAATATTCAATTAAAATAGTGACTTGCAGTCACTCCACTCTAGTGCAATATTATATTTATTAGACAAACCTCACTGAAACAAAAACAATTTTTTTTTTATATTTAGCGCGTGCAAAAGTGGTTGTGACTACCCTTAAGATGATATACACAGCACGAGCGATTAGGTAGATTGAAGTGGATTTAAAAGGAGATTCCGATGCACATTGGTTTTGAACGTCTGTAGATCACAATGGGAGGGGAAAATTGAGCTGGGTAGAGCATTCCACATTCGAGTAGTGCGACTAAAGAAAGAATCTCTATACTTAACAGTACGTCTGAAATTGGGCTCAAGAGTAAACTGATGGGCAATCCTAGAAGCGCGAGTATTACGGTTGAATTGTTTAAGGAGTGGAATACAACTGGCTATTTCACTAGAGCATTGTTTATGGTAATAACGGTAAAATAACGAAATACATGAAACATTTCGACGGTGCTCAAGAGATGAGAATGTTTCCGTTATAGTTCTTTCACCTATCATTTTAAGAGCTCTCTTTTCAATTCTTTCCAATAAACTCAAGTGGGTTATTGGAGCACCTGCCCAAATGTGAGAGTTGTACTCAAGTTTTGGACGAATAAAGGCTTTGTAGATCACAGCCAGATCAGAAGGGGAGACAAATTTCTTGCATCGACGGAGAAAATCTAAACACTTAGCAGCATTTTTGGCGATGTCGAATATGTGGTCGTTCCATAAAAGGTGGTCTGTGACACACATACCGAGGACTGAAAGCTTTACGGTGTCCTCAAAGCAAGTGCCATTCATAGATAATGGCATGGGGGGTGGGTTTCGTTTTAATTTATTATTAATTTATTTTAATTTATTTTATATTTCATTCTGTAAGAACAAATTTGTTTGTACTCTTAAAAGTACCTTTATTATTTTAGAACCTTTAAATTCGACTAACAAACTCAGACTAAGGCCGTTATTGTGATAAAAACTTAGAGCCTGTAGGTTGGGTAAAGACAATACAAAAAATCGTAGGGAGAGGCATATATTTTACAAATTTATTGAAGTCGTAATACCTCTGACAAAATAAATTGGAAAATCGCTGTTTTCAAACACCTACCCCCTCCAAAGGCTGCAAAAGAAACCTGCCGGACGATTGTTTTCGATGCCACGATACATGCACCTACAAACTCCCAAAATTTCCTAAAAAAAGCAAACATTTTTTAAACTCGCATTAACTTTAAAATTAATTTTCCTTAACCCCACCAACAAAAACTTAGTGTAATTTTTAACCCACAAGAGAGCGAGTGAGTTTACGAAACATTTAATGTATGAAATTCAACACGAACTGTTGCAATGTATCACTTTTTATATTTCATCTTTTTCGCTGTGGTTATTTTTTTTTCCTATAATAAAATGGATGAAGTTAACGAAAATTGCTTTACACATAATAAAGCAAAATGAAACAAATAAAAAACGTGGCACACACAGTGAAAACAGTTTCGGATACTTAATTACTTTTGGGTAGACAAATGTGGTACAGAAATCACCAAAGTGGTGTTGCTGGTATATTCAAAACAATTTTAATGTAAGAATTAAAAATATTGTTGGAGTTTTGAATTAAAAAAAAAAAAAAAAATTAAGCTGTTTAATACATTGTCATCAAAGTAAGAGGACTCGTTTGCAAAATGCCACGGAAAGTGTTTTACAGGGAGGCTTAATATGGCTTTGATGTTTCTTTACACCCCATTGGAAGTTTTTGAAATTGGTCCGATTTGTCGAATCAAAATGTCTGCGTGTGTGTACGATTCTTCGTACGGTGTTCATACGTTCGTATGTTGGGCATGTCTTTTTCGTTCATCATATTTCAAGAACGAATAAAGGTTTCGACTTTTGATAAATTTTATTTTACAGGTAATGATATCATTAAGAAAGGGTTTTCCAATAAGAGGTGTTATTTTGAATAGCCCGCTATTTCGGTAGTTGTCACTTTTGAAGCTGTAATTTTTTGAAATTTGACAAGTAGAAACTACGTCATTAATAAAAATGGAACGATACACGCTTCAACAACGCAATGGAATTATTAAAATTCACTGTAATTCACTGTAATTCACTGTCGCATCTGGGACTCGGAAAACCCAAGATTTATAGTTGAAAAGCCTCTCCATCCTCAATGAGTAACTGTTTGGTGCGGTTTATGGTCCGGCGAAAATGAGGCTGGAGCAACAGCTACGGTGAATGGATTGCGCTATCGGGAGATGATCAATAATTTTGTATGGCCGGAATTGGACGGCATTGATCTGGACAACGTTTACTTTCAACAAGACGGTGCTACGTGCCACACAAGCAACGAAACCATCGATCTTTTACGAGTAGGGATGGCCACGAGACGAGAAAAGTCTCGGTCTCGATCTCGGTCTCGGTCTCGCATGACGAGACTGATACGAGACTGGGCTTTTAAGCATCCGAGACGAGACTGAACATTTGGAACGAAATTTTCAGAGAGTCTAATAATTTAAAAAATCCAATTTCAGTTAAATATATATTTTCTTCTGGACGTATTCAAACTTTAATCGAAAATATTTCGTTCCAATAATCAACAAGTTGGCCGGAAATCGTATTTTTCGGAGACGAGACCGAGGCGAGACTTAATTATATGAGGCCGACGCGAGACCGAGACGAGACTGAAAATGTTCGATTTTAACGATACCGAGATGAGACTTACAAAAGTCTCGTAGAGTCTCGTCTCGTGGCCAGCCCTATTTATGAGAAAAGTTTTCGAACCGTGTTATTTCTCGAAGAGGTGATTACACCTTGCGACTTCTTCCTTTGGGGCCACGTGAAAGATAATTGTTGTTAATGGCATACTTTCCTCTTTACATTGAAATAAACATCTGATCATTTGTCTCAAAAAATGACATTTTTCTTTGAATATCAAAAGAACACCTCTTATTGGAAAACCCTTTACATGCACAAATGATTTTTAAAAAAATACAATTAACTTTTTTTTTGTATAGCCATTCAAAACAAAATTGTAAAATATAATTCGTCGTTGCTCAAGTTGTTCAAAAAATGTTCTCTAATTTATTTAACAAAATACTAATACTTACTTACTTACTTAGGTCCTCGGACCTATTACGTCCGTGATGTTTCCCTTACGGGACATAGGGCCTCCACTACACCTACGCGCCATCGTGTACGATTTCTTGAAATGTATTTAAGCTCTCTCCAACTTTTCCCCAGTCGTGCCGATTCCTGTTCGACCGTTCTTCGCCATGTACTTCTAGGCCGGCCCACTTGTCTTCCCTCCTGTGTGAGCGGGTTCCACTGCATTGCTTGAGATGCAATGCACCGATCGCCTTTTCGAAGCGTATGGCCAATCCACTGCCACTTTCTTCTTCGTATAATGGAGTCTATGGGCTCCTGACCCGTTCTCGCATGAAGTTCGGCATTGGAGATACGGTTGGGCCAGAAAATCCTCAAGATGTTTCGTAGACATCTATTAACGAAGGTTTGCAGCTTTCTTGTGACAGTTTCAGTGACTTTCCAAGTGCTGCAGCCGTAAAGCAGAACGGATTCAACATTGGAGCGGAACAGTCGTAGCTTGGTCTTTAAGCTAAAAGAGTTGTTTCTCCATATTTTGGACAGCATTCCGAACGCAGCCATTGCTTTTCTGATTCGGCTGCTTACGTCCAGTTCAGTTCCGCCACCCGTAGAGACAATATTCCCAAGATATTGGAAATCTTGTACCATCTCTACGCGTTGTCCAGAAATATTTACTTGGATTGATGAGGAAGTTCCAAGGCTGATCCTTTTAGTTTTTGCCGAGTTGATCTTAAGCCCTACGATTTCTGCTTCTCTCTCCACCCTTGTTGTCATTTGATGGAGATCCATGATCCTATGAGAGAGTAAGCATACGTCGTCCGCGTAGTCCAGATGTTTGAGGTGAGATTGCAGAGTCCACTGAATTCCTCCATTTCCATTTGACAAAGCTGCGTGCAGTACGTCACTTACCACCAACAGGAACAGTATTGGTGACAGTATACAGCCTTGCCTAACTCCACTTTGGATTTCAAACTCCTCTGACAGCCTACCTTTGTGCAAAACGTGACACCTGGATCCATCATATGTAGCCTTGATAATAGCAATCAATTTATCTGGGATGCCCCTCCTGTGCAAAGCAAGCCAAATAAATTCTCTATTGACACTGTCGAACGCCTTTTCAAAATCGATGAACAGCAGGTGAAGTGGTGATCGATATTCAACGCACTGTTCGATGATGATCCGCAAGGTGTTGATGTGATCCACACAGGAAGATCCAGTGCGGAAACCAGCTTGTTCGGCGTCGAGTGTGTCTTCGAGGTGGTCTTTAATTCGGTCCAATATTATCCTTGCTATTATCTTGGCTACTGCAGGCAGAACGCATATTCCTCTCCAGTTTTCGCACTGTGTGAGATCTCCTTTCTTTGGAAGCTTGACAATCATTCCTTTTTTCCACTCTTCAGGAAAGCTTTCTGTTTCCCAAGCTCTCTTAATAAGTGGGTGCAGTAGCTCGCTCGATGTCGTTGGGGCTGCTCCTAAGAGCTCTGCAGGAATACCATCAAGTCCAACCGCTTTGTTGTTCTTCAGTGCTTTGATGGCGGTGATAATTTCTTCTTTACTGGGGGGTACGGTGCGTATTCGGGAAATTGTTACTTCGGGTAGCTCAGTGGAATAGGGTTCACTTCACTTGCGAAAACGCGGTTTAAAACCGCAGAAAAGTGTTCCCTCCACCTTATGAGCTGGTCCTCATCCGAAATTAGCAGGGATCCGTTTGTGTCTTTAACCAGGTGTTGTTTAGAGCTCTGGACACCAGTGAGCTCTTTGGTAATTCTGTAGACGGTCCTACTGTCACACCTACTAGCGGCTTCTTCTGCTTCTGTAGCCAGTGCGTTGATGTAGTTACGCTTATCACGTCGCACACTACGGTGAACTTCCCTCATCTTCATGCGGTACGTAGACTCAAGCTCGTTTCTCCCTGCTGCTGGGGTAGCTGCGATGCGAGCTTTAAGGTGTTTCCTTTCTTCGATCCTTGCCCAAGTTTCGTCGGAAAGCCAAGCACTATTTCTCCCTTGCGCCCGGCCGACTATACTTTCAGCACCGGATATGAACACATTTTTCACAGCACACCAATGATTTTCGATGGATGTGGTTTCCGTGCTGCTGATTGCGTTCAATCCTTGTGAAAGGTTGTCCCCTAGTTGTTGGCGCACTGCGGGATCCTTTAGTCTATCTGTATTAAACTTAGGCATTCGAGTGTTTCCTTGGGATCTACGAACTGCAGCTGTACGCAATCTTACGGTAGCAACCATCAGATGGTGGTCCCGGGCCATTCCCATGTCAGCACCTCTTCTGTTACGGACGTCCTGGAGACTGCTTCTAAAACGCCGGCTGATCGCGAAGTGGTCAATTTGGTTGGAAGTTGCTTGTCTGTCAGTCGACACCCAACTGACTTTGTGGCACGTCTTATGCTCGAACATGGTCCCTCCAATAACAAGGTCGTTGGCGTTGCAGAAATCGACAAATCGTTCGCCACTGTTGTTTCGGTTACCAACACCATGTTTTCCCATGACATGCCTTAGCCCAGTGTTGTCATTGCCAACCTTGGCATTTAAGTCTCCCATCACCATAATTATATCAACTCGTGGAACGCTATCATAAGCAGCACTCAGCCGGTTATAAAAGGGCTCCTTCTCCTCGTCAGAAGAGAGCAAAGTTGGGGCGTAACACTGTATGATGGTGACGCGACGTATTCTAGTCCGGAACCTGGCTTTCAGGATCCTGTCACCTAAAGGCTCCCAGGAAATTAAGCTTTTGAGAGCTGTTTTGGAAAGCAGCAATCCAACGCCAGATTCCCGAGCGCTTCCAGGTGTTTTTCCGGAATAGAATAGTACAGTGTTACGGGTTGGTGACTTGAACTTCCCCGAACCCAGCCATCTAACTTCACTTATCCCTAAGATGTCCATCCTATACCGCATAAATTCCTTCTCTAGTTGCAGGAATCTGGCATTCTGAGGACCTTCTTTTCCGTTGTCAAGAAGCGTCTTCACATTCCAGAAACCAATCTTTGTCCGGGTACAATAGCCAAAAGTCGTCAACGAGTAATCATTAATTATCCGAGGCGTAGTGTTGGTTTCGGTAGCGGGTTGATTTCAGTTACGGAGAATGCTAACCTCCGTAACCTATCCTAGAAAGCTAGGCCTTTTCGCACTTGTAAATTTGGCCTATTTATGTATATTGGGATACATAAATAGTTGCCCGGGGACCACCACGAGGAGGTAAAACAAGCACTTCATCGTGACTGATTGTTGCGCTACTGGCCCAGACCAAGTTCTGAGCAATCAATAGTTTCCCGATCAGGCACGATGCAGGTCGCCCAAAAATACTAATAGCTGAATATTTTTAAATTTGTGTTTGTCCCCAATGTGTCGAGGTCAAGTGGCCCAAAGTTCCTTTTCACTTGATTGCCTATTGAACATCTAATAAGGTTTTCAAAAATATCAGGGGCCTCAATAAAAAAAGCAGTTAAGTGCAACTGCCCCCCCCTCCCTTTTAGGCGGGTGGGGCAATTTTCTAAAAAATTGACTTAAATCTGAAAAAAAAAATATTACAAAACAACGGAAACACTTACAATGCCATGTTATACCTTATTTTATTTTTGTCAACGCAGTTTTTGACAAATTAACTCAAAATTTTGAATGGCTTAGCACTGATTTCTTTATTTATAAGAAAGGTATTGAAAAAGTACAAAAAAAAGTATTAACAGAGTACGGAAATTCGGGGATAATTCCGACAAAATGTTTGGGCTTTCGCAATGGCGGGATTTTGACGTTCGGGATTTTACAATTTGGGATTTTGAAGTTGGGGATTTTATAATTGGGGATTTTGACGTTTGGGATTTAATAATTCGGGAATCTGCATTTTGAAATTCGGGATTTTTGAGGTTCGGGATTTTGACGTTTCAACTATGTAGTTGCCGAAATGATCATTTAGCAGGATTCTTCTTAGTTTTATGAGAAAGTTTGTTAATTTATTTTTTAATATTTTGAAAAGTGAAAGTCCTAGAACCATTCGGTGTTCAGTGTTTGACTCTAAAGTAATAAGAGCCTTGAATTTTGACAGCAAAATGAGTACTTAATTACGTACAATTGTGAAAAAAAAATTAGTTTGATTTTTTTATTTTGAGTATGAAAATTTATTTTTCAAAATCTGTTGACAAAATTAACTTTTTTGAAGTACTTTTTTAAAACAATTTTTTTCAAACGTTAACAAGATTTTTTGAAAATTCGCACGAATTAAAAAAAAAATACTTGTAAACGTTTTAAAAAAGTTGTTTTTAAAAAATTTAATTTTGTTTTTTAAGGAATGTTTTAAAAAGTAAGGTACATAAAATCTCCATTTAGCACATCAGAGTTTTGACCCAGATAAGTGGATATTCGAGCATTAAACCATATGTTTAAAAGTCACAAATAAAAATGGCCCTATGACACCTTGAAAAATCGTCAAATTGCCATGTTTTCAATTATGGTCATTTGACACTTGCACAATGCATGATATGTCCATATTTTGAAATATGGCCTTATGAAGCATGGTCAAATGTGACGGCACCGGTGAATCACCCTGTATATGTATACAATTTCTTGTGGCACACCGACTTCAATATTCTTATGTTCCGAATAAGTTTATTCGTACTGTATTCTTAAAATTTAGTGTGATATAATATTTCATTATATTTTTAAGTTTTTTTTTTTAAAACTATATCGGAACGCAAATGGTATAATAACAAATGGTGCCGAAATATCTGCTAATCTAGTGATTAATCGCGGGGTAAGACAAGGGTGCAACTTAAGCCCTCTGCTGTTTGCGCTATTTCTTGATGCCATCGTTGAATGGCTTCTTTGTGGTGTTATGTACGGAGATTTAAATATTAGGACAATTATGTATGCAGACAATATAGTTCTGTTAGCAGAGCCCCCCTTTTCTCTTCAACTCATGATAAACAGGTTATTGGACTACTGTGAAAAATGGAACTTGAAGGTAAATACTTAAAAATCTAAAGTTATTATTTTTCAAAATGGTTCAGGAAGGATTTCACGAGATGAACATTGGAGGAATGGAAATACAAAATTGGAAGTTGTTAAGGAGTATAACTATCTGGGAATGCTAATAACCTTTAATTTGAATATGGATAAACATCTGGAAGTAAAATCTGATGCCGCCAGAACAGCCATCTGTTCAAACTGGAAGAAGATCTTCAATAACAAATGCATTTCAATTAGTGCTAAATATGAAGTTTTTAATGCAACAGCAAAAGCAATTCTTTTTTATGGTGCACAAGTCTGGGGCATTAAGAGGAATGACAAGGTTGAAAATATTCTGCGCTTTTTCATAAGCAAAATATTCTTGTTACCAGTAAATACTCCAAAATACATGTACCATTTAGAAACTGGATTATCTACCCTTTATGTGTCCACTCTTAAAATAAATGCAGACTTTTTAGTGAGAGTATTAAAAATGCAGGAAAATAGATTACCAAAACTTGTATTCATACAAGCTGTCCGGCGAAATACTCTTTTCTACAGAGATTGGGTTGGTCTTGCGGCAGAATGTGGAATTACATTGAACTTATTTGGAGTGCAACCCGATCAATGGAAAAAGTCGCTTTACGAGATCATTCAGGTAGTCGACGAAAATGAAGGGTATGCATTCATTGAACGAGCTAGATCTTCGAGTGAGAGATCCATCTACGCTTCCATCAACTACAACTTAAATGAGCGAAATTATTTAAAAGAAGATTACTCCACAAAAATTACTAGCACGATTTTCAAAGTCAGAGGAGAGCTGTTATATCTCAATCATATGCCATACAGGAATGATTTAGTTGATATCTGCACTTTATGGAACATGTGTGTCTAGGAGAATACCTACCACTTCCTTGGGAGTTGTCCGATTTTAAAGGAGCACAGAAGGCTTTATTTTGGGAAGAACGTCTTGCAAGAAGAAGAGGTGAAAGGTTTTCTAAATGGAAATGACTGGAAACGACTTTTTGAGTACACCAACGAAGAACATAAATTATAAAAGAGAGCTTTTAAAGACACCCAGTTTCTCTTGAAATTTTAAGTTTATTAAGATATCAGTAAAATTTGTTTTTCCTTTTACAAGAAAAAATTGTAAATGTTGTTTTTTCGAATATGTTCAAGTTATAATTTAAATAAGAATATAATATTATTTATAATGATGAAGCGAGAAAACGAGAGGAAACTTAACTAAAACTCAAATTGTCACTCGGGCTGACGATGACGGCAGGAATGCCATGCCCTAAATTATTCAAAAAGAAGCTATATTGTAAAGCGTAATTAAATTTGATGAATAAAAACTATCTATCTATCTATCATTATATTTTTAAGTTGTTCTACCTTTAAAAATATTAGCCTAAAATAATTGTTTTTCTACAAGTGGTGGAATTATCGTTTTCAAAAACATCAATATTTAATCCTTCATCCAAATAGATGTTTTATTTTTCTAAGCATTTTCAGGAGCAGTTTTTAGATAAGTTTTTCCTTAAATAGTATCTATTTTTTTTGTGACTACCTTGCTTACGCACAAAAATGACTTTGAATATATTTGAATATGAAAAAAAAAAAATATATGTATCCGGAATAGGACAAGAAGTTACGAGTGTTGTAATTTTCAATATGTTTTAACCAAAACAAATTTCATTTTACCTTTTGTTTTACCAATCGCCTTGCAGTCTGTTATTTCTCACAAATTAATTTACATATCAATCGAAATTATTATCAATCTTGTCCACTGAATACTCACGATATCATATGACTTTGTCAATGATTTATAATCTTGCAGTAAATTCTCAAAACATCTCTAAGCTATTTACAATATGGCTTTAATTTGAAGCTCATGTATTTCTGTTTTATTCTGGTGACTTCATGTGACCTAAATTTAAATATTTCATTTTGAGAACAATAGACTCAACTGGTCTTAGTTTTCTTTTGGTGTTCAGAAGACAAAACACCAAACGCATACAGGGAAACAGAAGAAAATTTCTCATAAATCACACCTTTCACAATATTTTTGTCATTTCAACAATTTAATAGTTCACAGGAATCATGCCCTCCAGATTGTATGTACCTATATGTACTGTACATAGGTTCATATATTGTGCTCCCAAAACTCCCAAAACACATGAGAATTCTACCACTTTTGGTTCCATTTAAGGCAGCACATAAACCCTCTCTTTTTCAATTTCTCATAATGTGTCATCTGTCATCTCTCTGTTTGTTCTCTGCCGATCGTCTTCTAAGCTCTACTTAAGTATTCAGAAATCTGTTCGTAAGTATAACCTTTTTATGGAAAAATACATATGTGGGTACCTTACCTATGTACAAACATAGTTCCTGGAATTTATTTTCTTTTGTGAAATATTTGTAATTGAGATGATGTGGAAATAGCAGAATTCTTACGGAAGCAAATCTGATTGCTGTTTGTTGTCATTATCAACTTTTGTCTTTCATCAGGAGCTTAAGGTGCCATCATATAATGCCACACTACAATACAGATGTCGCTATTTAAACACCATTTGATTGTAAAGAAGGAATGAGTTTTTAATTGGAACAGTGAACAATATACGTTTTTAAGAATAGGTTAAAATGAGATTTTCGTTTGTATACCAAACAACAAATGGGTTCATCAGCATCATATGAAAAAAAGTAGAATATAAAAAAACTTTTGAAGCTATTATAGATGTTAATAATAGAGTTCTTTATAGAGAATTGGGTCACAAAATATTCAAAGGACTTTGGGACTATATATGTATATCTGCCTGAGACTTTCGAATGCAACAAGCAAATGAATAAAACCTACTTGATGGTATTGTGAAGTGTGTATGAGAAAATCAGATTAATGTTAAGATAACTGATGGGTAATTTCGTGTTTAAAAACTATACGATGACTTTAACACTTTTTTTATATCTAGGAAACCCCTCTTTCAGAAGGTATAGGAAGGTAGCCTGTCAACGATTTTAAAATACAAAAAAATGTCGACTTAAAACCGAATGATCAAAATATCGAATAAAAAAATGACTTAAATTTGGTAATTCAACTAGTTAGTCAAGTTCTCTTTTTTAAACCAAATCTTGAGGAATTGAGTAGTGAAAAAAAAAAAACTTGCCAAGAAAACCTTTTAAATTTTAGTCAGCAATGATTAAATAACAAATTTAAGTTATAATTTTGAGGTTGTTCGATATTAATCTACTTAACACATTTGATATTTTACATTAAGAAATTAAGAATTTTGCGTATTTTTAGATCTCACTGCTTTGCATGGCTGACTTGTTACACAGAGGTTTATGTATAAAGGAAAACTTGGCTCCTTTTTTACCATTTCTCGTTGTGGTGTGATTTCACTTCTTTTTGCAATTTTTTTTTTGTCAAGTGAAAGTGTGTGGAAAAAACGCTCACTGAAAGACCCACAAGGAAAATTATGTTTTCAATTTTTGCCAATCAATCAGAAGTTAGAAGAAGTTATAATAATTATGAAGAAATGGGTGTATGCCACGTCCCCTGCATGAAAAATCTCTTATGTACCTACTAACATTTTTTGTCTCTGTAGGCATCTCAAACTTCAAAATTCTGAAACAATCGACAGCTTTATATATTTAATATTAATTCTAAATATGACGCCACCTTAATATACCTAAAATCTCAAGTATTTAATTTTCCTCTTTATTTGCACTTCAAGACATATAGCTCTACCAAATTTCGTCATTCTGCAACAGTCCGAAGTGTTCCATATTATTGATATGAGTTCAGAGAACATGGGTGGACACCACGCCCCGGAAAATCCCAAATTTAATTTATTTTCCTTTGCTTGTTACTCCACCAAATTTCATTATTCTGCAAATATCGGAAGTGCCCCATATGATTGGTATTAATTCTTAATAAGTGAGAAGATGCTACTGCATAATGAAAAACTTAAAATTTCCGACTTTTCGAATTTTTTCAGTCTCAATCTCAGGAACGACTAATGCTTAAGAATCCAAATTTGGTGAGTTGTCTGAACTTGGTATGTAAGAAATGGCTTAGTAAAAAATGCTGTGAATTTCTGACTTTATTGGTACTGATGACACAACTTACCAATAATCAAATTTTGAAATCACTTAAATATTGAAGTGGTCTCTAAATAATAGCAATACCAATAATCAATTTGATAGCTTAACGCTTAACATCACTTTAAATCTTAGAGTAGGGAAACGCATGTTTAAACTCATTATTAAGTGTAAACGCCACGTTTGTGCTGTCCTCTATGTTTGCCGCTTACAATTGAATTAAAATGCTTGTTCGTGAATTTTGTTGCAATGTTATAAAACTAATAAGGTAATCAAAATAAACAAATAGATTTATTTCTTCTTATTTGTTTATTTGTAAATTTCAATTTGAGAGTGAATGGCGGAAAAGGAAAACTAAAGGCTTAACTACATAGGCCTGCTTTTGTACAAAAGTACAAAAGTGAGAAACAAATATCTATTCTGAAGATACCTGCTTGAAACAAAAAAAAAAAAAAAACAATGAAAAATGGGTCATGGTGGTTTAATTTATATGTCAACACAATTTTCGTATGTTTTTTGCATGTTTCTTTAGCGAGCATTTTAATATCTCACTTTTGTACTTTTGTACAAAAGAAGGTCTATGTAGTTTAGGCTAACACTAAAAATCGCACGCAGATTAAAATTTGTTTGGTGACTTTTTTTATGATTTTTAATATGTCATTGGCCGAGAGCTATCCAGATAGGTTTTTGTTGTTGTAGTCAAGGGGCGTAGCTACCGCGGTATCAGTCGTATCAATTATACGGGGCCCCCAATATACAGGGGCCCCCGAACCGAGATAAGTTTGTAAGATACTGAAATACATTTGAAAAAAAATAAGAAATAAAAAAATTTATTTTCTTGAAGGTATTTTTATCATTGTATCAACATTTTTAGTTTCAAAAAAAAGATCTACGTGATGAAAGTAATAATAGCCGAGTGTTTTTCATACTCATTAATTACTCACTTTTCAATTTTATGAGTAAACACTGAGTAGTCTGATTTGATTTTGGTTTGCGTTTAAAATAAAACGTGAGTAATTAATGAGTATGAAAAAAAAACTTGGCTAGTATACCTAATTAACATTTTAGAGAGCTCGTTTTTTTCTTTTTTATTCGAAGTCATTAACCCTGTGTCCGAAGCCTTACAGCATAAAGACAATGATTTACAAAAAGCAAGTATGTATTTTACTAAGTAATCTTTTAAATAGACTTGGAGGATTAAGAAATCAAAAATCATTCTTAAGTTTGCTTATCGAGTCCAGAGATTTAGGAAAATAGTGGGGGGTAACAACTGTTTTTAAAAATAAAAGAAGAAAAATAACGAAACGCTTTTTTGACGAATTATCAGAAGACGAAAAGTCAATGTTTACAATTGCTGCTTGAATATATTGATTTCTCAAACTGAACAAAGATTTCAGAGCCTCTATGATCTAAGTAATTTATTTGAAGTCTTACAACCAAAAAAACTTTTATGCTTTTCAAATGAAAAAATTTAGAAGGAAGCAGGAAAACTGGTTGCTAAATACAACGAGGAACGAGAAAAGTTTTAATTTGAGTTTTTTTACTATTAGTTTAAGTTTTATAGCACCTTCAATCATGTATGTAGTATGTACCTATTTAAAGACCATAATATGTACCATTAGATATACTGGATTTGTTATTGTGAGTGTTTTTGATTGTCTTGTAAAAATTGTTTTTTGTTTAATTTGTAATTTTGTAGGGGGGCCCCCTACAAATTCTTGATGCGGGGCCCCTTGAGGGCTAGCTACGCCACTGTTGTAATTCTTATGTACAAAAACAGCTGATTAAAAAACAGCTTTTGCTGTTGGATAGCTATCCATGCTATCCGGAAAATGTTGGTACACGTTTGTATTCCGTAGCGTAATGGTTAGTGCGTTGGACTGTCAGGCTGGAGGTCTGGGTTCACTTCCCAGCCTCGTCCACCTTAAAACTAAAAAGTTTTGTTCAGGGCTACTGCCTCTTGCGAGGAATTGACAAATCCTCCAAGAGTATCAATCGTCATGAACAAGTGCTTCTCGTCTAGCCGTTCGGATTCAGCATAAAATTGGAGGTCCCTTTCATTCCTGGCGACACGCGCACACAGAAATGGTTGCGAGATGTTAGTCACTAGTCCCTGGTTCTTCACCGTTGCGCCACCCAATTTATTTATTTATTTTATTTGTATCCCAAGCGAAATTGTTAAAAAAGCGGACTACAAAATGCAAAGTCGAGATTTGTTTGCCGTCATCGAGTGGTATTTTTGATTTTTTCAGAAAAATAACTAAAAGAATATAATAATAAAATGCAAATTACTGTATTGTAACGAAGAATTTTGCCAAAAATACTTTCAAGTTACATATCTGGTTTTGGTTGATCAGAAACCTATATGGATAGGAATCTATCTTAGATAGGCTATCGCATCGATTCTTGATCGCGGCCATTTCCATTCACAGAAGCTGTCTATTTGGCAACAAATGTAGTAAATATTGTAATAGAGTACTGATTAGTTAAAGACGTGTTAAATTTGGTTATGGGTTAACACAGAAATTAACTCGTGTGTCGTGTCTAAAGTTTAACGTAGCGTTTATCTAAACGCTTGTTTAGTCATTAATTATTGGTAAGGCCCTTTATTTTTCTCAAACAAAATTAAACAAAATGTATGAAAGTGACACCTCAATTCCACAAATCTTTGCAAAAAAAAGATAGTCAATTAGATAATCACCTTACGTAGAGCTGAAGCAAGTATTCTGATGATCAACAATCAACTATCGTCTCAACCAATTCCACCCCTGGATCGATTTTTTCTAATTGTTGATTTTCAAAATGTCTAATTTCAAAATCTCGACAGTAATCGACATTTGAAAATAAAAATTTTAACAGACGAGATTTTGAATTGCCACATTTTAATAATCGCCATTTAAATAGTTGACGTATTGGGGCATATGCATAAAACGAAAGTAAGTACTAGTAGTAAAAGGTTATAGTAAATACTAGTACTACTAGTAGGAGCTGAAACTAATAGTATTAACTACATTCGGTATGCATAAACCTAAGTTTCTACTAGCTTGTATAAACTCGTAGTAAATACTGGATTCACCCCAGTAAATACTACTCGTTCATCTGAAAGTAATAGTATATACTAGACTAGACTAGACAGATAAATGCGTTAAATAAATGCTGTTGCTTCTCTTTGTTCTGTAAATTACCGTTCTATAATTTTCTTCTTTTGTAAACAATTTTTTGTGTTACAATCTTTAAGAGTTTAAAAGTGAGTGTTCGAAGTTCAAAAAATTGCAAAAGCAGAAGGTTCAACAACCTTAGAGTTTGTTAAAATACTAGAAAAGTATGCCGTACTTATTAACAAATCTCAACAGCCTCACATAAAAAAAGCAAAGGCGGAGGCCTTTAAATTGTTTATTCATGAGTTTCAAGCCAAGACTGGTATTTTAATAACAGGAGACCAACTAAAGAAGAGGGAAATAAACCAATCAAGCTTAAAAAATGGGAATAAATTGTCTTAAAACTTATCAATGCTGACCAAAACCCATCAATTTCAGGAATACCTGGTATGTTAAGTTTTATAAACAAAATTGCCTTTACAAATCTTTTTTTTTGTAGGTGTACTATCTCTGGGATCAGATGACCATAACAAGGAACGAAAAGAGCAATGATGACGATCACTCGTTGCGCTCAACAAATGCCTCTGAAAATATTTTTTCCGAAGACGGACGAACATTTTGAAATTTATAAAGTCATACTTTGTTTTATTTTGTTTTGAATGAATAATAATTTTTTGTTAATTTATAAATTTTTTAATGTATAACAAAATTATAATTGTGTATTGTATATCATTTCTGCAAGCTCATTTCTCTTCATCTAGTGCAGAAGCATTATTCTCTGAAGTGTGGACTGCACTTTCATTTCACCTTCTGAAATCTCGAAGTCGTCACTGTCATTTAAAACTTTGCAATATTGTGCAGGACAAAACATGCAGTAACTTAAGTTGGTACATTCTTTAATTCGACTCGTATACAGTTTTGTAGGATTGGAAACCGGCTTTTCAGTTGACCAAAACAACGATCTATTATGACCCTCTCTTTAGTATGCAATTTGTTATAGTTATAAGCTTTTTCGATGTTACTAGTTGGATTTTTGAATGGTGTCATTAGCCATGGTGCAATTCCATATCCCTCGTCTGCCATTAATATTGTGTTTTCTGAAGACCTCAAAATAGGTTCAAGAAAACTATTTTTCCAAATCCTTGAATCATGAACTGACAACACTTGTAAACCATTCTCTGGCATTACAGGTCGCTTGAATATTAATGAAGGCATATCCTTTACGGTTTTTATACTCCTCTGAGTGTAAGTGGGGTTTCTTTATTTCGACATGGGTGCAGTCTAACGCTCCTATACATGACGATGGAGAACTGTCTTTCAAAAGCCAATCCTGTTTAACTTCAAATTGTTGTGTGTAATCCGAAGGAAACTTAATCCAAAGAGAAGATTTATCCACTATATGTTTTGCTACATAGTGTACAGTTCTGCAAACAGTACTCTGCTGCATGCCCGCGTCTTCCCCAACGCCAACGTGAAAGCCTGGATCTCCAACATGTCTCAAGAAACTTCTCATCTTTTCTTCAGCGGACGTTGCTCCTCCCCTTCTTTCAGATTGAGAACCTTGAGATTTTTTAATGTAAAAGGGATAAATAAATTGATTAGCTTCAATTAATTGCAAATAAAATATCTTACCCATAAAATATTCGCTTAGCCACTCAACGTTACCTTTTTCAAAACGGTAGAGCATTTTAAAATTATTATTCCCGGATGTTCTTCGCTCTTTATAAACTTTTTTAGATCTAACATTGAAAAAAGCTGCCATATTTATACTCGTAATAAATGCTCTCCAAACCGATTGCTTTGAAAGTAAAGTTGCGACTGTTGATGTTGCCATTTAACATGAGAAAGTTTTTACTAGTAAATGTTCAAGTTGGTATTTAGAAACTTGAAAAATTTGCAGTAAATACCAGAAAGAAAAGTTCGTACTAGTTATTTATAAACACAGTTGAACGCTTGCGTAGAGCTATGTACGCTTTAAAATGCCTCTGAACGCAAAAACGTGATTTATAAAACCTATGCAACGTTGTATAGAGGCAATATAAGCTAAACGCGTTTGGAGGTTGCTTAGAGCCTACATAAAGGCTGTTTAGTATAGAAATGTCACTTTGACTTACACACAACATCAATAATGTAGATAGATATTAGGGGGGTGCTTATTTGTGCAATGTTTGTGTTGAAATCTCACATACATAATTTTAATATATGTAAATAATCAATATATCAATAAGTAAATATGTTTTTGTGTATTTATTGTTAATTTTGTCGGGATATTGTTTAAAAAAAAGGAATAACTTTTGTACACTCTTTATTTTATAGATTCTGCATAATATATGTACGTGCAAAATTTGAAGAAATTCTATCAAAATCTTACAACTCTTCCATCTGCTATGGCTTTTTTATGTTAACGTTAAACAGTTTCAATAAAATGTTACAGAAAATCACGTTCATGACTTTACGGAGAAATACAAATAAAATTTAAGCATTGCCAAAAAAAGAGCCACCCTTATATTGTTCTCAACAAAAACATCACGCTATGAGCGAATGAAATAATTCATTCAAAAAATCAACAAAAAAAACATTGTTTTCTTTTGAATACATTTTATTATGTTTGTAAACACAAAAATGCAAACAAAACAACCCGATAACTATAATAACAACAAAAGAAATTAAGAAAAAATCAAAAAAGAATTCTAACGTCAGCAAAATTATTTTATCGATTTTTCACAAACAGCTGAGTCTCGTTGTCAGTTTAAGAAGCAAAACGTAATAGATTTCTGCTTTTTGGCACTTTATTTGACACAAAGCCTGTATAACTATACTGGGTGGGGAAATGTTTTATAAATCACTATTTATGCAACGTTGTATAAGGGCTACATAAATCCTTATAAACTGCAAACCTATTCACCCGTTAAGCGAATTCTATTGAATACGGCTGTATATATATAAAAATTAATTGTTGTTCGTTTGTTCTCTTATATCTCAAGTTTGGCAGCTCCGAATTAAATGATTTTTTTTTTTGTTGGAAAGGTATTTTTCTGTAGTAGTTTTGTATGTAAAAAAAAATGACTTTGTGACCGCTTACAGTTTGTATGCCAAAAAAAAAAATCAAAGTAAAAAAAACAACAAAACGAAGAAAAATCAAACAACATTTGTTTATAGAATCAAAACGGAAATTCAAAGTAAAAAATCAAACAAAACAACTAATCCTTATAGAATCGAAACAAATAAAAAATTCAGTGTTTATAAATCATTAACGCTGTTTATGGTGAGAAAAGTGGGTTTTATTTTTTGTATGTACCGGAAAGACATCTTTAAATTCACTGATTTTAGCATGTATGTTTGCATTAGGTCACAAAACAAAAAAGCATTGGCGCTCACTTCATCGTGAATTGCTGCTACCTTATTGGAAGGTGGTCAAACTGCACATTCTGCACTGTAGGCGGAATCTGGAAAGCACGGCGGATCGCTTTCGTTGGCGAATTTTTATTTTCTTATTCTCAAAAGCTCTTTTGCTTTCCAATTTTTGTTTGAAATCGATCATAAACTTTTCGATCACCTAGAAACCTATCAGTTTGAAACAAAAACTTGGAAAGCAGAAGCCTTTTTAAGACTAAAAAGCGATCCTCCGCGCTTTTCAGAATCGACCTATTGAAGTTACCATATTGAACATTCATTAATGAAACACCCACAAATGAAATATTCCAAAGAACTTGGGAACAGCACAGGTATTACAACAATGTAAGATTATTGTGTGGGATAAATGCACGATGGCTCATAAGAAGTCATTGGAAGCTTTGAATAGAACATTGAAAGATCTTCAAAACAATTAAAATTTATTTGGTTGTGTCTTTATATTATTGGCCGGTGATTTACGACAAACATTGCCCGTAGTTCCACAAACAACTCCAGCGGATGAAATTAATGTATGCTTGAAATCACCTTATTTGTGGAGATATGTCAAAACATTCAGATTGACAATAAATTGCTATGCGTGTCCAATTGCAAAACGATTCATCAGCCGTTTAGTTTTCAAAGCAGTTATTGAATATTGGAGATGGCAAAAAGGCCCATTTATGATGGATTAATTACATTGTCGGAAAATTCTTGTGAGACTACCCAAATTAAAGAAAAATTGATTACAAAAGTGTTTCCAAATATTGGACAGCGATACAAAGATAATGCTTGGTTGAGCGAACGAGCAATATTGGCAAGAACAAATAAAGATGTTAACGATGTTAATTGGGATATTCAAAATAGAATAATTGGTGAATTAGTATCATATAAGTCAAACGATACTATTATAGACGAAGGTGACGTAGTGAACCATCCAACAGAATTTCTTAATTCACTATAGATTTACCAGGAATGCCACCCCATAAATTACAATTAAAAGGCAGTGTGCTAATCCATGCTTCGGAATATAAATCAACAAAATCTTTGCATCGGAACAAGACTTGCTGTTAAGCGCTTAATGAATAGTGTAATCGAAGTCACAATTTTAAAAGGAAAGCATAAGGGAGAAGTTGTTTTATTTACCGAATTCCGCTAATTCCATCTGATTTACCATTCAATTTCAAACGGCTTAAACTTCTAATTCGCCTTGGTGTTACAATTACAGTCTTTAGAAGTTTGTGGCAGAGACTTAGAATACCCAATATTTTCACATGGGCAGATATAGTTTGCATGCTCCAGAGTAGGCAAACCATCAGCGTTATTTATATATTCCACAATAAGAAAGACAAAAAATGTTGTATACCAAAGAGCGTTACAATAGATAAACATTTTGAAGAGAACTTTGACTTTTTATTAACGACCAGCGAAGCGGTCGCGGGCACCCTAGTTTACTATAAAAATTCATCCAAAACTAGTAAATACTTTTCTTCTAGTAAATTCTACCTTTCCAGCATTTACTATGTCTTTTATGCATATGGAAAGTAGTAAATACTATACAAATTTACTAGTAAAAGCATTTTCTACCGTTTATGCATACGGCTCATTGATGAGATTACGGTTTAGCGAACTATGTTTACAAGCTTGCGCTTGTAACTTCTTATATTTTTATAGGTTCTTTTTTTTAAATATTTGGATAAGTACATTGAAATACATGCATTCAACTTGATCTGAAAAAAAAAAAAAAAAAAATGTCACTTAGTACAATAGGCTAACACAACAAAGTTCTCTTGTTGTCGCCATATTTCCTCAGAAGCTTTAAACATCTACCACTTTTATCAACTGTAGATACCCTTAAAGCAAAGCAAACATAGTTTTGTATTATACATGTATGCTCGTCCCTGACTCACTGAATCACTGACTCACCAATTTACTGATTCATAGACTCATCACTGATTCGTTGACTGGGAACGCTGCTATGCCATAACATAAAATCTTCTAGTTCTGTATATTTCCCATATTCATCTTTCCGACAGACGCAGAAACCGGCAGTATCATTTAACAAAAAAAATAAACATTACCTGTCAGCTTGTCTTGACCATAAGCAATTTTTATTAAAAATATTATATTTTTATAGGAGGTATTATAAATTCAATATTTCAATACAATTTCTCATTTTAATTTAAAAATGTTTCCCTCAACGTTGGAGTTAGAAAAACAAAAAGAAACAGAAAAAAAAACAAGGGATTTTCCATGAATGGCAGTGGCAGATTTTCATTATTTTTAGTTTCCAGTAACCATTAGTTTCCTCAACCATTACTCCACCACACTATACCACAACTAGGTTTAGTCATATAGTCATGTCTACTTCAACGGATTTGCTTGTAATCTCTATAGCTGAAAATGGCAGAATGGGGTGTTTTAATTTAAAATTCAGCTTAAATCGCATTTCCGAGTCATGCACTCGGACTATACCGTTGTTCGCTGCACTTTGAATACTTATCAGGTGCAGTTTTCGTTTTTTCTTTTGATTTGCGTCTGCAAAAATTAGTAGAGAAACTGGGAAAATGTTTTTTTTTTTTCGGGTAAAATTAAAATCCTTACAACATTAAATGCACTTCAAAGGACATCTAAGGATGTTCACTGGAGTATGCACGAATACACAGTTAAACTGCTAATCACAAAAATTTTAATCATGCCAAATAAAACACCAAGTAAAAAAAAAAAGAGAAATGAGTAGATATTCATTATTAAATTCGTGGTCAAGTAAGCACGAAATAAAATTAAGAAATAAAATCACAATGGAATCTTTTTAATTGCTACATTTATTGCAGCGAAAGTTAAGCATTTCAAAATTAAATTAATGACAAACATTCTTGGCATTTTACCAGTGTCAATTGGTGAATTTGAATATGTTTTGTACAAAAAAAAAACACCAGTGCGAAACTTTAATTGGAATTTTAAACTTATCATAATAATATGCTTAATGAGATTGTAATTCAAATAAGTGCTAATAAGAGATAAAGTATTTGCAGGACTATTCTTCCTTCTAGTAACTAAAACTGTTCACAAATATGGAGGGATATGTTCCGTAACTCAACGTTAAGGATAGCACAGTTTAGCGTTAAAAAAAAGAAGTTAAATGGCGCCCAATGCCGAATTGAGAAAGTTGTGTCTTTATCTTTCCTTAAAAAGTTTATATTTCCCTCACAGAGCAGACTAGTCTTACTCTATGGTTAAACTTTTAATTATGTGATGAACATTTTAGCGGATTATTGTTTAACTTTTTCTTTTTTGTTCTCTTAAATCTTGAAGACAAATTAATGATTATAATGGCCATTCATTATTTAAAAAAAAAAAAATACTCCAAAGAAAAGGGGGAAACATTTAAGTAGTTTGGTGTTTAAATATAAAAAGAAAATTATCAGGAGTGTCTTCTATAACTACTCTTCGCAATTTTCAATTTTCTCAAAAACTAGGAGACACAGAAGCATTTAGTTTTCAGTTTTCAATACAGAGTTATTAGGGTTATTAGAGTTATTAGGTGAATAATAAAAGCCAATTCAGCATTTTGTTTCCCTATTAAGAAAAAAAAATCAAAAATAAAATTTTCAATTTTTTGTTCTTTCAATTTTGAGTTTGAAAGTTATTTTTACAAAAACTATGGACACCAAAAACTTGATTTAAAAACAGAATAAAAGAACGAAATTCTGGCTTTCAAAAAGGGTAAATGATTTTGTTGTAAGTGTTGCCGTTGTTTTTTAATATTATTTAAAAAAAAAATGCCCCTCATCTCTAAAGGGGGGGGGGGAGAAATAAATTTTGTATTATGTTCCTTTAAAAAAAACGTTTTCAGTTTTTGGCGCCGTATGAAAACAACACTTGGTGATTAAATTTTGCCTAAATTAGTGTACATCAACTTTTTCGTATAGTTTCGAATATATAGAAAAAAAAAAGGAAATTATAACAATCTCAGCCTCATTACATGATGAAATAACAGTGAATGAATGTGTATTTACCTTATTGGTTTTTTCCAAGTAATTTGGTGAGAAAACATTCAATATCTAAGACATTAATAGGTTTTTTTCAGATTTGTTGACTTTTCTATCCCCCGCATCTCCATTAATATTTACCCTATCGAAAATATGAACATAACTTTTTTTATAGACAATTTATTTGTCTCTAATTATGTAGTATAAACTTTTTCGCTAACATGCTAGGTTGTGGAAATATTCATGAAGGGGTATCCCCTACCATAAAAAAAAAATAATCCAGGGAGCACTATTTCTTGCAAGCAAAATTCCTTCGTTGACTGTACTATTTATACGGTACGAAAAATGTATATATACCTCTCTACATCATGTGAATCATGAGTTTGTTTGTTAGAGCTAATGAAATATTTACCAAGCAAAAGCAAAAAAACGTTGTATATGTATGTGTGTGCGCTGTGTCTTGCAGGTAATAGCTGTAGGTTAAGGACAAGTTTTGCAGAAAGGAAGAATAATAAATAATTGAGTCAGAAAAGTTCAACAAAATTAGTTAGGTAATTACCTAGTTGTGTGAAGTTTTTCTTTTTCTAAAAAAGTACAGCAAGGAAAAATGTGATAGAAATAAATACGAATGTATTTATTACAAAACGTCTTTTTGTCGGTTCTACTGAGATTTGTTCAACTTATGAGGTTGACATGTTTAATGATTAATTTCGTTTTGAGAGCAACTTGCACTAAAAAAGGGAAAAACTTTATTACGTGATTTCGTGACTTTTTTTTATTTTGTTTTCTATTAACTTATTTCGAAACTTGAAAAAGATTGTCTTGCTGTACATGTACTTGCTTATTAAATGAGTCCTGTATTTTCGAAGTTATTCCTCGTTTAACAAGAATAACCTAATAGGGGTTAGGTAAGGTTGTTACTTTATCATCTATGTTTAGTGGACGCTAATTGACGTTACTCGTATAAGAACTAATTTTTGCCCCAAGATGTATGTACAAAATTGTAGTAGCCCGTAGCGTAATGGTTAGTGCGTTCGACTGTCACGCTGGAGGTCTGGGATCGCTTCCCAGCCTCGTCCACCTAAAAACTAAAGTTTTTTTTTTCAGGCCTACTGCCTCTTGCGAGGAATTGACAAATCCTCCAAGAATAAGTGCTTCTCGTCTAGCCGTTCGGATTCGGCATAAAATTGTAGGTCCCTTCCATTCCTGTCGATAGGCGCACACACGAATGGTTGCGAGTTGTTAGTCACTAGGCCCTGGTTCTTCATGAGCCGTTGTGCCACCAGATTTATTTATTTATTTTTTGTATAGTACAAAAGCCGACAGCAAATTTTAGGAGTGGATAATCAAAATCTGAGTATGAGGGTTTAAAGGAGTATATTGTGTGATATCGAAGTCAGTAGTCTGGCAGGAGTTGAAAATAGAGATTTTCCAAATTTCTTATCAGGGGTATTAGGACTTCAATTATTTTTTTAAGAATACATCATGATGCTATGTTATTTTCCTTAACTCCAACCACTTAATCTTGGTGAAACATTTTGCTAAAGTTTGAAGATAGCACCGCCATTTTGGATTTTCGTAAGAAAATCTGTTTTAGTGGAATGTGCTCAATTAGTGCTGCCACTATCCGGAAATAATTAAAAAAATCGAATATTTACGACTTTTACGGACTTAATTAGATTTTGCGAAGTGTGAAGTTAGCACCGCCATTTTCGAATTTAAAAAAAAAAAAGTTGTGCTGTAATGTGCTCAAATTGTGCTGCCATTTGCCGTAAATAGAAACAAAATATTTTTTATCAAAATCGCAACAACCAAAAAAAAAAAAAAAAAAAACGTTAGCAAAATTTGCACAAGTTAACCACAACTTTTTTTTTTGAAAATCCAAAATGGCGGTACGAACTTCACTCACATAAAATAGTCCCTCCCGCACTTAATCCGGAGGCAATGGACTCCCTCTGTCATAAGTTTTCTTCTTACCTCTAAACTCAACTTACGTACACATTTGAGCTTCTAGACCGAGTTTGAGTTTCAGATCGCAATTAAAGTTCCACATAAGATTCAAGTGCGCAAGTGCGTTCTTTTAATTTGTTAAACTAACAGCATCCAATCCAGGTCCAGAGACCTTTCAATTTGATTAAAAAAAAAAAATAAAACATAAAATGTAATTTTCAAATGAATAAATTGGCATTATTGAACAACAAAAATTAAAACTAGTACTAGTTCTTATAGTAGGTACCCAGGGCCGTAGCGAGAACTTGCGGGGCCCCGGGGCAAAACCAAATATGGGGTTAAATAAATTTCAACAAAAAGTTCTAAAAGTGCGTTTTACTACTCCACCAGACACTAAACCGAGATTTAGCAAGATTATCACAAATCTCCTTGAAATCTCGAAGATTTACCATACAAATTTTAATCTACTCAAATGAAGATTTCAAACAAAACTCATTCAAATCTACTTGGAAACATTAGTTTGTCAAATCAAACAAACTTTTTTTTCTGAGAATAATTGTGGAACTGACCCATTTAAACGCCATTTTCGATTATTGACAGATGGAAATGAAAATTAAAACTATCTATCTCACTTCCACTTTATATCAAAAAAATGAAGCACCATTTGAATGTTTTTCCATAATCCTCTTTTTGATCTTTTTGTGCAGTAGAAATACCAAACAAATCTCATTACCTAAATCTCGGTTTAGTGGTTGGTGAAAAACGTAGTTTCCAGGTTAGGTAGATGGCAAAATGATTTTTTTCTGGATTTGCAGAAGCGCACTCATCGATTACTTTTCTTATCTATTTGCTTAGATTTTAAATCGATATCGTTGATAAATTGTTAGGCCTTTGTTGTTCTATGGTGCTTTGTATGTAATTTTGTATTAAATTCAGCTTTGAAAAGATCCTTCCGCTTTTACTGTGGTAACAGGAACCGTCAAAAACATTATAAGAGCGGTGCATACATCTGGATAGTTCGAAGACAGTGAAGAATTTTGTTTTGATCAAAAAAGTTGCCAATATTTTACCATTTTTCATGGAACTTATCTCATTCGGAAATGTTGAGCTGATAGAAAGCAACTGAGCAGCAATATGAGATGAAAAAGAAAGAAATATGACGCATATAAAAATTAACCCTTATCTTTTTTTTAACAAAATGCATCACTATAACTTTTAAGCCATATCAATTAGCGAAAAAAGTTGCTAAATATAATTTGTAGAAAATTTAATTTGCTACAAGTAGGTATGCCGTATAAACTTTTTTTGTCCGGGATAAAAACAACGTGAATAACGTGTGTAAAAAGAATTAATCGTTAAAAACAAGATGGCGGCATAACGACACTAGGTAAAATTGTGCAAAATACGGTCTTTGCCTAGTGTTCCCTTTCAAATACCGAAGTCAAACTTCTTCTCGGATTTTTTCCCAGAGCACCATACGAGTATAATGAAATATAAATTCACCGTACTAGTTCCACCATCTGCCTAGCATGAGCTTTCGATAACTATGAACACAAATTTTAAGAATTATTTTATTTTTATTTTACAAATGAATATTTCATGGGTCACATATAAACAAAACGGAACAACAAATACTTTAATATTAGTGGATAATTTTACAATTGGTATAATACATCGTTTAATTGAGTTCACTACACAGTGAGTTTATAAGTAGGATCTAAAGTTAGAGTTGATTATTATTAGTTTTTATTCGTAAATTGGATTTTAGTTGCAATGACTCAAAAAATGGGATTGAGCTGAACGAAGCTAACTTAACAAAGTTAATACCGATACAAAAGAAGATCTCCATTGGGGGCCCCCCTGAGCGGGGGCCCCGGGGCATTGCTCCGGGGGCCCCAATGGACGCTACGGGCCTGTAGGTACCTATTAAATTAAGTGTCACAGTGATCAGTGATCTGTTAGGTATAATACCAAACCAGCTATTAGATTTTTTTGTTGTATGCAGTGGCTACATGAAATTGGGCCCCAATGAAATATGGCCCCAAATACAAAATGAAAAATGGCCCAAAAACTTAAATGGAAAACAACTAAAACAAAAAATAGTTAAAAATTCGTAAATTGGGACCATTTTCATTTTTAGTTTTTTGGTAAAATTTCATTATGAAAAATGGCCCAAACTTTTATTCTTGAACCAAAATACTTCTACAACAAAACCTTTGATAGCACACCGACTGACAACATAGGGGCCTGCCAGGCGACTGGTCATACCCTAAGCGGAGCGACGGAGTCCCGTGAGCGTGACAGAGGACCCGAAAAGGGAGTTAAAATCCTTGAACCCGCGAAGCGGCCCATGCAAGGTACTTTTAAGGCTCTCCCAAACTAACGGAAAATATTTTTTGTACGATTGTAATTCTTCTGTTGTTTTTGCTTCTTATATTAATTTTGGGGCCAATTTTCATAAGTTTGTGGGCATTTTTAGATTTTGAAAATGGGGGCATTTTTCATTATGAAAAAAAAAAACAAATTTGGGGCCATTTTCCATTTTTCGTTTGGGGCCACTTTTCATTGGGGCCAAATTTCATGTAGTCGTATGCAGTCGGGTAGTTTATTCTCAAGAACATCAAAATCCAAAAAAATGTGTTTATTGATGGAAAACCATGGTATTACGAACCAAATACCTAAATAAAGATTATTTTTTTAAAGAAAAGAGTACATTATGTAGGTAATTTTCATTATTTGCAAATTTCTATAAAATAGCAAGTCGTAAGACTTTTAACACATTCCCCTCTGGAAAATAAAACAATCGCATTATCTTCATGCTGTGGTTTTTAAAAGAGTCAGTAAAAACCAAAACATCTCAACCAAAATTTGTGTCGTCTCCCCCTGTCGTACCTGGGTAAATAGCTTTTTAAATTAGAGCATTTAATTTTATCATTTGATTTTCAGTTTATTTTCGCACAAAATTTTCAGATTGAATTGGGTGTAGTCAGGAAAATGAGATCTCAGAGCAGCTTTGCCGATGTGGCACTATAGTGATTTTTTGACACGGGATTTTATATTCTTCGTGGCAGAGTGTCACAAAAAAAAAAAAATAAATATGGCACACTTTTATATAATCTCCATTATTTTACTTAAACTTCAAACAATGTACATACCTTCACATAATCGAAATAAGATCGAATTTTGAGGAAATAAATATAAATTGCTCCAAATGACGTACAAATTAGTAGATCACGTAATATTTTTTGTGGGACCTTACAACACGTTATAATATTGTTTAAGAGATTGTTTTTTCTTTCACGTGACACTTTCTTTAAATTTTGGCACAAACACATTTTTTTCGAGAGGAAACGCTGTCTCAGAGCGCTCAGCAATCTAAGTTGCCTAAAAAAAGCATCATTAAAAAACTATTTTTTTATTAAAGTCTCAGCTGTATGGAACCCATTGAGATGTATGTACGTACATGTACTACATAAATAGAAAGGTATTGTCAAATGCTATCAGCACATCTAAAGAAAACCCTTCTACAAGGTCTAGTTTTAGGAATATTTGCATCCAAACTTAGTTTTTTCAGTTTTGAAACCTCGGTTATCTTTGGATGCCTACAGTTCCGCAAATAAGCCTTGGAAGACATTGTGGTTCTTAAAATCGGTAATCAGTTTTTTGAAAGCTATATCCATAGCTGAAAACTAGAACATTCCACCAGGTCTGGTTGCGAAGAAATTTGAATTTAAAGTAAATCCCAAAGTGGACCCAAAACTAAAAGTCTTTATAAGGCTATAACTTTACAAAAACGGCTTGTAAGAGGTTGCGGTTGACGCAATGACGCTGTTGGATAAAGCTGTGCCAATATTATAAAGAGCTGAAGTTGACATAAGCGAAAATCGTGTTTTTAGTTTCACATATTTACTATTTCGTTTATCTTACATTTAGGCTGGGTCCTGTTACTCTTCGACAAAAAATAGCCGTTAAATTTAAACAAAATCAAAGGAGCTTATGTTTAAATGGACGAAAAATGCATTTGCATAAGAGCTTTCTGTTTTGAGCCCAAATTGATTAAAACAAAGAGAAAATATATATATAAAACATGATCTAAGCCCTAATTACTTGTGGAGATCAAAAGAAATCATAGCTTAAGGTGACATAAGTTACTTTAAACCTACGCAAATTGAATCATCTAACAGCTTATGGTCGACATAAGCCATTTAAAAAAAAAAGTAATTTCCAAACAAACTCAGTTTTATGTCGCATAAGCTGTAGTGTAAATATTAAAGCATTTTTTTGAAAAAGCTTAAGTTTAAAAAACATGTTTTGATTAGATGTGTGGTTGTTTTTTAACAAAAAAGAAACATGTAAATTAAGGGTACTACAAACATGCGTCCTGAAAAAAAAATCGTTAGTCTAGCATCAGTTTTTTTAGTAGGTAATCACCAAAAAAGTCTTCGCAAAACTTTATTTGATCATTCTGAAAAATGGTGAAAATTGACTTAAGCTGTTTTAACTTATTGGCACAGAAAGAACTGACAGGCCTTTGCATTGTTGTTCAAAATTTTACTGATTGGAGAATTTCAAATGATTTTTGAAAAAAAAGCATGGATACCCCCTTATGCCTGTTGTGAAATCATGGTGTTGCAAACCAAACATCATTAGATGGATGTACACCATGATGGTAAGGCCCATCATTACCTATGGTGCGGTTGCATGGCACAAAAGAACCGAATTAGCAACAACTAGGAAATCACTAGACAAAATTCAAAGGCTCGCTTGCATATGCATTACTGGAGCAATGAGAACTTGTCCACTGCAGCAATGGAGGTTATCCTTCACCTAACCCCACTTTATGTGGTGGTAGAAAGCGCAGCAAAGGAAGCCATCCTAAGATTCGCCAGGGAAGGTACTGGGAAGGGTAAATGTATAGGAATTAGAGAAAGGGAATCCATTTCCAGGTCCTCAGTATCGAAATTACTTGAGATGGCATGACTAAAAAGTACAACTTCGAGAAAAAAATTCAGAACGGAGTTAGGTAGCAAGAAAGAGTGGGTAGGCGAAACAGTAAACTACTCTCTAAATGCAAATTCTATCAAATGGTACACAGATGGATCGAGAACGTCTCAAGGGACGGGTGCAGGAATTTTTGGGCCAAGAACCAAACTTTCTCTGTCGATGGACAGTCCACTAGCATTTCCCAAGCGGAGGTTAATGCCATAGGAAAATGTACCGAACGAAATCTCGAAAGAAACTACCGTAACCAAAACGTTGCCATTATGTCGGACAGCCAAGTCGCGCTCAAGGCACTGAACTCCTATGCCATTAGTTCAAAACTGGTATGGGAGTTCGTGGATAGGTTAATCGACCTTGGCAAAAATAATAATGTTACACTTCATTGGGTACCTGGGCACATAGGTGTCCAGGGTAATGAAGATGCAGACTCCTTGGCAAAAATAGGAGCAACGACACCCTTACCGGGTCCTGAGCCCTATTGTGGTATAGGATGTGATTAAAATTAAAATAAAAACAGAAGAGGAGGCCAAAAGATCCAAATTATGGACAGAAGTCCCCCACCTGAGGCAAGCGAAACTATTTCTTGGGAGCTACAACCAAGAACGCTTTGCATCCTGTATAGGCTTAAGCTGGAATAACCTCAGAATAATAACAGGTTTCCTCACTGGTCACTGCAAACTAAAAAGACACCTAAGTATTCCTGGGCTGGTGAGTAGTGCCACATGCAGATTCTGCGACACTCATGGGGAAACACCTGACCACATATTAGGTAAATACGATGCACTCGTGCAACAAAGACATAGGTATCTGGGACGTCACCAGATAGAAGAGAGAGAACTACCATCTCTAAAAGTTCTCCAAATACTCAAGTTTCTCAAAGAAACAAACTTGGAGGAATAGGCACAATAGATCTTTAGGTCGCAGTGTACTTAAACCCCTTTAATTATTCATTCATTCATTCATGAGGTCTGGTTCAGATGATATTTTAGTTCAAAGTCCATTCAATCAATTATTTTCGACCCAAAACTAAAAGTCTTTTTATTGAGATAACTTTATTGAATATGTTTATTTGATTTATATCATAACATTAAGATTTCATTAAAAGAAGTGAAATAAACAAAATATAAGAAGATATTAATTACCATTTGAGATACATATTAGTAAATTTTGTTTTTCAGTGTGCAAATTTATATATAAAATGAATAACTAAAAATTATGCTTTAGACTAAGAAAAACTTCTTACAATTTTTTTTTAATTGTACTAAAAACACATTCCAATATTAAAACCATGGTTGAAATTATCAATCCGATAACCAAACAATTCCAAGCTAACTGCAAATGATGTAGTGTAAGTGGAACATCAGCATCTCCATCATCATCTTCACGGTCCTTATACATTTCTGAACCAAAACCAATGGTTCTTGCTTGATAAATAACATCTGAATCCCACTTCTGAATCAAACCAGTTTGCCATACTTCAATTATAAAATCATTTAAAATTTCTTTAAACACAGAATGATAAGGTAGCAAAAACCCAATGTTATAGCTATTAATGGTCTCTCGAGCGATTCGAAATAAGCTCTTTCTGTACAATGATTGAAAATCAATATAAAACTGACATCTATCTCTTTGCGCAATATATGCAAAACTGGTATTCCGCATGGACATAAATTGCGAAATAAAGATTGAACCGGATGCAGGTACAGTTATCTCTTCTAATTCTTTTGGATAATAATCGTTTTTTATCATTTCATGTGTGAAATTATAAATCATAACGAAAAAATTGTTATCGGAAAGATCTTGAATGGTGTCAAATTGTTTTACTTTTATGTGCACTGTAAAAAATGAAGCGAAAAAAGATCCGAACAAAATTCCAATTATGAACGCAAACAAAATTACTTGCAAGTAAAAGCGATAATATGATGTTATTGGCCTTTGTGTTGGTAAATTAAGCAGCATTAAATAGGTAACACTGAAACTAGACCAAATATGCAACTTTTTAATTATAATTAAATCAAGTATAATTCTTGCAATTGTAATGAGGAGAATTGAGAGTCCAATACACAGCCATGTCGTTGGCGAAAATGGCCTGAGAAAGTATTCGCGCGGAGAAAGAAAGTTATTCCGTGGCACCATTAAAACAAAGCTTTGAAACGCGACTGGATAACTTAAGTCGAGGTTTTTTTGTGGGTAAAATGGTCTCATACTGATATCTATGTCGTTATTAAGAGTAGCATTAATGACAACTTCCACGACCCCATCAAATTTATTGTTGAACAAAAATTCCTTAAAAGTTGCGTTGTGCCTCTTCAAGAAATGTACAAATATTTGACCATACCGGCCACCAATACTTTTTTGTCCACTTTTGTTCGAATACCAAAAAGTTCTTGGCACGTCTAACGAAACAGTTGTTCGTAAAGCAAATCCATTAAGGTCCTTGAAAGCATCCGGAAGGTTGGCATTTTCAACGAGTTCATGAATCGGGTTTTCAGCAAAGGGTAGGTACGCATAAGATGAGGTGTTTCCAATAATTCTTCCGAAGATCCTAGTGAATTTTCTTTCAGCAAAGAAGTTAAAGTTTTCAATTAGACTTTGAAGAGATGTGGCTGAAATAACAACAAACTTTCGCTCCTTCAGGCTATTAATAACGTCGTGCAACAGTTTTGAATATAGTGTGTTGTTATGGTCCTTTCCGGTGGGAACTTGGAATACGATTAAAGCATTGCTCCTTGGCATAAATTCCTCCACGAAATCCACGTTAAAAGTCGATACAGGTATGAAGATTTCAGCTTTCATAAAATCGGTCTGAAAGTCTTCGTCAATTCCGATGAAGTACACATTTCTCGAATAACTATTGTTGTGAATTTTAACAATAAGTTGCCGAAGACAAATGCTTTGACCTTCAGGAACAACATTTGCTATTAGTAATATTATTATGACGGATTTAAAAATTATCATTTTTCTTTGCTATCAAAAACAAGACTGACAAGTTTTTTCAGCTGGAAAAGTATATTCGCTTTAAAAAGCGCATAGATTTAAATATGTGTTCATATGCATATTGATTAATGGAGGATTTAATTTTATAGTTAAAAATTCAGTATACCTATTCATTGGCTTGGGTGGTTTTCTTTTATTTAAATGTTCAATCAAATTTAATGACAATTTATCTTTGTTGCGATCAAATGAATCAATTAAGCTTATTGATATTTATTTTGATTTCTACAGGGCATGTTTTGGATACGTAAATAAAATGCACGACTATTGTGTTTGTTTTTTCATTTTTTTTTTTCTTAAACATTTTAAGTTTGAAAATTAATTTTTTAAAAACTATTCACTAAAACAACTTTATTTAGAGCCGATTTTTCAATCATTAGTTAAGCTATCAGAGGCATAAGTACTGTAGCAACAGGAACACATTTTTATTTTATTTAAAGAATTATTAGATACTATCTGAGGTTTAACTGACTATTGAAAAATTGGCCCTTATAAATTTAATTAAAGAAGGGATTTCTGGTTTCATAGAAAAGACACAACAATGTAAGATGAGTGTGTTACCGCTGTTTCTTAGTAGTTGTTTTTCTGTTTTATTACTTCCCAAAGTAAGTTATTGCAATTGGTGGGATTTGTCGAATTGAAAATGTTGATATATTTTCAAGTTTAGGGATCTCTAGAATTAGAATCCGTCGTTTTAAGAAAGATGTCTGTATGTGTGTACTTACGTACCATAACACCATATCTCGAGAACGAATATAGATATCGACTTGGGATGAATTTTATTCTACGCATAATTCCATAACAAAGAATTGGTAAAAATTTAAAAAAAAATCAACGAACACTTTTTTTAAACTAGAGGGAACAATGGAAAAATATATTTCGTATTAGTTATTTCAAGAACAAATAATGATTCCGAACCCAGTTTATTTTTTTTTCTACACATAATAACAAATTCAACAACTGGTAGTTTTTTTTCAAGTTAATAGACAGTTTTTTTAAGAGCACCTTTTGAAAGATTAAAATGAAAATGTTGCCAAAAACGACTTTTATATGTAAGAATTTCAAGGATAATCATACTATGTTTTGCTAATGGACACAATCTCATTTCAAAAAGTTCTTGCTTGAATTACCGATTTTTCTATGATTATGTATATGGTTTTCCGTTTTTTGTTGACTTTAAAGCAGCGTTTGATACGATCAATCGAAATGCGTTGTTCTATAAACTATACAACCTAGGAATTTCTTCAAAGTTTATACGAGCATTAGAAAAGTTGTATCAGGAAACTACGGCAAACATATTCAATGGCAAAGAACAATCTGAGAAGCTGCAGATAAACAGAGGAGTTAAACAAGGATGTAATTTAAGTGCACTGCTGTTTGCTCTGTTTTTGGATGATATAGTGGGATGGCTTACATGTGGTATAGAGATTGGTAGCTCGAAAATTAAAGTTGTCATGTACGCAGATGACATAGTCTTAATTGCTGAATCACCCTGTTCCCTCCAGATGATGATAAACAGGCTTTTGGATTACTGCAGATTATGGAGCTTGGAAGTTAACCTGGAAAAATCTAAAGTTATGATATTTCAAAAAGGGTCTGGCAGATTAGCCAGGAATGAGAAATGGAAATATGGAGATAAAGATTTAGAAGTGGTAAAGAAATATACTTACCTAGGAATGGAGTTGACATTTAACTTAAAAATGGAGAAACATTTAAAAGGCAAATGCAATAAGGCAAAAACAGCAATATGTTCGAACTATAATGGGATTTTTAGCAACAAACTTATTGCTACAAGCTCAAAATTCAGTGTGTTCAATGCAACAGCAAATTCTATCCTTTTGTATGGTGCACATGTTTGGGGTGGCCAGAAGTTTGAAATTGTTGAATACCTGCTCAGGTTCTTTCTCCGCAAAATATTTTATTTGCCCATAAATACACCTAAGTATATGTACTACTTGGAATCGGGCCTGCCAACAATGTTCATATCAACTCTCAAGCTAAATGCCGATTACCTAATAAGAGTAAATTTTTTGTATAAATATAAATGCTATTATTAAAATTAAGATATATAAAATAAGTTGTATAATTTCAAGAAATAGTTTAATAAAAATATTAATTTTGGAGATTAATGATAAAGAAATATCTATAACTCAAGACTACATAAGCTGATTTTGCAGTACACATTGCGGAAAAAAACTCTTTTTACAAAAGACTGGACAAAATTAGCAGCGGACTGCGGTGTTACGTTAAGCTTAACTGAAAGTAACGCAGAACAGTGGAAAAGGTGTTTTTACGAGATAATAAGACAAACAGATGAAAACGAAAGGTATACCTTCATAGAAAGAGCTAGAGAGTCAACAGAGAGGCAGTACTATTCGAAGGTTAACTATAATCTTAACCAACACAATTATTTCAATAGCAGCTATTCCTGTGCTATGATTGGAACAATCTTCAAAATTCCACGAGAAATGTTAAAATTAAGCTTTGTACCACATCGAAGCGAAGGATCTGGTAACTGCACAATTTGCAATTTACATGTAAGGGAAAATGTGCTACACTTCGTTGGCGTGTGTCCGATGCTAAAAGAGTTTAGGCGTTTCTATTTTGGAAAAAATCTACTTGAGTTAGAAGAAGTTAAGGATTATCTTAAAGGGGTAAACTGGATTCATTTATATGAGTACTTTATCGCAGCCAATGCTTACAGAACGAAAATAGTTACCGAAAACTTCTGGTATCCAATTTTAAATCTTTTTTTTTTTTTTTTTAATTAAAAATCATAAAAATAATAGAAATCGCTTTTAAAAATCATTATTTTCATTTTAACTATACTTAAAGTCCGTTTTTTATATAGATACATATGTAACTACATATTAATTTTTGTTTAAGCTAAACTAAAAGCTTTTGAAATCAATGCTATTGCCTTTATTTGAAAACACTCAATCATTCCAATTAATGTGATAATTAAAACTTATTTTAAAGAATATCGAAAAGTTGTTACTCAGGCAGACGACATAAATGTCATGCCTTTTATTATTCTTTGTTTTTTCTCAATGACTTACATATGTACACAATTTTTATTTTAAATAAAGAATCTAATCTAATCTAAATCTAATCTATATGGTTTTCCAGGGCACCAATGGGATGTTCCAGATTTTTTTTAGAATTAACCTCACTTGATTTTAGAAATAAAAATAAATCATCTACATATATTGTAATGATTTAAGTTGTATAAGTTAGTTTCTCCAAAACATTATCAAATTAAAATTCCATAACTATGTCTGATATTATAGGAGACAAACACTGCCCATTGGAACAACTTGTTTTTGTTTGTAAGTGATACTATTAAACTCCAAATAATTATTATCTAATATACATAGCCCGTAGCGTAATGGTTAGTGCGTTCAACTGTCACGCTCGAGGTCTGGGATCGCTTCCCAGCCTCGTCCACCTAAAAACTAAAAACGTTTTTTTCAGGGCTACTGCCTCTTGCGAGGAATTGACAAATCCTTCAAGAGTATCACTTGTCACGAATAAGTGCTTCTCGTCTAGCCGTTCGGATTCGGCATAAAATTGTAGGTCCCTTCCATTCCTGTCGATAGGCGCACCCAGGAATGGTTGCGAGTTGTTATTCACTAGGTTCTTCATGAGCCGTTGTGCCACCCGGGAAACCAAATCATAGCTCTGGAAGGGTTAAACCAGGATTACCTTGTCTGCCTGCCCATAGCCTTGACGAAGGGGTTGGGGTGAGGGGTTGAAAATGGAGATTTTCTTAATTTTTTATCCGCGGTATTATCACTTCAATTAATTTTTAGAAAATATATCATGATGCTCTGTCATTTTCCTTACTTCAAAATACAATGGCGCATATTCATAGTCATTTTAGACTTGGGTCTAAGTTAAACATAGCTTTGGTTGGATTTTCGGACGTTGATTCTATTTTTTTAAGGTTATCATTTCAAAATATTTAAATCAATTTTTGTAGTATATCAAGTTAATTATCTTATAAAATATAAAACCAACCATTTATAATTAAAATCGGGCCGTATTCATTGAGCCAAAATTGTCTTAAAATGTAGTTTAGTTAAACCTGGGTCTATCTGCGACTATGAATATGCCCCATTGACTTTGAATTAAGATTCCGGGTCTGATATTCTCTCATCTTCTGATAATTCGTCAAAAAAGTGTTTCGTTATTTTCCTTCATTTAGTTTTAAAAACGGTTGTTACCCCCCACTCTTCTCCTAAATATCTGGACTCGATAAGCAAACTTAAGAATGATTTTTGATTTCTTAGTTCTTTAGTCTATTTAAAAGATTACTTAGTAAAATACTTGGTTTTTGTAAATCATTGTCTTTATGCTGTAAGGCTTTGGACGCAGGGTTAATGATTTCGAATAAAGCCTAGTACGCTGCTGATGTGAAACGAAAATGCCATATAAAAATGACATGACGAAATCATAAACGAAAAATTTGGTTGTGCTTTTCGTTCTGTGGTACGCTGTTCGACCTAGGCTTAAAGAAGAAAACAACAAGACCAGTACAATGAATTCGTAGCTCTCTAAAATGTTAATTATATTTTACTTTCATCACGTTTCTCCTTTTTTTATTGAAATTAAATTAAGTTGGAACGATGCTAAAAAAACCCTGCCAAGAAAAGTGATTTTAGTATTTATTAATTTTTTTCAAATGTATTTCAGTTTCTTACAAACTTATCTCGGTTCGGAGCCCGTGTATCTCGGGGGCCCCGTATAATTGAAACGGCTGATACCGCGGTAGCTACGCCCCTGGTACACAGTGAATCACAGGGAATGTATTTTTTCCAAATTAAATTTTTATATTTTCGTCATAAATGCAACATTATAAAAAAAGTTACTTAAATTAAAAATGAAACATAGAGGTATTTGTGAAAAAACGGATATCTTTTGATTGTATGTGTAGGAGCAACAGCGCAAGAAGTAAAAAGTGATATTTGTTCACACTTTTACCCTATATCTACTCTTCAATTTGAAAATATTCGTCTTTCTTTAAATCACTTGAGTCTCAACAGCAAACACAAGCACCTTATTGAAATACCAGAATTGTTCCTTAATGGTATTTGATAAATGTCAAGAAGTACCTACCTATAGGTACATTTTTTACATATATCTAATACATCTACTTAAATAAAGTGTCACAAAAAAGTACGAAAAAAATATATGTATATGTACAGTACATTGTACATGTACATTCTCATAACTTGTCACCGAAAATATTATACAAAAATCATTCCTATTTTATAATCTTCTTACATACCTTCATCATATATTATATTTGACATCAATGTGCAATTCAATATTTTTTCCTGAAAATAATTTCATATTTGAAGTTCCACGTGACTGCATCAATTGGCTAAGAGCGAAAGTTTTTTCCAAAAAAAAATGTCACAGTAATTTGTTGATGCTTTCAAACAAAAAAAAAGCAATAAAATAAAATAAAAATTCAAATATGTAGGTACTTAATTTACACCCAAACTCGAAGTCTATATAAAATATCAATATAAAAATAGATCGAATGAAAATGGGTACAAGTAAGTGTAGGTGATGTGGTGTCAAATGTTAGAGGCATAATCATCTCCGAGTGGCGAGACTGTTTTTTTGTTGGAACAAAATGTGTACTTAAAGCTTATTTTACATTTATTATTTAAGTGGAAACATTTTATTGATTCAACGTTAATATTTCAGCAAAAGTCAAGTGCGGAGAAGTTAAAGTGAAAAATCTACTGAAAACATAAACAAAGCTTTTTTTAGGCATGGCCTAAGTAGGTAACGGTACCTACCAACAGGAGTTTTTAATTCAAGTTAGAAAAAATTACTTTTATTAAAAAATGTTACATGTAAAATTTAAAGTAGATATTAAAATAAGTTTTTGGGAATAAAAAATAAATCGGGTGGCACAACGGCTCATGAAGAACCAGGGCCTAGTGACTAACAACTCGCAACCATTCCTGTGTGCGCCTATCGACAGGAATGGAAGGGACCTACAGTTTTATGCCGAATCCGAACGGCTAGACAAGAAGCACTTATTCGTGGCAAGTGATACTCTTGGAGGATTTGTCAATTCCTCGCAAGAGGCTGTAGCCCTGAAAAAAAATTGTTTTTTAGGTGGACGAGGCTTGGAAGCGAACCCAGACCTCCAGCGTGACAGTTGAACGCACTAACCATTACGCTACGGGCTACTATGTGGTTACTAAATAATTATTTCAGATCACCAGAATAATCTTGAGTTCTCGGGGGGGACATGACCCCGTGACCCCCCCCCCTGTATACGCCGTTGGTTTTAAGCGCATGTTTTCGTCCCTATCTTATTTCTTCCCCTGTGTAAGTTTTTCATTTTTTGCTGCATTTGTTGGTATCCGCATTATTCCTTATTTTCAGTTTTGTTAATTGTTCTCGGCATAAGAGTTAAAGTTTTTTGGACGCATTTATGTATTTCCACTTTTTCTGCTTCCGTTAATGTTTTTCTAAACTTCATTTTTAATTAAAAAATACAAAATATAGTTTTTTGCTCTTTCTTAAATATTTAAAAATTTTATTTAGAAAAAATCCATTCCGTTAAATTTTTAAACGCGAAATTCACCGTGGCCTCAATCAAGTGACACAACTTTTTGTACCCTTTTTTTTGCAGTTCATTAACAAAATCCTTGATATTTCTTCAAATATTCCAAGATACTCTTTAGTTTCATCTTTAATTTTGTAAAATATGTATGTACCCACAACTAGTAGGTACATTTATTTTGAAACACAATGGGGAATATTCAAAATCGCAGATAGACCCAGGTTTAACTAAACTATAGTTTAAGACAATATTGGCTCAATGAATACAGACCGATTTTAGTTACAAGTTGTTGGTTTTATATTTTTATAAGATAATTAACTTGGTAAACTACACGAATATCTTTAAATATTTTGAAATGATAAACTTAAAAAAATATAATCAACGTCCGAAAATTCAACTTAACCTATGTGTTACTTAGGCCCAGCTCTAAAATTACTATGAATACGCCCCAATTTGTTTAGTAGATATCTATTGTATGCAATATAAATAGCGAATAATGATTAGAATAAAGAGTGTATTATAATTACTTTCGTTTATGTTTTCTCTGTCGTAAAAGCTGACGTTATTAAGACTACAAAAATATCTGATCATAAAAGGGGCCCCATTTAGCATTGCCGCCCCGGGCCCCCAACAAGCTTAGTCCGCCACTGCACGTGAATATCAAACGGTTTTTATTTTTCATTTCACACAGAGGTGAGTACTAGGCTTTATAGAACATAACATTTCCTACAAAAATGGTATACAAATTTTTTGTAGAATTAACGGTTTGGCCACTAGAGTACGGTGAAAAAGACCAAAATTTCGTACTTTTTGGAAAACACATCAGTTCTCTAGTTTAATTTTTGCTTGTAACTCAAAACCCATGCCTGTGATTGCATAAAATCTAAGCTTCTGCTTAAACAGCATTAAATTATCTACAAGTTTGTCACTTTCATCACTAAATTAGCGAAAAAATTGTCGCTTTGAAGCCATATCAGTAGGAAGTAGCAAAAACATAAAAGACCCTAAAGCATAAAAGACGAGTGAGAAAAAAACTTCTATATTTTTTTCCCGAACAAAACACCATTTGACTGGACTATTAATAGGCTATCCATTTTTATCATGATAGAAAAAAAATCAAACTTATATTGGTGGAGAAGTCCAAAAAAGTAACACCCTTTTGGGTGTTATAAATTTTTCTTTACCAAACCAGATAACATATTAATTGAATATACCCACAAAATTACGTTGTGGAACTATGTACCTGTTTTTTCAGAGGCTTAGTATAAGACTTTTAGCACCTTATTTTTTATGGAATTCAAAAACAAAACAAGTATGTCATCTAAAGGTCAGTAATCGGTCAAAAAAGTCAGCTATAGTTTTTTTTTAATGAATTTTGAAAGATTTTTTTCAAGGTTCTATAATATTTTTGTCTCATATAATGAGTTTTCAAAAGAAAAAAAGTATCTCATAAACGTTTTTTTTTGAATATCCCAAAATTGAGGTGCTGAAAGTCTTATATGACCTTGAATATTGTTTAAAAGCTTTGGAGAAACCTTCGGGAATTTGGAATGGGAATTCGTTGTAATGTTAAATTTGAGGTACGAGTAATAACATCTAAGTATCATCGATTGACTTAAAAATTACGTAGGTATTCCATTGCCATGAAAATTAAATTTCTTATTGAATTGAAGTTACCAACATTCAAATTCTCTATTGAATTCTAAATTAACAATCGAAAATCCTACTAGCTTTCTAAGTAACCAACTTTCTTTTTTTTTCTATAAAAAATAAATAAAAATAAATCGGGTGGCACAACGGCTCATGAAGAACCAGGGCCTAGTGACTAACAACTCGCAACCATTCCTGTGTGCGCCTATCGACAGGAATGGAAGGGACCTACAATTTTATGCCGAATCCGAACGGCTAGACGAGAAGCACTTATTCGTGACAAGTGATACTCTTGAAGGATTTGTCAATTCCTCGCAAGAGGCAGTAGCCCTGAAAAAAACTTTTTAGTTTTTAGGTGAAGGAGGCTGGAAAGCGAACCCAGACCTCCAGCGTGACAGTTGAACGCACTAACCATTACGCTACGGGCTACTACAAAATTGGGAAATAAACTCGAAATTCATATTTTTGTATGAAAATTGCTTGTTTCACAATCTCCAAGATCATCTTGCTGCAGTTTCTTATTAACTATTCGTTCAAAATTAAAATCACCAAATCAGACAAAAAGAAACACAAAATTTGTAGTTATTTTAAAGATGGCCCCGTTCACAAGATCAAATCACTTTTTTTCGCAGTACCAATCGGGTAGTAGCCCATAGCGTAATGGTTAGTTCGTTCGACTGTCACGCTGGAGGTCTGGGTTCGCTTCCCAGCCTCGTCCACCTAAAAATAATAACTATAAAGTTTTTGTCAAGGCTACTGTCTCTTGCGAGGAATTGATAAATCCTACAAGAGTATCACTTGTCACGAATAAGTGCTTCTCGTCTTGCCGTTCGGATTCGGCATAAGACTGTAGGTCTCTTCCATTCCTGTCGACAGGCGCACACTGGAATGGTTGCGAGTTGTGAGTCTTTAGGCCCTGGTTCTTCACGAGCCGTTGTGCCACCCAATTTATTTATTTTTTTTTTTAATCGGGAATAAATTTTTTTTTTTGTGTAGAATCTTAAAGGCTTCAATTAGCCATGACATTTTTTCAAAAATTCAATGTTTTTCTTTATTTGTGTAGAATCTTGTAAGCTACAAAAATGCAATGTTTTTCGAGAAATTAAAAAAAAATATTGTTTCCCTTTTCATTGTAAAAAATCAAAAGGCCGTTACACACCGAAAGGAACGAGGTTTCAAAAAGCTTTTCGAAAATTTCGATTTTCAAATTTTCGTGAAAATGTTTTCAGAGAGCAGGAAAGTGCGCGGAACAGAGCACCGAGGACCCTGAGGGGAGTGAAAATCCTTTGAACCCGCCTACCTGGCCACCCAAGATACTGTTGTCCATGAAAACTGGTGTTGGCATTGGCGTCTGCCTAGCGATATCCTGTTACAATCTTCCCCTTCGAATTATTCCAAAAACAATAATTGTGAAGTGTTATGACTTCCTTCATAATTTTAAGATCATTTTTGATTTTTGGCCCACCAGAGTGGGTTTAAAGTTCACAATTGCTTTATGACCCACAAAATGCAGCTGAAGAAAGATTAGGGGGAAAAACATACGTACCTACGCTTTCAAGAAATTGAAAAACTTCCACCAACAGTTTCTGAAAGCCAGAAAACCTTTTCTGAAGTGATCATAGGGGTTCCGTACTTAGCATTATATCTCACCTTAATTAATTCTGTACTCAAAAGCTTGATAACAGAAAGTTATTTTATTAAAACCACTGAAAAAGCTCTTTTGTATTGCTTTAAATGGGTAAAGGTAACTCTGTTGTAATATTACTTTTTTTCAGCTCACACAGCCAGAGATGAGACGATTCATTATCATTATATGATCAGTGTGTTTTGGCCTTTTGGGCATGCAATGGTGGAGTGTACGATATTTTGCAGGGCATTACAACAACAATTTCTGTACGTTGTTCAGTTGGTTAAAATCTTTTATATTGGCAGTTTTTACTCAATTCAGTGTCGTGAGAGTATACACAGGCGCCACTGTTTTGAAAAAAGCTCGCCCATAAGCCCTGTACTGACAATGTTGAAAACAGTTTAGCCACACGACAGTGAGAGTGTTTTTCGTGAAAGCGTTTTCAAGAAAGCAAATCACTTTCAGAAAACGATTTCAAGAAAGTACTTTTCGGGTCGCCACACTATGAAAGTTTTGCTTTCTCAAAAAATACGAAAAACAACGTGATTTTCAGCATGACGTGCGTGTGGGTCTATGCGTCCTTATGAACATCAAGCAAGAGCCTTACCGAGTGGTTGGATTTGCTTCAAATTTGGTGTGAAGTATTTTTATATGCGATTCCTTGCAGTAGCACATCTAAAACGTGTAGCTGCCATCATGCAACGATCTCAGTCACATCATGTTTTTGTTTTATAAAATGGCTTAAACGATTTTGTATATGTATTACTAAAATTATTTTAAATAGTACTGCAAAAACAGTTCTTGAAAAATGATTCGAATCGATAAGGTTTAGACTTTAGAGTTTAGTTTTTAGTAATTTAATTTGTTTGCCATATTCCAAAATATGTCGACAATGGCTAAGTTGATTTTGTTAAGTTAAAATATAGTGCATTTAAATTTTTTATAAATAATTTTTTTACAAACAAATAAAATAATAAAATAATATCTTGAAAAAGTTTTTAAAAATTATTAAAACGTATTTCTTTCTTCTTTCTTCCGTCTTTTTTAAATTATTAAAAATGTAGTATATAAATATATTGCATATAAATTGTTCAATATACATGGTTTAAAATTACCTGCCTTGCATAATCCTCGAGGCTTTTAAACTCTTCATTTTTCTTGAATTGAGAAGCAATATTTTTTTTTGTCAGTATTAAACGTTTAAAGTACACTTGCGAGAATTGCTTTTTATGCTTACTTAACATTGAATTCAAAATTGGTATCATCCATATAAAAATATATATCTCGTGCACTTTTTACATATACATTAATATGCTCATATTCCTGAATCTTGCCCGCCATAACTCAACATACTATGAGATATTTTTTTATTAAGAATTTTTTTTCAAAGGGATATTTACAGTCAGATTGACTGACAATGAATATATGAAAGATTCGGTTGGGGATGAGAGAAACGAGAAGATTCATGACAGAAAAGAAATAATATGTAAGGGAAATGTGAACAAATTTGCATACATCCTTATTTGATTTTGTAAAATCCCTTTGTCGAAAGCAACAGGATAAAGGATGGAAAAAAATAAATCTTTTGTCGGTTAAGCGGCAGCGGCGGCGGCAGTGATGGTGGTAGGTACTGGGTCTTTGAAGAATAACCTATTGTTTCCGGTTTATCTGTTTTTTTTTTCGTTAGTTTAGATTTTTTTTGGGGATTTGCATAGGCTCCTTACACATTCTATGTTGGAAACAAAAATATTTATTTTGCATTATAGAAGGTTAGAGTACACATCAGAGGAGATCTTTATCTGGTGTTAAAATCTTTAAAGTGTATATGGACAGCTTTTTTAGAGCTACAGAACTTCTTTTTTTAAAGAAAACACAACAAATTTAATGGACTGACCATCATTTTGCTTTATTAGGTCACAAATTTCATATGGAATTTAATGATTAAAAATAATTTCTGGCATAAATGGCCTCCGCGACTGCGCCGCGCCGTATGAACGCTGTGTCGGTCCAATTATTCGAGCATACCAGGTCTTATTTCGTAAATAGTGGGTCGAATCTTGGGTTTTAAATAATCAGTCGTTGCTGGTTTATCAGCACAGACCATACATTTGACGTACCCCCACAAAAATAAAAAAAACAGTCCAAAGACCGCGACCGCGACCGCGACCACGACGGCGACGGCGACCGCAACCGCGACGGCGACCGCAACCGCGACGGCTACCACGACTGCGACCGCGACTGCGACGGCGACCGCGACTGCGACGGCGACCGCGACGGCGACCGCGACGGCGACCGCGACGGCGACGGCGACTGCGACCGCGATGGCGACCGCGACGGCGACTGCGACGGCGACCGCGACGGCGACCGCGACTGCGACCGTGACTGCGACCGCGACGGCGACCGCGACGGTGACGGCGACCGCGACGGCGACTGCGACGGCGACTGCGACGGCGACCGCGACGGCGACGGCGACTGCGACGGCGACCGCGACTGCGACGGCGACTGTGACGGCGACCGCGACCGCGACCGCGACCGCGACGGCGACGGCGACCGCGACGGCGACGGCGACCGCGACGGCGACTGCGACGGCGTCCGCGATGGCGACTGCGACGGCGACCGCGACCGCGACTGCGACCACGACGGCGACCGCGACGGCGACCGCGACTGCGACGGTGACGGTGACGGCGATGGCGACCGCGACGGCGACGACGACCGCGACGGCGACCGCGACCGCGACGGCGACGGCGACCGCGACTGCGACCGCGACTGCGACCGCGACTGCGACCGCGACTGCGACCGCGACGGCGACCGCGACAGCGACGGCGACTGCGACGGCGACCGCGACTGCAACGGCGACTGCGACCGCGATGGCGACCGCGACGGCGACTGCGACGGCGACCGCGACCGCGACCGCGACCGCGACTGCGACCGCGACGGCGACCGCGACTGCGACGGCGACCGCGACTGCGACGGCGACTGCGACCGCGACGCCGACTGCGACGGCGATGGCGACCGCGACCGCAACGGCGACTGCGACCGCGACTGCGACGGCGACCGCGACGGCGACTGCGACCGCGACGGCGACCGCGACGGCGACTGCGACGGCGACCGCAACGGCGACTGCGACCGCGACTGCGACCGCGACGGCGACCGCGACTGCGACTGCGACCGCGACGGCGACGGCGACCGCGACGGCGACTGCGACGGCGACCGCGACGGCGACTGCGACCGCGATGGCGACCGCGCGACGGCGACCGCGACCGCGACTGCGACCGCGACTGCGACCGCGACGGCGACCGCGACAGCGACTGCGACGGCGATCGCGATGGCGACGGCGACCGCGACTGCGACGGCGACCGCGACTGCGACCGCGACGGCGACCGCGACGGCGACCGCGACGGCGACTGCGACTGCGACCGCAACGGCGACTGCGACCGCGACTGCGACGGCGACCGCGACTGCGACGGCGACCGCGACTGCGACGGCGACCGCGACGGCGACCACGACTGCGACCGCGACCGCGACTGCGATGGCGACCGCGACGGCGACTGCGATCGCGATGGCGACCGCGACTGCGACTGCGACGGCGACCGCGACTGCGACGGCGACTGCGACCGCGATGGCGACCGCGACGGCGACTGCGACGGCGACCACGACGGCGACTGCGACTGCGACCGCAACGGCGACTGCGACCGCGACTGCGACGGCGACCGCGACTGCGACGGCGACGGCGACCGCGACGGCGACGGCGACCACGACTGCGACCGCGACCGCGACTGCGATGGCGACCGCGACGGCGACTGCGATCGCGATGGCGACCGCGACTGCGACTGCGACGGCGACCGCGACTGCGACGGCGACCGCGATGGCGACCGCGACGGCGACTGCGACGGCGACCGCGACGGCGACTGCGACTGCGACTGCGACCGCGACGGCGACTGCGACCGCGACTGCGACCGCGACGGCGACCGAAACCGCGACTGCGACCGCGACTGCGACTGCGACCACGACTGCGACCGCGACGGCGACCGCGACCGCGACCGCAACGGCGACCGCGACTGCGACCGCGACGGCGACCGCGACAGCGACTGCGACGGCGATCGCGATGGCGACGGCGACCGCGACTGCGACGGCGACCGCGACTGCGACCGCGACGGCGACCGCGACCGCGACGGCGACTGCGACTGCGACCGCAACGGCGACTGCGACCGCGACTGCGACGGCGACCGCGACTGCGACGGCGACCGCGACTGCGACGGCGACCGCGACGGCGACCACGACTGCGACCGCGACCGCGACTGCGATGGCGACCGCGACGGCGACTGCGATCGCGATGGCGACCGCGACTGCGACTGCGACGGCGACCGCGACTGCGACGGCGACTGCGACCGCGATGGCGACCGCGACGGCGACTGCGACGGCGACCACGACGGCGACTGCGACTGCGACCGCAACGGCGACTGCGACCGCGACTGCGACGGCGACCGCGACTGCGACGGCGACGGCGACCGCGACGGCGACGGCGACCACGACTGCGACCGCGACCGCGACTGCGACTGCGACGGCGACCGCGACTGCGACGGCGACCGCGATGGCGACCGCGACGGCGACTGCGACGGCGACCGCGACGGCGACTGCGACTGCGACTGCGACCGCGACGGCGACTGCGACCGCGACTGCGACCGCGACGGCGACCGAAACCGCGACTGCGACCGCGACTGCGACTGCGACCACGACTGCGACCGCGACGGCGACCGCGACCGCGACCGCAACGGCGACCGCGACTGCGACCGCGATGGCGACCGCGACTGCGACGGCGACCGCAACGGCGACTGCGACCGTGACTGCGACCGCGACTGCGACCGCGACTGCGACGGCGACCGCGACGGCGACTGCGACGGCGACCGCGACTGCGACCGCGACGGCGACTGCGACCGCAACGGCGACTGCGACCGTGACTGCGACCGCGACTGCGACCGCGACTGCGACCGCGACTGCGACGGCGACCGCGACGGCGACTGCGACTGCGACGGCGACCGCGACCGCGACCGCGACTGCGACCGCGACGGCGACCGCGACTGCGACGGCGACCGCGACTGCGACGGCGACTGCGACCGCGACGCCGACTGCGACGGCGATGGCGACCGCGACCGCAACGGCGACTGCGACCGCGACTGCGACGGCGACCGCGACGGCGACTGCGACCGCGACGGCGACCGCGACGGCGACTGCGACCGCGACCGCAACGGCGACTGCGACCGCGACTGCGACCGCGACGGCGACCGCGACTGCGACTGCGACCGCGACGGCGACGGCGACCGCGACGGCGACTGCGACGGCGACCGCGACGGCGACTGCGACCGCGATGGCGACCGCGCGACGGCGACCGCGACCGCGACTGCGACCGCGACTGCGACCGCGACGGCGACCGCGACAGCGACTGCGACGGCGATCGCGATGGCGACGGCGACCGCGACTGCGACGGCGACCGCGACGGCGACCGCGATTGCGACGGTCCGCGACGGACCGCGACGGCGACCGCGACCGCGACTGCGACCGCGACTGCGACCGCGACTGCGACCGCGACTGCGACCGCGACTGAGACCGCGACGGCGACGGCGACCGCGACTGCGACGGCGACCACGACTGCGACCGCGACGGCGACCGCGACGGCGACCGCGACGGCGACCGCGACTGCGACGGCGACCGCGACGGCGACTGCGACCGCGACTGCGACCGCGACTGCGACCGCGACGGCGACGGCGACCGCGACGGCGACCGCGACCGCGACGGCGACTGCGACGGCGACCGCGACTGCGACGGCGACTGCGACCGCGATGGCGACCGCGACGACCGCGACGGCGACGGCGACCGCGACCGCGACTGCCACCGCGACTGCGACCGCGACTGCGACCGCGACGGTCGAACGCACAGTCGAACGCACTAACCATTACTTTACGGGTTACTACCGAGCAGAAGGGGCCTTCAAAAACTGTAGGGGTCTCCAGAGAATTGAAGGGGTCTCAGAGAGTTATCTAGGGGCCTCTTACACAGCTAGAAAACCTCCAACAGAGCTCTAACGCCACCAGCCGAGTGGAACAGAGCTTAAAGGGCCTCCCACTAACCTTCTGGGACCACAAATTTCTATATTTACTTTGGTATCCCCACGAAAACATCAACATTCTATGATAAACTTTTCTTTTGAGAATAAAACATCAACATTCTATGATAAACTTTTCTTTTAAGAATAAAAAGTACTTCAGAAGCTTTCATGAACTTTTTGCTCAGCCAGGGGCCCACCGGGCAAAATCCTGGATGCCCTGGATGTGGGCCAGTCCGCCCCTGGTTAAAACGCCAATGCAACAGCTCGATGTACACTTCCATTAGTCAGGCCTCAATAAATGAGATTTTTTTGTGGGTTGAAACCGAAACTTCCACTCCCCAACAACTCATAATGGTAATGCGGATTAAAATTATTCTTTAATTTTTTGCAAAAAAAGCTCATCATTTTGTCCTGCGTTCGCGACAGCCATCTCTTGGATTTCTTTAACTTCTTTAACTTTAACTTTTTGCAAAAAAAAACTCAGCCATCTCTTGGAATTCTTCATCATCGTAAAATAGCTTTGACTATGACTATGAAACTGTTTATTCTATGAAACCAGTTTACTCTAAAGTAAAATATAATATTGGTATTATTAAATTTATATTCTTTGAACCTTATAGGAAAATCATGAAACTTGACATTTATTTGTTTTTAATTTTAAAACAATCACAAAATTCCTGAAAGATAATGTTATTATGTCGGGGGGATTTATGTATTAAAAAAAAAAACATTTTTTTTTCAAAAAAAAAATAAAAATCTAAAGATAAATTCCTTTCTTCAAATTCTTCAACCCTATATCGCCTGGTGATGTTCCATAAATAACTCAAATCTCTTCATCAATTCTCTAGGTATTGCCTTTTTACTCTGATGGGGTTTGCAAGGAGGCGGTGGTGTAGCGTAGGTACTGTTTGTATTTATCATAAATAACAAATTTTTCATTCTGAAAACACATTTTTTTGTAATATTTTTTTTTCCATAAGATAACAAAAGAATTTGACTTTTAAGGAGAAATCATAAAACAAAAAGGGACGAGATTATTAAGTGGTTGAACTTGAAAATTTCTCACCCACTAACACATCGAAAAAAAAAAAAAAATATAACAACCCTTTATTTATCGTTTTATTCCCGTCGTAAGGGGAACGCAGATCGTCACTTCTGTAATCACTCCACTTTTATTATAAGTTATGTACATTTGATATTTTTATTTTGGCTTTGTTCATAAATTCTGATGGAATTTTTAGGAGATTTCAGTTATTATTACTATACAATACTTAATAATATTTCCTATGCTCACGGTGTGCTATGAAGCACATTTTTCATTATAAAGGCTGTTTTTATATAGAGGTACAACTTTAAGATAGAAAAAAAAAGGAATTGATACAAATAATTTGGTACCACGCTGCTGTTTCGAATATAGCACCACCTGGGAGTTCAAATTGGTAAATTTCTTCTTCTTCTTTTTCTTCTTCTTCATTTAACCGGCGATTGTCATGATCTCGAGGGGGGCCACAACTCTTCCACTCAATGCTTGAGCAAAGGTTCCACTTGTGGGGTTCGCCGGGTTGACATCAGAAAACGTCGACAGGCCTCCCGGTTTTGGATTGTTCCATATCTGAGGCCAACTAAATGCAGGTGTTGTTTCATAAAGGAGTTTTTGTGCCTGCCTTTCTTTCGCGATAATGTTGGAACGTGTTGTGCTATTGCCTTTTGAACTGGGTTCTCATGGCATCTTCTTTGTACAGGACAGTTGGTCATGCTGTATTTTGTCCAATATGGTATTTTTGACGTGTAAGCTTCCTCGGATTATCTGGCTTCTTATTCGATCACGCTTTGTTACTCCTGCTGTCATGCGAAGCATCTTCATTTCAGCTGCCGTCAATTTACTCTCATACTTTTTGTTCATTGTCCAACACTGTGAACCGTATGTCAGCGCTGGACGAACAACTGCCGTGTAGAGCTTTCCTTTCAGCTTAGGGGGCTATCACAGAAGATGGCAGAGTTTTCCCGCCACTTCATCCACCCTACGCTTACGCGATGTTTGATGTAGTCATTGCAAGATCCTTCGCTATTGGTCATTGATCCAAGCTATTTAAACTTTTCGCACTTGGGAATGTTCCATTCAAAAAGATGTACGGAATAGGCCGTGTGGATCAGAAAATGGACAGCATAATGTATTCGGTCTTTTCGCGCTAATGCGGTATCCATTTCTCCCCAGAACATCTACCCATACATCAAGATTCACTTTGGGGTCCGTCACCTTATCCTCAAGCAGAAAGTCATAAGGACAGTAATAAAGAGCAAAGGACTCAAGACGCTTCCCTGGTGCACACCTTACTCTAAATGGGAACTCTTCGGTGATTCCTGCGGCGCATCTTACCTTTGTTTTAACTTGCTGGTACACGTCCATGACCATCCGCACGTAGACTTCCGGAACTCCTCGTTGCCTTAGTGCAACCCATATAAGATTTAGTGGTTGTCTGTCGAATGCTTTTTCAAAATCAACCAATACAATATGCGAATCTCTTGAGGTATCCTGATATTTTTCCATTCTGATTCTTATACTCTGAATAAGCATCTGTGGTTGATTTACCCGAAACAAACCCGCACTTGTCGTCAGATAGCCGTTTTATCATATGTGGCCATCCAATATCCGCTCAACGATCTTGATGGTGTGTAACATCAGCTTGATCGAACGGTAGCTGTCGCAATTTCGTGTATGACCCTTCTCCTTGTAGATTGGAAGAAGGTAACTTTCCCTCCACTGATCAGGCATTCGGTCGCTACAGATAAGTTTGGATATGAGAATCATTTGGTAAATTTGGTCACTTAAAATTGAACGCTCCCTAGCACACTAATACGACTATAACTATGTAATCCAATAAATATAAGTTTTTTCTTGTCGCAATTGAATAAGATTCACTTTCTAAATAACACCTACCAACTACCCTAAAGTTCCACCCATAATTATCAACCTGTGAACCCTTAATAAATTCAACGACTAACTTTTTTACTACAAAAAAAATACAGAAACAATAAAATAAGCCTTTTAGCGTTGAAAAAATTTGCCTGGCTAATAATCCCCTCCAAAACAACTCAACAGAGAGAGGCATTAACGAGAAGTTGTGAGCACTAGAGTCTAATGGCCATTGCTAATTAGAAGTATAACAACCACCCGCTGACCCTTGCCGTGCCGCACCAGTTCGCTGCTATGTTACAGTTGGTTGGGGTAGGAAGGACCATAGGTTAACTACTTCATCAGCTAGTCTCCATTCTCCAAACGTGAACATGAACCTAAAACAACCCTTAAGAATAAACTTTATAAGTGTTTTTGTTGAATTTAAAGTGGAAACCCTTCAAAACTTATGACAGAAAAAGTATGCAGGTTATAGCTATTCCACTTCTGATGTATGTATAGAATTGTGGGTAGGGTATTTTTTTTCTTGTTAAATAAAAAATTATTAACTCTGATTTGCGTGGAAATGTTATATTGCATCTCTGAGGAGATCCAACAATAAAAGAAATGCGGGGCTGTAAATTGAGAAAAGTTGGACAAATCATATTATTGTGGTAAAAATGGACTATGATGAGTTAAATTTCTTAAAGCTTGTCACCTTGCAGTTTCGGGCTTGAAATTAAGGCCCTCATTAGCGACTCGAATAACGACTTAGCGAATTTCACCTATCACGATATTATCAATATAGCGAGTTTCCAGATTCGCTTCAGAAATCCATGCTGCCAACAGTTTTTAAATGAATTTACACAAATTCTAAGAAAGATGGGATCAGACCGGAAACAAAGTTATTCATGAAATTTTATTGCAGAATTTTATCTTGTACAACATAGACGCATTTAAAGAGGTGGAGAGTTTATCAAGCTGCAAGCTGAAAAAATTGTTATAACAATGTCATCGTAGGATGACTAAGACGTTCTAGGGTTTTTATTGTAAAAATCATTCAATGGCTCATTGAAGATGTGAAAACCACGGAGCGTTTTTAAACGGGAGCGTACAATTTTGAGGAGGGAAGTTACTGCAACCCTTTTGGCTTTTTGCATATAACCTGAAAACCAAGCCATTCCGAATGCCTTTTCTGTAGAGAGTTAAATTTACTATAGAATTGGCCTATTCAACAAATTTTAAATACATTTTTAATGTGTTAAAATAAAAAAAAATGTTTAAATATATTTTTTTGTTTTATTTATTTGCCTATAACTCTAGGTATACTATAGGTATAGGAATTGGTCCACATAAAAGAAAGATAATAAAATTTGTTTAAAGTGACGTAATTGAAAAAAGTTTTTAACAAAAACAACCAAGACCCTCTCAGCGAACAGATTAGCGAAAGTTCGTTACCTATTTGTAATACAATGAAGCGAACTTAATTTTACCGAACCGCTATTCTTAGTACGAAATTATCGAATTCGCAAAGTTTTAAGTTCGATTCGCTATTCATAATGAGGGTTTCACACCAAACCCAAAACCCGGTTTTCGCGAAAATATCGGTTTTGGCTGAAAACCTAGATCGAAAACACAAGTTTTCCCATACATTTATGCTAAACCACAAGTTTTGATAAAACACAAGTTTTAAATAAAACCTGTCCAAAACATGTTGGACTTGCAGGATGAACTAAACAAACACACCTTGTGAAACATTCAGCGCTCAATTAAATGTCATATAAATAGCTGATGGGTTGCTGCCAGGAAAATATATTTTTTCAGCTGGAACACAAGAGAGCGCGACGCAGTGTCACGCATCCTAACTACTACGTGAAATTGATCGGTTAAGAAATAAATTAATTATAACGAATCAGGATTGATTGTATTTCCATTATTAAATTCCAATATTAATAAATTGTCTTTTAATTGCACATAAAACATTTGATTATTCCCTTTTGTGTGGCACTGACAATTTTCAAAGCGGCGCGGCCCTTCTTCGAAACCATTGTGATTAAGCAAAACAAATGAAATGTCAAATGAAAACTTGTAAATTTTCGGTGTGAACGCATTTCAAGTTTTCGTAAACCAATTACCGAAAACCTGGTTTTGGGTTTGGTGTGAAAAGGCTATAATATTCTTTAAAAAGTAGATTTTCCTACATTTTTTTTAATCAATAGTTAAGATAAGGAAGAAGGCTTAGCCAGAAAAATAATATCAATGGCAACATGTCACCTTTTAGCTTTATGATGAGTAGTCTTAGTATCTATGTGTCAAGTTAATACCATGTCAACAAGTATAACCGAAAAAATCTATTCGGGTGCATAAAGTATGTTCTATATGATTCCACGAGTCCCGCTGGTTCCACCCTTCAAACTTTATAGCTTCCAACAAAAACGTATCAAATAATGTATAAAAAAACTGTCCAAACTTTGAACTCAAATACGTCACCCACATAAATGGAAACATAAAGTTAGCAGGGCTGGTCACGAGACGAGAAAAGTCTCTGCCTCGATCTCTGTCTCGCATGACGAGACCGAGACGAGACGAGACTGCCTTTTAAGCATCCGAGAAGAGCCGAGACGAGACTGTTATTTTTACCGAAATTTAAAGAGAGTCTAATAACAATTAAAACACTGAACCTTATTGATTACACTAGTGTTCTTCAATAAAAAATAAATAAACAAAAATTTACAAAAAAATTTAAGATTGCACACAGTTAACTTTATAATAATAGAGTCTAATAAATTAAAAATTCCAATTTTAGTTAAAGATTTATTTTCTTCTGCACATGTTCAAACGATAATCGAAAATATTTCGTTCCAATAATCAACAGTTTGTACGAGAATTGTATTTTTCGGAGAAGAGACCGATACGAGAATTAATTAAACGAGAGCGACACGAGACCGAGACAAAACTGAAACTGTTCGATTTTGACGAGACTGAGAAGAGACTTACAAAAGTCTCACAGAGTCTCGTCTCGTGGCCAGCCCTAAAAGTTAGTTCGTAGCCCACGACCATCCTAACGTACTAGTACTACAACGAGTACAAATTAATACCTATGTATGTATATGTAGGTACGACTCCGAGTAAAAATCTAAAATCGCTATGGCTGGCCACGAGACGAGACCCTGCGAAACTTTTCTAAGTCTCGTCTCGGTCTCGTTAAAATCGAAAATTATCGGTGTCGGTCTCGTATAATTAAGTCTCGTCCCGGTCTCGTCTCCGAAAAAATACGATTTCCGGACCACCTGTTGACTATTGGAACGAAATATTTTCGATTATAGTTTGGATATGTGCAGATGAAAATAAATATTTAACTGAAATTGGATTTTTTAATTTATTAGACTCTCTGTAAATTTTGGTCCAAATATACCGTCTCGTCTCGGTTGCTTAAAAGGCAGTCTCGTCTCGGTCTCGTCATGCGAGACCAAGATCGACACCGAGACTTTTCTCGTCTCGTGGCCAGCCCTATTAATCGCTTAAAAGGAAAACTTTCACAAAATCACCAGGAAAAAAAAGTGAATATCGATTTTGTCCTCATCCGGAGTCCGGCTCTAGAGACTACGTACTATAAAGTGCGCCCGTTCTATAAATAGTTCTCATGCAAGGTAATGGTTTGGTAACAGGAGAGGGAATATTTGAGATGGTGTTTTAGTAATGCTTATGATCAAGGATTATATTGTACTGATGTGGGTGGGATAAATGGTTTGAGTGGTTTTTGGTTTTAAAGTGGATATTTATTTTTATAAGTCTCATATCGTCTAAAATTAGGATCGGAGCATATTACATAAAATGATGAGACGAGACAGAGTTTTTTAAGAGAATAGGAGGAAAAAGAAAAAAAAAATGAAATTGAATTTCGATTGTAAAATATATTTGTGGTCGTGGTGGCACACCAGCTGAGCAGGACACGGAAATGGAATGACATCTTAACGAAATCGATTTTATTTAAACACATAAAAGTCCCCCGAGGTATACCATCTATAGTACAAGTAAAATAGGACATAATGTATGTAAAACATAAAAATTACCACCCTCATGAAATTTGGTGAAAACGTTTAGTTACTTTTTCCATAAGAATGAAGAATCAGAAGAGTCTTGATATCTTGTAAGGAAGGGTGTTTTTTTTTGAGGGGTAGAGGGGGGGCGAGTTTTCTGCGCATCAAAAGGAAAAAATGATTGGCACAATCTATGCATATGGCACATGATTTCAAGGAACTTTTTAATGGTGAATCTAATGACATTTAAACTAAGACGATACGACAGCCGTACAACAGTTATTGTGATTTTTATGTAAGTATGATTATATTTTCAGTACGATAGGTAAATATTGCCGAACACACTTTTAAAAAATGGTACGTTGGTGCAACTTGGTATGAATGTTCTATTTCTTATGGTAAACAAATATAAGAAGAGTCCATAAAAATATATCTGGTAAGACAGTGCTTTTTTGAAGGGAAGTAAAAAGTGTGGGAGTATAGCATAACACTTGTAAAAAAATACTACCCTCATGAAACTTGGTATAAATGTTAAGAGTGTCACGAGAATCAAGAGTCTATAAAAAATATTTAGTAGGAAAGGGTGGGAGAACGCTAGAAAAGTGGGTCCGCAATTCTGTCTGTCTGTACCTCGATCTGCAGCCTAAGCTATTAAAGCAATTTCTTAACATTTGGTCTTAAGGTTTTTAGGTGATCCCCTAGAGAAAAAACGATTTTTTTTTTAAATTAAAAAAATAACGGCTCTAACGATTTTGTTAAAAAAAATTGAAATCTATTAAAAGTGTGGTCAATACTTTTATTAAAAAAAAAATTTAACCAATAACGGTTATAAACGGTACCTGTCATAGAATCAGGCTAAAGGCAAATACCATTTTTTGTATGTAGGGGAGAGGGGGGCAACACGGACTACGGGACTAAACCGTTTTTTGGCTTCAATTTTTACTTTATCGTATTTTCAATGATGACAACTTGTTAAGAACGTCTTTTAGTTTTATTTTTAACAATTAAACATTGAAAATGGATGTTTAACTAAAAAAACATTAACTTTTTAAAAGACATCCATTTCGTTTTTCGAATTTCGTTTTTAATCAAGTACTTGATTTGATTAGTTTTTGTTGGACAAAAAAAAACCAAAGCTAAAATGATATTTTTTTTTATAAAAAAAATATTTTTAATTAAAAACTCATTGTGGGGCAAGAAAGAAAGCTGGGTGCCCTATAGCAATTTTTTTACGAATTTTTCAGCTGATAGCTTATTTTTTTGTTGTGATAAATCCATATACTGTTTTGGTCATAGTGTCTTTTCGTTTGTTTATGCATTTTGTTAATTTTGACTTAAAACGTACCTATTGTTACTTTTCAGTTGAATAATTAGTTTAAGTATTTTCAATAAATCAAATTTAAAACTTCGTAGAAGAAATTTATTTGTTCATTATGCTTTTAATACAATATTTTAACACAAAATTTAGTTTTTTGTGTATTTTATTTCTTTTGGTATTGCTAAGAAATATTGGTCTATTTTGCCCCTTTCAGAGCGAACTTTTGAGATCGAGTTGTGATTTTGGTTATAATTTTAAAAAATTTTCTCTAACTACAATGATCTTTTAAGATGGTGAAGTTCAAATGCTAAGCTAATTATTAGCAAAAAAAAAAGTTCGATTTTAAACAATATTAACAAATTTAGGAATGTCTGAAGCTTAAGTAGTCCTTCTTGTCCACCTCTCCCCTAATGGCCACTGGAGATTTTACATTCCTGGCATTTAAATTAATTTGACATTTTCTATTTCCACTAATTGGATACTGAAAGTCACAGGCACACACATCAAAATATATGCAAAATGTAAGTGCGGTAGTCTGATTTAAGCAATTCATCTGTTTTAAATTTATTATAGGCCTAAGATTTTTGTTACTTTACTTTAAATTTTTATACAAAAATAAAAAGATATACGCGGACAATTTTTTTTAGCACTTATTTTCCAATTTTTGGCTACCGAGTTCTAACGACTTTTTATCCCCCCAATTTCAGTCAATCTAGCGACTTTTGGAGGCTGGTGGCTGGCGACTTTTCATTTCAGCTTGCGGCAACACTGGTAATAGTATATTAAAACAAAATAGGCCTTAACAATAATTAATGACTAAACAAGCGTTAAGATATAAGCCAGGTTAAACTTTAGAGACGGGTTAATTTGTGTGTTTACCAATAACGAAATTAAACACGTCTTTAACTAATCAGTGCTCTGTTACATTATCTACTACATTTGTTGTCAAACAGACAGCTTCTGTGAATGGAAATGGCCAAGAATTCAAATGGTTCAAGAATCGATGCGATAGCCTATCTAAGATAGCTTCCTATCCATATAAGTTTCTGATCAACCAAAACCGGATAGGTTAATTGAAAGTGTTTTTAGCTAAATACAACTTGATGACTCGATGGTAGTAGCCCGTAGCGTAATGGTTAGTGCGTTCAACTGTCACGCGCTGGAGGTCTGGGTTCGCTTCCCAGCCTCGTCCACCTAAAATTGACAAATCCTCCAAGAGTATCACTTGTCACGAATAAGTGCTTCTCGTCTAGCCGTTCGGATTCGGCATAAAATTTTAGGTCCCTTCCGAAACGAAAAATCCCATACAAAAATGACATGACGAAATCATAAACGAAAAATTTCGTTGTCCTTTTCGTTCTGTAGTACGCTGTTCGACCAGTGAAATTGATACCAGATTGTTTTGACAAGTCTCCACTCTCTTTTCGCAATGAATTAATTGCCCGCACCATTTACTGTGTGCGGAAAAATGACATTTGGGTTTGTTCGTGTTTTCATTAGTTGTTTTTTGTTTGATTTTTTCGTTAGATTTCTATTTATTTATTTGCAATTTATTTAAACTCTCCATGAATATTTTTCCGCTGTGTTTTCGTAAGCATTTCGTTGTCTTTTTGGAGACCGCAGGAACATTTCGTTTCGCATCAGCAGCGTACAAAAACTTATCTGGATAGCTCTACATAGGTTTTTGATCGCGGCCAATGACATCTTAGTTATCATAAAAAAAGTCATCAAACAAATTTTAGCCTGCGTGCGATTTTTAGTGTTAGTTTTTCACCATTTACTCTCAAATTGAAATTTACAAATAAACAAATAAGAATGAATAAATCTATTTGTTTATTTTGATTACCTTATTAGGGTCTTATTGCGAAAGTCTATTCAGAATAGACTTAAAGTCGAATAGACTTATAGTCTATCATCGGCATTGCGAATTTCTATTAGAATCAATTTTTTTTTCGACCAAGAATTTCTGATCGACTTTTGTGTAAATTTTTGTTTGAACCTATAATGAGAATTTATTTTAGTGGAGAAGAATACCTTCTGGTACAATATGAACTTTCATATCGTCATCCATGTTTGGTGTCCTTCCTTCAAGATGCTCAATCATCTAAACATGTTCTGCAATATAAGGTCCGATCCTTTACTTTGTGCACAGAAAATCACAAACTGTCAGATCTTGGAGAGCAACGTAAAATATCATAACTGTGCCAAAGTACGGGAACGCAAATTCAACCAAATTCCGTATTACCTAATGTGCTGGACAAATAAGGCACGATGTTTGGCTTTCATTCTTTTGCTCTCAAATTGACATTTTGCTGTGCTGTGATGTTCAGTCCGAAGAAATTTCTCAGAAAAATCACAGGTAGGGGAAATTATTTACTCTCTCGTGAGCGTTATTTTTTGTAAAAAACTGTCAAATTATTGATTACGGGAACGGCTTTGGACTGAAAATCACACAAATGCACAGAAAATCACAGGAATTTAAAGTAAAGGACCGGACCTATAAAATTTTCTACCATAATACGTTTTTATTTAAAGAATTTTATATACTTCTTATACATTCTTTAGAAATTATGCATTTTTAAAATGCATCATAAAATGCAATTTTTTCCAAAAGTCTTAATAGTTGATGCTGATGTATTTATTGATATTTATATGGATGTCCAACAATTTTCTCAATGTCCTTCCTTTTGAGAAAAGCTGCAATGTCCATATTTAATACAAAGGAGCTTTACATTCAACTGCGAAACGATTTTTCAAGTTGTTATAACTGTTATTAAGGCTTTTAGAGAAAGTGCATTTTGAAGATGCACAAATCATCACTGCACCCTTAAATGAGTCTGCGAAGCTACCCCGTTATCATAAATATGTATACACTATAATAATATTATACAAATGCTTGTCTGCATATTTTCATCCAATGTCTAAATTCCAAAGGACCGGAGTTTATTTTTGCAATTAGTCGCGCTATGGAATATTATTTTTTTGAAGAAAAACTATTTATTTCATCAAGAAACGTCAAATTTTCGTCAAAATATATTTATTTTCTAAAACTCTTGAGGAGATTTGACATTTCAGTCTTAAGCTCTCGAAAATCGATTCTATTCAAAAAGTCTACTGAGCAAGGCGATACTAATTTCAAATTTGATAGAATCGGAAAAAGTCGAATAGACTTTTCACGAACAAGCAATTGTAAGCGACAAACATAAAGGATAAGGGTAATTATTTTTCTCCTTTGCTTTTCAGAATGACAGCACAAACGTGGCGTTTACACCTAATCACGAGTTTAAATATGCGTTTCTTTACTCTAAAATTTAAAGTGACATTTAGCGTTAAGCTGACTATTAAATTGATTATTGGTATGGTTCATTATTTAGAGTCCACTTAAATATTCAACTGATCTCTAAATTTGATTATTGGTAAGGCCCGATATATTAAAAAAAAAAGAAATGTTAATCTTATTTCACTATTTTTCACAAAGATAAAGCTCTTCAAAAAAAAACTAAAAGATCCAAAATAATCTTCCCCTCAATAAAAGGGGTACTTTTTGTTTGCTTTTCTCGAAAACTTTGAGTTGATTTTTTTAATTTTGTTTATAGAGATACTTTTTATTTATTGTATAGCTACTAAAATTATTAAATTTGTTTCACAACTCAATTATGTATATTTCGAAAACAACTTGGTCAATTTTTGTTTAAACTTGGTTAAAATCTTATTTTGTTCAAAAAATGGATCCTACGAACTTGCATTTTATTTGTTAATAAAAATTTAAATGCATTCACCTTAAAAATACATTCATGGAGCTATCATGTTTATACATGCTTAAGAAATGTTGTCGAAATCGGTCAAGGCGTTAACGATAAATTTAAAAATGAAAATATCGGTTCTATGACCAGGAACCGCATTAATAACCGTTATTGGTAAAATAAGAAGATGAAGAAATTTATATATTAAAATATTAAAATTATTTCTGTTTTAAGTGGAGTGAATGAATAAAATTCAATTAAAAAATACAAGTGACCTCAACTCCAGAAATAATTGTGTTTCGCCCAAGGTATAACAGTGGGCTCATCAGTCAGTCTGTTATACCTTACTAAGACACAAATTTTGGTCGATGTTTACCGACTCTTATAAAAATCACAGCAAAAAGATACTGTGAATTTTATTATTCTAGGGGAATTTGTTTAAATTCGTGCACCCAGAAAATAAATACCCGTGGTTATTGGTAAAGTTATTTCTTTATAAAATATTGACTGATATCATTTACAGTTATTCGTAATTGTTGAATCAAAATCGTTGAAGCTGTTTTTGAAGAAAAAAAAAATTGTTGTACCTATATTGGTTGTTAGCAGGTAGCTTTACCGTTATTTTTTGAGCTTAGCATTTCCTCTAGGAAATCCCCTAGAACAAGTTTTAAGAAAATCGCTTCAGGGGTTTAATTTTCTTTAAACCACAAATTCCATCTTTTTTGTTGAGCTCAAATAACTTAGGAATTTAAACAATGAAAAACATAATTCCATGATTTTACCATTCATGTTTTTAAACAATTCTCGCAAACAATATAACTTTTTTTTAAATTTAACATAAGTCACTTGAACATAGTGGGGCATATTCATAGTCATTTTAGACCTGGGTCTAAGTTAAACATAGCTTTTGGTTGAATTTTCGGACGTTGATTCTATTTTTTTAAGGTTATCATTTCAAAATATTTGAAGCTATTTGTGTAGTATACCAAGTTAATTATCTTATAAAAATATAAAACCAACAATTTGTAATTAAAATCGGTCGGTATATTTATTGAGCCAAAATTGTCTTAAACTGTTGTTTAGTTAAACCTGGGTCTATCTGCGACTATGAATATGCCCAGTAAGTTTAAGTAACCAAGTCGTGTATTAAATCAAACAAAATTCAAAATTATTATTTTAACTTGTTTTTAACATTTTCTCGTAAACAATATAAACGCACTATGAACCATTAGTAGGTCAATGTCTAGTTACAATTATATTTGTAAACAAGAGTAAGTTCTTGCGATCCAATTGACATTTTGTTTTATTTTTGTTCACTAAGTCTACGTCAGATAGCTTTTTTTTTTCATTGGTGCAACTTAAAATCTAGTAGCAAGTTCAATAATTAGTACAGGACTATTAGCAAAAAAAAACAAGCGTTTTATGATCAATTCGCGTTTTCCAAAATGGTGGATTTCCCTAGGGCGATGGATGGCGTCCCGACAAACTGGACATAGGCTTTTCTAATAGCCCTCTTTCAGCTATAAACAATTCAGCCATCCTATATTTCGTTCCACAAACAAAACCTATCTTTCCTGTGCTAAATTCTCCAAATCACTAATTTGTCAACGGAACATTATTTTCCTCAGTCTTCTTCTTTTCCTCAGCACTTAAAATGTCAAAATGTCTAAACAGATTTATTTTTACCCACATATAATTTAAAATGGCATATCTTAGGCATAGGTAAGGTAAAGGTAGACTTGTATACCATAATGAAAAAAGTTTAATGCCAAAAAGAGGCATATTATTTCCTTAGCTATGTAACTTGAGCTGCCCTATAATGTTATCTAGAGTAGTCGATAATCTCTGATGTCACCTTGGTTGGCTCGTTATACATACATATGTAGCTATAGCTACATTATATCTCATGAAATCTTCCCCCTGAAGCTCCGTATTTGCCTTTTTAGACTCTGTGTTGACCTATCACTCAAACTCATAGCATTTAATCGAATATCCTATAATTGATTTTTTGAACCCCCTCGTCTTACTTACATTTATATATTTCTCAAAACGGCTGCAATATATACATTGTTTCAGTTTGACAGCTCTAAGTGAGTGTAAATATTTTAATAAAAAGATGAACAAATTTAAATATTAAAATATCAAAATTACTTCTGTTTTAAGTGGTTTAAATGAATATAATTCAATTAAAAAGTACAACTGACCTCAACTCCAGAAATTAATGTGTTTCACCCACTAGGGTATGACAGACTGACTGAAGAGCCCACTGTTATATCTGGGCGAAACACATTCATTTCTGGAGTTGAGGTCGCATGTACTTTTTAGTTGGTAAATATTAAATGCAAATGCATACATATATTTGAGGCTGTGTGAGTGCAAAAGTGGCCTAACCCTATTTTGAAAAATTGGCTTATTTTGTCTCTCATATTTTTGTCTTAGGGAAATACATAGTTTAAGATTCTTGAATGTCCAATCTTTCCAACAAAAAGATAACATTACTATTTGAAAGTTATAATGTGCTTGTTTTAGTCGATTTAAACCCAATTACAAAAAGTGTCCTTTTTCTGCACGCCCCGTCACTTTCTTGGACGCCCGTTCTTTTTCGAACGCACTGTTCCTTTTTTGGACATCCCGTCCACTTTTTGGCCAATCCATCGCTTTATAGACGCAATGTCCTTTTTTTGGACGATCCGTACCATTTTTGGACGACTTGTCCGCTTTTTGGCCGGCCCATCCACTTCCTGTTCACCACGACTCTTTTTTGGACGTACATATTCCACTGTTTTCTGAAACAAGGTGGATGGCAAAATATAAAGAAGCATTCAAGTACTGAGAGAGAATATCGTTGTTGTAATTGAAGCACTGCAAGTCTATCGGAAGAGAATAATAAAAAACAGAATTTTTAAAAGTAGAATTACAAAAATTGAATTTTGAAAAGAAAAGAAAAAAAAAAGAATTTTGAACACAAACTAATCTTAAAAATTCAAATTTTTAAGTCAGTTGGTCGAAAAGGAGGCGGGGGGGGGGGGGAAGGTCATGGCCAAACCAAATTAATTAATATAGGTATAAATAATATAATAAATTAATTATTAAATATTAAATAAATAATTGTTATAATTTAAGAAAGCAGAAATGCAACAAGAAAAAACATTCACAAGTAGGTAAATCAAATTTTTCCATACAAAAAACTTGATCTTGATTTCTTTGAAATGTCATTTGATATATGTAAGTACCTTTGTAAATTGTTTTGAATACCTGACAAGCCTTCCTTATACAAGCATTTTTGCCAAGACCATCAAAGTCAAATTTTTGTGGATAACAAGGGGAAAAAGACGTGCCGAAGCAAAAGCTAATAGGAAAATGTATAGCATAATAATGTAGGTACTTAGTGTAGTGAGTATGCCTCATGTGCTTTTGAACATTGCTCGTTTTAGGAATGAAACCAGCTCTAGTTAACGCAGTTGTTTAGTTGTGAACCCTTGTCTAACTATTTTGTGATTTTAAACACATCAAACAACTCTTCTAACTAAAGTGGACTCCGCAACGAAACGTAAGCAAATTAAGGTTGAACAGGCACAAATTTGACAGAAATGAAGACAAGAAACACAAAAAAACTAAAAATGTAATGTTTCTTCGAAGGACGTTTTCAATTCTTATGTCCATTTAAGATGATTTGCGTGTGCAAAAGTGGAAAAACGAGATTTAAGATGATATTTTCTGGTTTTTATTTTTAAAACTTTAAGTCCCTAAAATAAAAAAATCTCATTTGTCATATAGAGATAAACTTTAATAATGACAAAAACAACTTAAAAAAAAACAAAGTCTTGAATTTCTTAAAACAAATATCAAATCACATTTGGTTCACAGAAACAAATTAATTCAAAAAAGAGAAGAAGTTTAGTTTATTTAATTTTGTTTTTAAAGTCAATACAAACTTAAAATTAATAAAAAGGAAATAAACCAAATCATAGATTCATTGGAAAAAACTTAAATCGATTTCATTTTACATTGTTTTAAAAGTCAAATTAATAATAACAAAAAATATTGAAAAAACTCAACAAAAAACTTACAAAATATGTCTGTTCCTTTACTCTGAATTTCTGTGATTTTCTGTGCATTTTGGTCCCAAGTTCTGTCAATTCCATTTTTTTTATATGAACTTGACAGGACTTCGGACTAAAAATCACAGAAACTCAAAGTAAAGGAACATACCTAATTTGATTTCATTTAGCATTCACCCATATTATGGAACTCGTATTCAACTACAGTCGTATGTTGTATTCCAAAAGTCGTATATCCGACCCCACTTCTACAAATATTGAGAAGCGGGCAACATCGCATATGACTGTTCATATTTTATCATTCATTATTCGAATCTAGTTTTGGCCATTGTTGTCAACATTGCCGTTTTTGTCTGAGGCACTGTTTTCTTCTTCGGAGAAAGGATAGTAGTTATAGTCTAAGAGCCGGCTATGTTGGATGTTGTAGGACGCGGGTAGTCACTGAGTGGCGTCAACACGGCGATGTCCAGTGATGTAACGAATACTACACATCAATTGTGCTTATTTTACCTCCAAGTGGTAACCATCGGGTACTGGTCTCGTCCATCCGGACTTGACTTGCCAAACAAATAAGCGCGAGTGTTGAACAAGAGACAAAAATAGCAACACTATAAATACTCTGTCGGAAATGACTGGCTGTATAAGTCGGCTGAAGTCCTAGACGAGCCCATCAGAAGGAAGGTGTGCGTCGGATGAATTCATCAGAATCAACGGTGTCACCAACAGTATGGACGACAGAGACCTTACGTGAGCTACTCTGAAATATTTAGAGCTGAGGTCGGTAAGGAATTTCAGTACTAGCCAGGGTGCTGAAAAAGAGATGGTGGCGCATGAACCCTTAAAGGGTCAACGGCAGCACTCATATCCCCGTAGTGGGCTACTGGTATCGGATTATCCGGCCTGCTGTCCTAAGGCTACACAAGGATCCGGCCCTCCGGGTCTGGGGGTCGTGTGACGGGTTGGCAACCTACCACATGTAAAGAAATCAACCGCTTCGAATCGGCAACTACAGCCTCGGATAAGGAATGATCAAACGATGACGACTTTTGGCTATCGAACAAGGACAAAGATTGGATTCTGGAATGTTAAAACTCTTCTCGATAACCGCGAAGAAGGCCCTAACAACGCCAGATTCCTCCAACTTGAGGAAGAATTCCTACGGTACAACCTAGACATCTTGGGTCTGAGTGAAGTGAGATGGTTGAGCGCAGGGCAGGTGGATTCACCTTCGAAAAGCACTTTCTTTATTTACTCCGGAAAACCAGTTGGAAGCTCCCGATGTTCCGGCGTAGGTTTAATGTTGACTCCAAAGGCGCGGCGAAGTCTTATAACCTGGAAACCCATCAACGACAGGATATTGACAGCCAGGTTCCAGAGTAAATTAAGAAAAATCACCATCATCCAGTGCTATGCCCCAACTGAGGAAGCGTCGGACGCCGAGAAGGACGAATTTTACAGCCAACTTAGCGCGGTTTTCAGAAGCTCGCCGAATGGAGACATCACTATCGTAATGGGAGATCTTAATGCTAAGGTTGGCCAGAACAACACAGCGTTGAAGCACGTTCTGGGTAACCACGGTATCGGGGAACGGAACGACAATGGAGAGCGGTTTGTTGACTTCTGTAACGCAAATCAGCTAGTCATTGGAGGTACTCTGTTCGAGCATAGGATCTCGCACAAGATAAGTTGGTTATCCACAGATCGTCAATGTACAGCGAACTTAATCGATCACTTTGCTATTAGCAAGCGCTTTAAAAATTGTCTTCTCGACGTCCGAAACAGACGCGGTGCTGATGTAGGGTTAGCTCGCGATCACCATCTTATGCTTGCCTACGTTCGTCTTCGAATTGCTTCAGTGGATGGAAATCGGCAAAACTTCCTGCGTACACCCAGGTACAATACCGACAGATTACGGGATCCTACAGTGCGCCAAAGGTATAAGGACCGCCTCGCCGCAGAAGCAGAAGTCATCAGCATTGCCACGCCAGAAAATGCAGACCAACACTGGAGCAATGTGAAAAAGGCCTTTGCAACTGCCGCAACTGAGTCTGTGGGTATAAGGCAGAGAAGCCAAAGCACATGGCTTTCTGCAGATACATGGAGCAAGATTGAAGAAAGGAACGCGATTAGATCCCAACTTGCAGCTGCCCCAGTAGGTGAGAGATTTAACATCGAGTCTCAGTGCCGTAGGAAAAGGAAAGAAGTGCAGCGTAGTGTCAGACGTGACAAAAGGAGGCGCGTAAATGTTCTCGCAGAACAGGCAGAGGAAGCAGCATCAAGGTGCGACAGTGGTACCGTCTACAAGATAACCAAGGAATTGGTTGGAAACAACAACTCCCGGAAACAACACCTCGTCAAGGATGTAGACGGCACCCTGCTAGTTACGGATGAGGATCAGCTCAGGAGATGGAAGGAACATTTTGCTAGCGTGCTCAACCACATAGGCGATAGCGGAGGTGTTCCAGCCCCTAACCCAAATGAGCTATTTGTAGAAACTAGTTCCCGTATTCGCACCTGCCCTCCCAGTTTAGCCGAGATAACATCAGCAATCAAATCCCTCAAGAACAACAAAGCGGTAGGTTTGGACGGAATTCCCGCTGAGCTCTACCAAGCAGATCCACAAACATCAGCGAAGTTGCTACACCCCTTAATAGCACAGGCATGGGAGAACGAAAGTTTCCCCATTGAATGGAAAAAAGGGATGATCGTCAAACTGCCAAAAAAGGGAAATCTTACGGATTGCGGAAACTGGAGAGGGATCTGTGTCCTCCCCGCGGTGGCAAAGATAATGGCGAAAATAATCTTGGAACGAATCAAAGAACATCTCGATTCTACTCTCGACAAAGAGCAAATAGGATTTCGTGCAGGCTCATCCTGCATTGATCACATCAACACCTTGAGGATCATAATAGAACAATGCGTGGAGTTCCGTCCCCCTCTTCATTTGCTCTTCATCGACTTCGAAAAGGCTTTCGATAGTTTGAATCGAGATTTCATTTGGTCAGCTTTACGTAGGAGAAGAGTACCCGAGAAGATTATCGCCGTTATAAAGGCTACCTACGAGGGTGCATCGTGTCAAGTCTTACACAACGGAAAGGTATCAGAGGACTTCGATATCCATAGCGGAGTTCGTCAAGGATGTTTGCTATCTCCACTACTTTTCCTGGTGGTTATAGGGGATGTCCTTCATGCAGCTCTAGCCGAAAAAGCGCGTGGAATTCGATGGACGATGTTTTCATCGTGCAACATCTTGATTACGCTGACGATATTTGTTTGCTCTCGCACAACATTATGGATCTTCATCATATGGTGACTAATCTGGAATGCGAGGCAAACAAAGTCGGTTTGAGGATCAACACCGGGAAAACAAAAATCCTCAACATTTCTGAATCTTCTTCTCAAGTTGTCGTTGCGGGACAGCAGGTTGAAGCGGTGGACAACTTCCTGTACCTCGGTAGTGTTGTCTCAAAAGACGGCGGTGGTACGGATGAAGATGTTTACTGCCGAATCGGCAAAGCTAAAGCTGCTTTCGGCATGCTGTCTAAAGTTTGGAGGAGCAACGTCTACAGTACGAAGACCAAGCTGCGACTGTTCCGGTCGAACGTAGAGTCAGTACTACTATATGGGTGTAGTACATGGAAAGTGACCGCCTCTGTCACAAGGAAGCTACAAACTTTCGAAAATAGATGTCTCCGAAACATCCTAAGGATTTTTTGGCCGAACACCATCTCCAACCAAGAACTCCTTCGGAGAACGGGCCAAAGTCCTATTGACATCGTGATTAGGAAAAAAAAGTGGCAGTGGATTGGTCACACCCTACGTCGTGGTGCAGACTCTATTGCAAGACATGCAATGGAGTGGGATCCACTCATCCAAGATGGCAGAAGACCTGGAGGCCAGAGAAAATCTTGGCGCAGAACAGTCGACAAGGAATCACAAAAGCTCGGTAAAAGTTGGGGAGAGCTAAAATACATTTCCAGAAACCGAACGAGATGGCGTGTAGCGCTAGTTGACGCCCTGTGCCCCTTAGAGGGGTCAAGGATCTAAGTAAGTAAGTAAGAGCCGGCAGCAAATTTTGGTAGTGGATAGATAACCAAAATATGAGTATGAGGGTTTTTAGGTGCATATATCGCGGTATCAAAAACAACCGTCTGGCAGGTTTCTTTTTCAGCCTTTGGCGGGGGTGAGGTATTACCACTTCTATAAATTTAAAAAAATATTTTATGCGATGCTCTGTCATTTTCTTTAAGTCTTAACGTCATAATCTTGGCAATCTGACCAATAGAACTCAAGATATTAGGCTTTTAAGCGGACCTTAATCGATTTATTTTGGAGACTTTGTTTTGTTGAATTTTTGTGTTTTATTGAGACGATAAGGTCCTCGTAAAAAACTTATATTTTGAGTTCTAATGGTCGGATTGCCAAGATTATGAGGTTTTGACTAAAAGAAAATGACAGAGCATTGTATAATATATTTTTTAAATTTATTGAAGTGGTAATACCTCTGACAAAATAAACTGGTAAATCACTATTTTCAAACCCCCACCCCCGTCAAGGGCTGTCAGATGGTTATTTGATACAGAGATATAAGCACCTACAAACCCTCATACTCATATTTTGGTTATCAATCCACTCCCGAAATTTGCCGTGGGCTCTTGGTCTGTTAGGATCCGCTTGGGTATCGTCAACAATTCCATCTGCCAGAAATTGAAGCTCATTATTTACACCGCTTGTTGAAGGAGTCTCTTTCTCTGGTGAATTTAACTGGTTGCCTATTTTTTTTTTTTTTTGAATTTACCATTCGCAGAATTGCTGCAGCACGCGAGTTGCTAAACATTATATCAATGTATCTAAAAAAAATGTATTTCAAAGAAGTAATTTATGAACTATCCTTGAAACAAAAAAGATTTCTTGTAGTTTATAAAGGATTTAATAACAGGTACATACCTTTTTTTAGTAGTAGCCCGTAGCGTAATGGTTAGTGCGTTCGACTGTCACGCTGGAGGTCGGGGATCGCTTCCCAGCCTCGTCCACCTAAAAACTAAAAAGTTTTTTTTTCTGGGCTACTGCCTCTTGCGAGGAATTGACAAATCCTCCAAGAGTATCACTTGTCACGAATAAGTGCTTCTCTTCTAGCCGTTCGGATTCGGCATAAAATTGTAGGTCCCTTCCATTCCTGTCGAAAGGCGCACACAGGAATGGTTGCGAGTTGTTAGTCACTAGGCCCTGGTTCTTCATGCGCCGTTGTGCCACCCGATTTATTTATTTTTATACCTTTTTTTGTTGTATGGATGTGTTTTATTTGTAATAATTTTTCAATCGCGTATAAAACAACACTATCTGAAATACTAACTGAAACACTAAAAGAAACACGTACGCACTAAAGGAAATCCAGAACCAAACTACGCTAAAAAATATCTTATGTTCTTGTTATTACGGGAATTTATTTAGGTTTGCAAACGGCAAAATATCTTATAACTACTTAGGGAGACAAAATTTTTAGTTTTTAATTCAAAAAATCATCTTATGTTAACATAAGATGACTTGCTTTTTCACACTTTTTCGAAATTATTTTAAGTGGATATAAGTCCACTTAAGGATGACTTTTGTTTCTGTTTGCACGCGCGAAAATATCTTCAGTCAACGTAATATGATTTACGATTTCACAATAATAAAAAAGTCTTAAGCCAATATAATCTTAAGTCTTTTTTAGGTTTTAAAATTAAACAGAACACACAATCTTATGTGGACTTAAGATATTTTACCTCGTGTAGAGATGTGTCTTTTGAACATAAAATGAAATTGTTTTTGTCTATAAATAAGCAAAGGAGTGAGATAGAAGGATGCCGATAAGTCAGAACTGTAGTCCTTTAGAATGGCACTTAGGTTCAACAAAAAAACGCGAAATATCTAAAATCGACTTAAGATACTTTACCTTCGAGAATTATGTCTGTGTCACTTATATAGATTTATGATTGTGCTTTGTTTGAATGTTTTTGTTCTTTATTTAGTGGAATAGTGGAAAAGAAGTCTACTTGCATTTTTCCTGATTCTAAAAAAAAACTCAAGCGCATGGACAAAGTTGAGACATCTTTGTAGGTACATACGTGTAGGTATGTTGGTTGATGTGGCTGTGTGATTGGTATTTCTACTCATGTTTTCGCAGAAGAAGTCAAAGATTCAATGCCGCCGAAGTCCTTAAATTCTTAAATAAATACCTACTTTTCATTTTTTAACAAAGCTCTACGTATACAAAAATTAAAAAAAATATCTGCGGAATTAATTTTAGCAATGTAATGCTTTTTTGTTGTTACAAACTTATTTTCAAGTGGTAAAAGTATACTTTAAGAAGTTAAACAAGCGATTTGCTGCTTTTAAAGTTAGAGGAGTGGTTAAACATTAAAATATACTGTATGTCATTTAAAATTACGAAAGAGTCGACTCTCGCTTTAAAACGAGTTTTTAGAGCCGATTCCCATTTTAACAGTGATGTAGAGCTGGTTTTAATTGTTTAAAATTTTGCGCCTATGACTTTTTGTATTTAACGCTCAGTAAAAATGAATTTCAGTTTTTTCCATGGTTACAATCCGAACTAAATATTCTACTCACCGCAAACTATACTTGATTAAAAATAGTTTTCATCAAATCATGTGCTTATTCGATTTTTTCCTACAAGATCTATGCGAAATAAAAAATAAAATAAGTCTTTAAAAAGCACTCTATTTTAGCGGAACTACACTTCACTACGCGGCAAAACATAATTTGTATGAAATTGTGTGAGCCCACAGCAATTTTTGGGTGTGAACGATAGCAAAAAGTCCTTTTGTTTTAAGATAGGTTCGGGTTCATACTATTCATATGCAAATGTGAAAGTCTGGCATTTCGGGGTTGGGGCCTTTGGATGCAATAAAAAAATAAAAAAATCGGGTGGCACAACGGCTCATGAAGAACCAGGACCAAATGACTAACAACTCGCAACCATTCCTGTGTGCGCCTTTCGACAGGAATGGAAGGGACCTACAATTTTATGCCGAATCCGAACGGCTAGACGAGAACCACTTATTCGTGACAAGTGATACTCTTGGAGGATTTGTCAATTCCTCGCAAGAAGCAGTAGCCCTGAAAAAAAACTTTTAAGTTTTTAGTTGGACGAGGCTGGGAAGCGATCCCAGACCTCCAGCGTGACAGTCGAACGCACTAACCATTACGCTACGGGCTACTACTTTGGATGCAATACTGTATTTAAAATGCAGTGCATTGAAAATGCAGTGAAGGCACTTCAAAATCATATTTAATAAAAGAGCTGAGTGCCCTAGACATGGCTATGGAGTCCAAAATATTTTCCGAAGAGCCAAATGGCTGCAAGACGCACTCAACGCTTCAATCTTTGGGTGCGTCTTGCAGACATTTGAACCCACATAAAAGATCTTGAAGCCTATATTCATATCCTGGGCACCCAGCTCTTTAATTAAATACAGTTTTGAAATTCATATACCCTTGGTACATGTGCTTTAAGAAAAAAATGCATTTTCAATGCAGCATTACGTACAAAGGCCCCAACCCCAACATGCCAGACTTTCATATTTGCATATGAATAGTATGGACTATCTCAAAACAAAAGGAATTTTTGCTATCGTTCATACCCAAAAATTGCTGTGGGCTCTCGGTCTATGAGCTTTATCGCACTAAGCAGCAACTGAACTTCGTACAATTCCATACAAATATACTAGTTCCGCTGAAGTGCAGTTCCGTCGGGTGCGGTCTAACCATTATCTGTTCCCAGCTAAATGCCCTCAGTATAATAAAAAAAAACAAATTTTTAAAAAATAATTATAAGTCCAACGAAATTATTATTATATAACTTTTTTTTTCATTGACCGCAACTTTAAGTTGTTTTCTTAATTTTATTTAACAATATCATATCTTTGCAAAAACATCTTAAATAATTTTAAACCGTCTCTCATAATATGACATTATTTAAAAGTAAAGGATCAATACCTTGAATAATGTATGTCTATATAGGGTACTTAAATAGCTGTTTGTTTTGGCAATCAACACTCCTTATTTATTGATATGTTTGTATAATATGTAGTTATCTACTATATTGAATTCTCACCGCAAATAAATTAGCTCCCCTGCAATGTTTGTTTTTGTTTGATGGAATAATTTATGGAATAGTTCATTAGTCATCAGAGGAATTTAGTTTATAAGTTTTCTCTCTCTCCCATTCATCATTCTATGTCATAAATATCCTCACATTCTTCGGAAAATCAAATATTTATATGTGTAGATGAAAAGAAACAATGTTCTTGTATTATAAGGTTTTGAAAATTATTTTAAAGTTTTGTGGGGCAATTTTGAAATTGGTTGACTAAAATAATTATTTTTATTATATTTATTATTATTATAATTATTTGAAATGATAAAATTGGACATCATATGGCTTTATTATTTATAACTTGCAAGCCTAGGGTTTCCCAATTATATTTAACCATCACATATAATTATTGTGTCCTATATTTTTATATTTTCTGTTTCACTGACTTTAAATCAACTTGCTCTATCATCCAGTGGCGTAGCGTAAGGGGGACACAGGCCCCGGGTGGCACTTTGCCAGGGCAGGGGCGGCAAAATCGGTGACAAGAAATTAAAACAAAATCCTTTATTCTTCAAATTAATTAATTTGTTAAGCCTAAAGAATCTACATAATCGGACATGGATTATGTTTTACGTTGCTGAACAAAAATACCACATGGGGCGGCACCTTGCCAGGGGCAGCAAAATCAGCGACAAGAAATTAAAAAAAAATCCCGTATTCTTCAAATTAATTAATTTGGTGGACCCAAAGAATCCAATTCAAAATTTCAGCCGCGTAAAGTTAGCATGACAACTTTCGAAAAAGTGAAATCTGAGTATGCCATTAATTGCCGAGTAATTGCCGTAAATATGCCGTGGAATCGAAAAAATTGCCGTTCTACTGGTTTGCCCACAAAGGGCAATCCTGCTAACTTTATACGCCGTGAAAAAAAAATTGCCGCGCCCATGGTTTCCCCATAAAGGGCAAAAAACCATTTTCAGGCTAATTTGCGTGTAAAGTTAGCATGACACTTTTTTATTTTTTGTAGGGCTGGCCACGAGATGAGAAATTCTCGGTCTCGATCTCGGTCTCGTCATGCGACACGAGACGAGACTGCCTTTTAAGCAACCGATATGAGACTGTATATTTGGCCCGAAATTTAGAGAGTCTAATAAATTTAAGAAATCCAATTTCATTAAAATATTTATTTTCTTCTGCACACATTCAAACTATAATCGAAAATATTTCGTTCCAATAATCAACAGGTTGGCCGAAAAGACGAGACCGGGACGAGACCTAATTATACGAGACCGACACGAAACCGAGACGAGACTGAAAATTTTCGATTTTAACGAGACCGAGACGAGACTTACAAAAGTTTCGCAGAGTCTCGTCTCGTGGCCAGCCCTAATTTTTAGCCAAAAAAAAACACTTTTGAGTATGCCAATATATACGTCAGTTATTCGGCAAATTTTGGCATACTCAGAATTTAGTTTTGGCTTAAAATAGAAACGTTTCATGCTAATTTTACACGCAAATTAGCCTGAAAATGGTTTTTTGCCCTTTATGGGCAAACCATGGCCGGCAATTGTTTTCTCTTCACAGCTTATTTACGGCAATTTTGGCAATTCTTGGCATACTCAGAAGTTATTTTTGACTAAAAATAAAAAACTTTCATGCTAACCTTACACCCAAATTAGCCTGAAAGTGGTTTTTTGCCCTTTATGGGCGCCGGTTTTTTTTTTCTTTTACAATAAATTCACGGAGATTATTTGAAGACTACTGGTATACTCAAAAGTTATTATGCACCAAAGAATACCGAAACCTGTTTTTTGCCCTTTTAGGACAAACGAAGGGCGTGGCAATTTTTTTCTCTTGACGGCTTATTTACGGCAATTATTCGGCAATTACTGGCATCCTTAATTTTTTTTTTTGCACTAAGACTAAAAAAGTGTCGTGCTAACTTTACGCGTAAAGTTAACAGGATTGCCCTTTTTGGGCAAACCATGGGCAGGACAATGCTTCACAGGCATAGGCAATAATCGGACATTGATTATGTCTTACGCTGCTGAACAAAAATACCACATCGGGTGACAATTTGCCAGGGGCGGCAAAATCGGCGACAAGAAATTAAAAAAATTCTTTATTCTTCAAAATATTTAATTTTGTGAGCCCAAAGAATCCAATACAAAATTTCAAGAATTGAGTTAGTAATTAAAGATTTTGCTGTGACTAAAAGCAGGAGAGTTCAGATGTAAACAAGTTCTCTTTTATAAAAATACATTTAAAAAAAAAATAATTAAATAGATTCCTACACACAAAGATACCTTTTTTAACTTTAATATCTTTTCCTTTTACATCAAAATTCATTATTTAATTTATTTAAAAATATATTTATTTAATTTTAATTATTTATTTAACTCAGAAAAACAGCGATGAAATTAAATATTATTAATTTATATACAATTTAATGAAAACAATTATTAAAAAGAAAATTAATTAGAAAAATGTCGTATTATGTTTCTTTTTAGAATTTCAATTTAAATATTATTCAATATATTCCAACATAACGTTGGTTCGCTGATTTTTTAAAGTGATTGGAAACTCGATAGATTTGTCGAATAAGAGTGGGTTGTTAATCCGGATGGAGATCAAACAATAGAAATTTGATCAATAAATGTATGTATGTATGTGTTCTTAAAAATGAAGGGTAAACATTTCTCGATCTCGAAAATTTAGTTTTTCCTGCCGCGAGCCAGTGTTTTTAAATATATAGTAGGCATATCTCATGGCGACACATTTTTCAAAGATTTTATACCAGGTTTAAAGCTGTTATACAATTTTACTGTTTTGAAAAAAAGCTAATTCCTATAATTTCTTTAAAATTTGTTTATTGGCCATGCAAATGGTTCAAGATAATTCTTTATTATGTACCTGTTCATGTAGCACGCTTGCATCTGCGGTAATGGAATCGCTTTTTTACGATTTGTTTCATATTTTATCATTAATTTCTTATTTTATTCAATCAAATACACATTAATATCATTTAATTGCCGTGGTTCTTGGTTACTCCTTTTTTTAAGCTGGAAACAAAATTCAGGGGGGCGGCAAAAACTGGGTTGCCCCGGGTGGCAAAAACCCACGCTACGCCATCCCAATCACGAGTCACCTTCCCATTGCTATACAACAATACCATATCCAGTTGCCAATTCCATCGCCGCCGCCCGCCGCGCCGAACTAAAAACTACCTCAATCATGTGGTTAGCCTACTTTAAGTTACAGCGAACATTATTCTTACGAGGATGTTGCCTTGTGAGGATTTTGTTACTACGAGGGTGTTGATTTTCAAGGATATCGCTTTGCGAGGTTGTTATAATTTGCGAAGATTTGTCGCTCTGAGGATGTTGCTTTGCGAGGATAATGATTTGCGGGGATGTTTCTTTAAGACGATGTTGCTTTGCGAGCATAATGTTTGCGAGAATGTGTCACTTGCGAGGATATTGCTTAGCGAGGATGTTGTTTCGGAAAATGTTGATTTGCAAGGATTTTGCTTTGTGAGGATGTTTAATTCCAAAGAATTTCTTTGCGATGATGTTGTTTTGCGGGGATGTTGATTTGCGAGGATGTTGATTTTCGAGAATATTTTTTGCGAAGATTTGCGATTGTTTCAAAAACTCCATTTATTCATCTGGCTTTTAGGGTTGAAATACAATTGCTGCCAATATTTTTAAATTGTTGTTTTTCTATTATAAGTCCATTTTTTAGAAAATTGTTTTTCTCATCTAAAGGAGAAAAGAGCATCTAATGCCAAAAATCCTGAATCTTTAATTACACCACTTGAGACTTTTCTGGGCTCAATTTAAAGAAAAGTAAGTTAATTTAAAAACATAGATTAGGGTTTTAGCATAGTACGTAGCTGAATCGAAACGTAAATTTTGATACAAAAATTAAAACAACGAAATCATAAACGAAAAATTTTCTTCTCGTTTTGCTAAGTCGTAGCTGTTCGATAGCGAAAATGAAAAATCGTAGCAGATTACTAGAGCCGAGTCTCCACTTTTTTTCGCACAGAATTTATTGTCCGGAACATTAATGCTGGTGAAAATTTGACGTTTGAATTTTTTGTTGGTTGCCGTTGAAGAAACAAAATGGACGAAAATTATAATTTATTTGCTATTCAATTTTTTTAAGAAGAAATAAGTTAGAGAATGAACCACACCATTCTTAAAAACCCTTAACAGAAATGTAGAACCGCAAATTAAAAGACGAAAAATAAAACTAAAAAATATTTCCTACATTAGGGTAAACTGGGGCACATTTGACACCGGGGCACATTTGACTTTGTGATTTTCGGTGTGAACACACCCTTTAAGAAGAAAAGTTGGAATGGTAAACGAAGCCTCAATTAATATAAAGAAACGTAATGAACTTTGGCAGTTTTGCTTCATTTTCGAGTAACACGTGTTTTTGTGATTTCGGGATTTTTGATGTAATTTTTGACCACCGGTTTGTAAGAGATTTGTGAATAAAATAAAAGAGTTTTTTTATTGTGAAATAATATAATGATAGCATTGTTCTTAAAATGTTAATATTTTAAAGCCAATTTTGTTGTTTACCTATTTGTTATACTAATATTTGTGTTTTATTTATAAAGAAATGGTTAGAAACTAAAAGCGAAATACAAATTGGATTGTAATCTGCGAAGAAAAGGTGAAGAGGGCTATTGCAGACATACGGAAAAACTTGAAACGCCAACATAAGCTTATGAAAAATATGGGGTAAATAGAACCACATTGATAATGCAAATGAAAAACCAGGATTCCTTAAAAGACTGGTCTGATTCGATGCATTCGGGAAAGTAGCGCTGACGAAGGTTTCACTTTTCAATCGAAATATGCGTCGCGCCAAACCCTTACGAAGCTGCAAGACAAAGAACTGGTAGAAGATCTGAAAAAAATGCTCTGTTCACGCATACGGCTTGTCAAACGATTCTTTCAAGAAATTTGTGTATGACTTTATTATGGCCAACAATATTAGCTGCCCACAATTTCTTTGACTTTAAGGAGTGAAATCAAATTCAATTTCTCGCTGTAGTCGAAAATATTTATTTCACGTTGACTTCGGCAAATTCTATATTAAATAAGGTACATATTTATAAATGTTCCTATGTATAATTCTTAAGGACCTTATGGACTGATAGTAGGCAGAATAGACCCGCTGATACTTTTTATGCATACGATTATGAGTTAAAACTACAATTGTCAAATGTTCCCCGTGTAAGGTCAAAGGTGCCCCGGGCAAAATGACTTTTTTTTAAAACAAATTTTAAAAAATTGATGAAGTTGTTATAAAAATAAATTGTATCTGTGAATCATTTCTAGAATAGCCAATGCATGATACGAAAAAAAGTATTGGAATTCATATATAATTTTGGTAACTACAGACCTTCAAAAATTAAGTGTCAAATGTGCCCCAGTTTCCCTACCTATAAGAATGCAAAATTTAAAAAGTCTTTCGATTTTTATTTTTATTTTTTTAATTTTTGACACATCTAATAGAGCTCTCCATAAATATTTTTCGTAGCCTTTTCGTTTGTTTTCGCTATTGATGGGGAGAGTACAGACATTTTTTCGTTTCGCTTGAGCTGCGGACTTTTGATCGGGAACTATTCCTTCCAGATTTAAAATTGACAATAACTGAAAAAAGTGTCAAAATTTTGGTTTTTGTTGGATTGTTGCCATGGTCGCGTTTGATGCTCGAGATCGAAGACCTTGATTGTTCATTAGGCTAACATCATGAACAACTCAGCAAGAAAAAAAACTACCGGAATTGAAACAAGTTTAGTATTTTATTATTCTATTTTTTCAAACCAAAACTTTCGTTATAGCAATATATAGATTATTACAGAACGTCATATTCCGGAACTAAACTTTTAAAGTCAACACGACAATGCATTAGAATTCTCAAATGGCAAGAGCAATAGCCTTTGGTACAATGGCACAGGTTAAAAAGCTAATACCTAGTGATGTTAAGGAAATTGACCTGATTACCGGTTTTTCATTTAATATCCGTAATTCCGTAATGTGGTCTTGGAAATGGCACCTATACAGATAATAGGGACATGCGCCTACCGAGAAGAGTCCTATTTATTTGGTGAAAAACGCTTCCTGTACAATTATCGTCATCGTCGGGATGATTTGTTGGTTCTATTTTTGAACTCCTCGTGTCGTGTGAGTGAAACATGAGATAGGCGGTGAAGTTTACAAACTAACCTAGACTCCTACACAAAACAGGATACTTTCACGTGAATTGGATAAAACGAAATAAAAACCTCAATTATAAATATATTTTGTTTCATGTTGTTTTTAAATCGTCAAAATTGGCACATTATCCTTCTTCTTTTGTCCTTATTGTTTAGGGATATAATAGCTATGTATTATTATTTGTATAAATTATATATGACTGGATATCCTATCCTTTTTCCGGTATGTTTTTCGTTGAAAAAAAAAACGGATCACAGATTATTAGTTCTTTGTTTATCAATTTGTATAACAGAAAAAAAGAGATTTTATCGCTACAATTTAAACCAATATTTTTTTAATCAATTTTTGTACTCAAAAAAGAGATTAACTTTAATCTGTCTATTGATGAATTTATTGTTATTGTTATTTTTTTACAACTTCTATTTTTAATTGAATTGTTAAAATAAAATAGATAAGCAGTCGCTGTATTGGAGTATTAAAGATAAAAGGATATTTTATGATGTGTTAGTCAGCTTATGAAAAACAATGGATCTTTCATGTTTTTTTTTATTATTTGAGGTTCATAAATATTAAATATGATAGAATTGAGTTTCATAAAAATTTAAAATTAACAGTGCAATTCTGTACTATGCTTTAGTAGGTACATATATTAAATGTTTCAATGCTCATTGGTGATTGGTGAATATTCGTTTTGAAACATTGAAAATTATTTTATGAGGAAAGTTGACCAAATTTATTTTTTGTTGGCTAGAAATAGGTAGGTATAAATTTAAGTTATAAACTTTACCTTAGGCTCAAAATAACCATTGATTTTTATTTCAAAAACTTTCAAAATTAACAAGTTTTTGAAAAAAAAAATCAATAAATATTTTAAATCAAACATTTCAAAGAAAAGTTGAACAAAATATATTATTTTTTTTCAAAAATACAATTTTCGTTTTTAAGTACTTGTTTGTCTTTCGTTGTTCAATGTTCTTATAGTACGGGAGGCGACCGTAGGCTTACCTATCTCATCGGGGCTTCAGAAAAGAATGATGCCAATTCATAGCTTTAGTCCAAACATTAACAAAACCGCTGGTCGGACAAGGTTTTTCAGGTGGCAATGGGTAGAAAACGCACTTTTTCGGTTGAATTTTTGGATTAGGATACCTAAACCGTGCTGGATTTTTATAAATTGGGTATCAAATGAAAGCTAAGACTGCCCTTTTTACAAAACCAGTGGTCGGACAGACTTTTGTTGGTTGTTGTGGCAAGTCTATTTTTTGTATACATTGCATTTAACACGTGGACAACTATGGAAAACCTTTTCATATAGCCTAGAAAAAAGCTTCCACTTATATGCATTTTGAATACAAAGGTTAAAAAAAATAGCTCTTTTAACGAAAGCAGTCGGACTCGCCGCAACAACCAACAAAAGTTTGTCCGACCACTGGTTTTGTAAAGCGGGCAGTCGTTTGATACCACATTTATAAAATTCCATCATAGTTTAGCAGTAGCAGATCTAGGATTTGGCTGTGGGGGCTTGGAGCTTGCAGATCCATTTTGAGACCTTAAGTAATAAAATTTGATTTCCCTAAAATTAATTTTAAAATTTATAATAAATCCTCATAACAGTTTAGGTTTAAGGTTCGAGTTTTTTTTTTTTGTAATAATTGCTGTAGTATTTAACATGGGAATTATTTTTAAGCGGAGATAAAAGCAAATACAAAGGCGCACAAGAAGATGGTAAAGTACAGCTATTTATTATATTAATAGACTACTTATAATCATAACTTATTCTATTACTTACATTTTTAGAAATATAGCCTTGAACCACATAAACAAATTCGTATATTTACATTGTTTAAAAAGGTATTAGGTATCTACCTTATCTAGGTATATTTGTAAACTTGCTGTGGGTATGTTTTAAATTTCACATTTTTGACAAAATTTGAAAACTGTTTATAATTGGCTAGTCAGCAAAATGAAAATGATATTTTAATGGTCTTGCTGGCAAAAGCTCATATTGTGCTTTGACAATATCATGAGTCCTCTGACGTCTTATTTTGCTGGATTAGTCAAATCAATGAGTAGAGTACCTACCAGGTTTTTCAAACTATCACTCCAAAGCACAGAAAATAATGCTTTTGGAATTTGGCTCATTGCCTAGAGAATTTGTATGTAACTGCTTAGTCCAGAAGTGTTTTGTGCACAATTGTCTTGGACCTTTGCAATTTTGAAAACTAAGCCCCAAAGTTCTCTAAGCTAAGGCCGAAAGAAACAATTCTTGTTGTATTAAACATTTACACTAAGTTTTTAGTGTAAACTATTGTTGAATTTGATATGTTAATGTTAAGCCCCAACCAAGTTTTTTTTAAATTATTTTTTCAAGATTTAGCCCCAACTTCGGACTTTGACAGTCCCCAGACTTAAGCACCCAAGACTCTCTAGAATAAGTAGGTTAGTTTTAAGGGAGTTAGCTGTTTAACCCTGGGGCCTATTTCTCCGCTACTACATCAGCTACAATGTAGTAGTATAAAAGTTGTATTACATCATTTCTGTTTCAAACATACATTGGTTTTTCAGGTGTAGTACATCAATGTAGCATTGGAGAATCGACTGGAAATATTGGAAAAATGTATGATTCTGTTTCACAGATTTTGATACTACATTGTTGTAGTACAACTTACTGTAATTTTTTGTTACAGTTTCACAATAAAAATATTTGCTGTGATTGCTGTAACAGAATAAAATTGTTGCATTTAAAAGAAAATATACGAATGTAAGTATTTTTTTTTGTATTTAAAAATAATAAATTCAAAAATGGTATGATTTATCTTTTGATTTTTTGTATAGTCGGTGAAAATAGATTCGTTGTAAATACACTTTCGGTTTTCTTTCAATTCTTATGTTGAATTCAAAATCGTCGAAAATTTATATCGAAATCCATTTTTTATTTTATTTTATTTTATTTATTTGTGTCTCTTTAAAGTTCAAATATCTCACTTTAAAAAAAAAACAATATAAATAGCCTCGTTCACATTGCAGTGAGATATGTTATCTCGAACAATTCAACGTAAAATGTAAATTTGAAGTCGGCTGTTGTTGACATTTCTCTTCAGACGTTCTAAATATATATTTTGCCTTCTTTGAACTCTTAAGGCAAGACCGCACTCAACTTCAGCGGAACTAAGCTTCACGACGCGGCAAATTATTATTATTTGTATAAAATTGTATGAACTATTTTGCACTAAGCGGCAACTGAACTTCATACTATTTCATACGAATCCGTCTGAAGTGTAGTTCCGCTTCAGTGCAGTTCCGTCGAGTGCGGTGTAACCTTTATATTAAATTCGAAATCATCAAAAATATTAAAAATCTCAAAATCCTTTATATTTTATTATTAATTTTCTTTCGTTATTTTGACGTTCATGTATTTTTGGGTTATTTTGTGATAAAAAAAAAGTTTTTTAATCATTTCATTCTCAAATATACTCGTATATAAATTGTACTCAATTACGAAAAACTATTATCCTATTATATAACTATATAACTATTATGGTGAATTAACATGTATTTGCGTCTGCATAATGCAGAAAAGTAGAGCAGGACAGATGCATAAAAAAAAATCCGAGCGAGTGAAAGAGAACCATTAAGAAGATGAACATGTTCGTCTTCATTTATGCACTATGGCACTTTCCTATAATGCAGAAACGATGTTCTTCTGCATTTTAATCTTTTCTCTCTTTCTAAGAATTATACATTTTGTATTTGGTATCCCTTTTTTTTTTGCAGAAACCAAATGCAGATACATGTAAATCCACCATTACAGACGAAAGACGAAACAACCGAAAAAACGAATGGTGTAGTCGGGGTCTAGGTCTACATCATCTAGCTACATCATACATCTCTTCCAGTGGGATTTGTGAAACAGAAAAATGTAGTTGGTGTAGTTGTAGAAAGTAGTTGTATGATGTAGTTGATGTAACTGATGTAGTAGCGCTGAAATAGGCCCCTGATGTCGTTTTTGGCCAATATTCTCAGACCTTAATAGTCTCAAGCTGTTTTTTTCGTCCCAATTTTCTGGGTTTGTCTTTAGGGGGAAATTGTCATTGGATGAAACATGTTCATTATTCATTCCTTCATTATTTTTGTCCAATTTGCTTCAGGCTTTAGCCCCAACCTTAGCGCTTAGAAAAATTTAGATAAAATTTAAATTGTTCAGCCCTAACCATGTTATTTTGTCCATCAAATTTCATGGCTTAACAATATTTTAGACGAATATAAAACTCTTAACGTTGTAGTGTATTGTTTTCTATATTTCAAATTGTTTGAGGAATAGGCTGTGGGGGGGGGTTTATTCCCTATAGCCACCTTCCTGGATCCGCCACTGTGGTTAAGGTATCCTAAGCCAAAAATGCAACCGAAAAAGTGCATTTTCTACCCATTGCCACCTGAAAAACCTTGTCCGACCAGCGGTTTTGTTAATGTTAAGACTTAAACTATGAATTGGCATCATTCTTTTCCGAAGCTGCGATGAGATAGGTAACTTTACGGTCGCCTCCCGTCCTATTATCAATTTTTAGTCTTTTATATGTTTTATTTTATTATGTTATACTTATCCCTTTTTTTCAAGGAAAAAGGATTTTTAAACTATAAAGTAAGTTCGTGTAATCTTCATTTTTTTAACAGTACTAAAAATTGATAAGACCATTGAACTATGAAAGCCAAATTACTAAAAAAGTGATATAATTTGAACCTTGAACACAGTTTTTTCGAAAAACTATTAATGGAAACAACTTTGTATACTGAACAGTATTGTATGAATGCCTGTTATTTTTTATAATACTGTTTCTATTTTTATAAAAATTCACCCTGCTACTTAAGGGCCAAGTTATAGCTTTCATTGAAATCCATTATTGAACACACAAATCAGTGAAATGGTGGAATATTTTCTGACTGGATTATATCCAGCATGAAATTTTCTTTCATTGAAAATTCCATTCCCCATACAAAAACCAACTTTGAGGTTAGGGTCGATCATTGAACGAAAAACTGAGAGATGAGAACAGGAAGAGAAAGGAACACATATCATTGGAACGAATGTGTTCCAATTTTGGGAACAAAATATCAGCTGTTCATATAAAACGATTTTCATCATTGAAAAACTAAAAGTGATTTTATTAGAAAGTGTTAAAGCAAACTCAAGATTTTGTTTGACTAAAAAAATATATATAACTAACAACCTTCATCATTTTGGTACCAAAACGCCATCAGTTTTATTTGTTTAAGTGCATCAAAATTGAAAGATAAAATTTTAAATGATGGTTTTCAATGAAAGCTATAACTGGAGCTTAAACGACGACGACGCACGGGATATAGCTAGACCACCCTTAAAAACTGAAGGAAGATTGTGTAATTACATGAAGGTACAATGTACATGATTACACAAAAAGCCATAAGGTAAAATAGACGACTCTTTCACACTTGTATTCTTTGTCATTACTTTTCTTGATTCGCTATTTTGTTGATTTTTCGATTTTGTGTATATGGCTAACGTACCTACATACATTATAAGCGTTTTTCTTTTTTAGCTCAGAAAAGAGTTCTGAACAGAGTCCGAGCATATCGAGCGTGCTCTGAACATCCTCTGAACAAGACGTGTTCTGAGCCCTCAGAATTATTTTTGAAACACAACTCAACACTTAGCTGTCACTATTTCATTTTACTAAAGCAATTTAAAGGACAGTCATGTTTCTCGTCCGCCTCCTGAAATAAAACCAAGCCTTAAAAAATATATTTTATCAGTTATTTCGTATGTAAATTTACCTTCTGCTCTAGACCGACTACTGCACTCTTGCGCCATTTTAATTGTTTGAGCATTCAACTCGGTCTGCTCAGTTATTTTATTCTGAGCTCATAGACCGCGCTGTAAACAAGCTCAGAACACGTTCAGAACGAAAAAAGAAACACAAATTCGAAGCTCTGAACGTTCAGAGGTAAAAAAGGAACACAATTTTTTGTTTGACAGTTCAGGCTCTGCTCTGAACTAAAGAAGAAAAACGCCTTATATGTATGTACATGGTACATGTAAATCAGGTAGTATCATTAGCGTTTTCATTTTTGTTCAGTTCTGCTAATGTTGTCAAAATAAAAGAAAATTAAAAAAAATTATCATATATTTTTCTTTGTTTACTTCAATATCACAGGAGCAATACGAGAAAGCCAACTGGGACGGTCTCAATAATTTCTTCAAGAGCTTTAACTGGTCACTATGCTTCCTCGATAGTGATGTTGACGCCAGTGCAGACATGATTACAAACTTGATTCTTTGTGGAATGAACATTTTTATCCCGAATAGGGTGAAATCTATCAAACCCAAAGAAAACTCATGGTTTGATTCGAGCTGTAAAGAGGTTATTAGGGTTAGAGAAGTAAGCTTCCGATGTTATAAAGCCAACCCTACTGAGGAAAACCGGAAAAAGTTCCAACAAGCTTGAAAGACCTGTAACGTTCATATTCGAAGAATCAATCATTACGAATCAATCAAAAATTACGACAAAAAATACTACAATGTCCCAAAGGTAGTAAAAATTTTTGGTCATTTGTAAAAAACATACGAAATACAACCTCGTCCTCGGTTCCAACGCTCGTCTTCAATGACACCCCTTTTGTCAGCTCGCAAGATAAAGCCAATTTGCTTGCAGCACAGCTGTTAATTCGACGCTGCCAGAAAGTGTTATGACTCCTCCTGTACTTGAGAGCGTAAATGATTTTATGGGACAAATCTTCTTTCGCACTCGTGCAGTTGATAGAGTTCTAAAGGATCTCGATGTACACAAATCCGCTGGCCCGGATAGTATCCCTCCCATTGTTCTGAAGAGGTGTTCTTCAACGCTGGCAAAACCACTGCGTAAGCTTTTCCATCTTTCCTACTCTACTGGTCTCTATCCGAGTGGATGGAAAACAGCATTTGTCCAGCCTGTCCCTAAAAAAGGCGTATTTTCTTCACCCTCTAACTATCGGCCAATTGCACTTACGTCCCTTCTTTCCAAGGTCATGGAAACGCTGATTAATTTCCAGCTCAAAAAATATCTCGAGGAACGAAAGCTTCTTAATGACCGGCAGTACGGCTTTCGTAGCAATAGGTCCACTGGTGATCTGATGGTATATCTCACCGAACAGTGGAACAAATCTTTACATCGTTTTGGAGAAAGTAAGATTATTGCATTTGATATTTCAAAAGCGTTTGATAGAGTTTGGCACCAAGATCTCTTATCAAAAATGCGCGCATTTGGTTTCGATGAACCTCTTCTTCGTTGGATTAGAAATTACCTTTCGGACCGTTCAATACAAGTCGTATTGGACGGTTTCAAGTCTGAAATCCACAAAATAAATGCTGTTGTGCCCCAGGGCTCCGTTTTGTCTCCGACTCTCTTCCTTATTTTTATAAATGATCTTTTGTCTGAAACTTCTAATCCATTAAACTGTTTTGCTGACGATAGTACCCTCAGTTCCTCATATTCGTTTACAGATTCTCATCCATGTCCTTCGTATGTGGAACTTGAACGGCAGCGTATGATAAGCTCACTAAATTCTGATCTCGACAGCATTGTCCAATGGGGAATCAAAAACCGCGTAGAATTTAATGCTTCTAAAACTCAATGTTGTCTCCTGTCGTTAAAGCGAAACCCACCCGTAATGCCGCTATCCATGGGCGGCACTTGCATCGAGGAAACCGAACAGCTCTCAGTTCTCGGTATGTGTGTCACAGACCACCTTTTGTGGAATGACCACATATTTGATGTCGCTAAAAACGCTGCTAAGTGTTTAGGTTTTCTCCGTAGATGCAAGAAGTTTTTCCCCCTTCTGATCTGGCTGTGATCTACAAAGCCTTTATTCGTCCAAAACTTTAGTACAATTCTCATGTTTGGGCAGGAGCTCCAAGAACTCACTTGAGTTTGTTGGACAGAATTCAAAAGAGAGCTTTAAAAATGATAGGCGAAAGATCTATAACAGAAACAATTACATCTCTCTAACACCGCCGTAATGTTTCGTGTCTTTCTCTATTTTATCGCTATTATTATAATCAGTGTTCTAGTGAAATAGCCAGTTGCATTCCCCCCCTTAAAAAATTCAACCGTAATACTCGCGCTTCTAGGAATGCCTATCAGTTCACTGTCGAGCCCAACTTCGGACGTACTGTAATGTACAGAGATTCTTTCTTCAGTCGCACCACACGAATGTGGAATGCTTTACCTGACTCGACTTTCCCCTCTCATTTCGATGTGCAAACGTCAAAACCAATGTGCATCGGTATCTCCTTCTAAATCCTCTCCTACTTACCTAATCGCTCGGGCTGTGTTAAAAACATTTTAAGGGTAGCCATAACCCCTTTTGCGCGCGTGGAATATAAAAAAAAAAAAAAAAAAAAAAAACGATTTTTCATTTCTGACATCCTGCTCAATGTATGTGGCGACACCTACTGAGGTTTTTATGTTACCTAAACTTTCGTGATTCCTGGTGTATGTGTAAAAACCCATAATGGTAGAAAAGTTGGCGCAAAATTTTAAACATTGCTCGTTTAAGGAATAAAACCAGCTCTAGTTAACGTAGTCGTTTAGTTGTGAACCCTTGTCTAACTATTTCTTAATTTTAAACACGTTAAACAATTCTTCTAACTAAAGTGGACTCCGAAACGTAACGTAAGCAAATTAAGGTTGAACAGGCACACATTTGACAGATGAAGAGACAGCTATAGAACAATAAAAAATGTTCAAATTAAACAAACAACTTTAGACAAATAATTTTAATTTAACTAGGTGCGTGTCGTGAATATAGATTATGATTGTTTTTTGTTTAAAAGAAGTCTACGTCTACTCGTATTATCCCTTATTCTAAAAACAAAACTCAAGCGCATGGACAATATTTTAACATCTTTGTAAATATGTAGGTATCTACGTGTATGTTGGTTGATTTGTCTTGTGCGGTTGATGTTTGCGCCCATGTATCGCAGAAAAATTCAATGCCACCGAGCTTTTTCAATACATTAATAAAAACTATTAATTTTTAACAAAGCTGTAAATATCTAGAAAATAAAATAGAATTCCGAAATCATTTTACCAACCTTCGCCTTTTTGTTGTTACAAACTTATTTTCAAGTGGTAAAAGTATCTTTTAAGAAAAGAAGTTAAACAAGCGATTTGCTGCTTTTAAAGTTAGAAGAGTGGTTTAACGTTAAACTATACTTTATGTCGTTTAAAATTACCAAAGCGTTGACTTTCGCTTTAAAAAGAGTTTTTAGAGCCGACTCCCATTTTAAAAGTGATTTAGAGCCGGTTTTAATTCTTTAAAATTTTGCGCCGTTGAGTTTATACACATAGATGAACCACCTCAGTATTTATCACATATCTATAGGTGGCGCCCTTATTTTCATCAACGAGAACAAGTACCAGACATTCATTTGCTCCTTACGGAAGACTTTTTCGAAAAATAGTGATAACTTTACACCGTGGTGGTTCCTCTGTGTGTACGAAACTCAATGGTAGAAGTTAACCATTTCATCGGAAATTCATCTTTTCAATATCAATGAGTCTATATCAATATAGAAATACCATAAAGGGCAATATTGTAGATATAATAATATATGTTACTCCTTTAGGGACCTTTATTTGAATATATTAAGAATGCTATTGTTTCTGAGTTTTATCTGCACATATGTAAGCTTTGGTGGGTTACTTAGCAAAGTACAACATAATGCTCTATGTTATTGTTGAGGATTTTAATTTGTGCGATGATTCACATATTCGCTTAGAGTTGGGATGGTTAAGAAAAGTTTTGGATTCGTAAAAAAAAAATCGTAATAAACTGAATACAGCCCTATCGGGGTATCCGTTCGGAGAATTTTTTTTTCCGATCTATTCGAAATCGGAGAATTTTCTACCGAGGTATCCGTTCCGATTGACATATCGGACAATCTTCCGATAAAATGCAACGACTATCATCGCATAGCGATGAATTGCGTTCAGTCCAGAATTTTTGACAGTTGTGCGTTAAATTTCTTCCGAAATTCTCCGACAGAAAATAGTTGCGGAATATTTTAAGAAAAGTAAGCAAAAAAATATAAATAAATATAAGTTTGTTTCGTTAGTGCAATAAACAAATAGATGATAAACCAACACTATCCATTTTTGTGGACCAATTTAAAAACTTTGAAACATCACAAAGATTTTTACTTATTGAACTAATCCGGACGAATGTGTCAAATGAATGCGATTATATGCTTTATCTTCTTTCTTCCGAAGTGTATACCTCGTACGAAATCTAGGTTCCGATCGGAATGGACTATCGTTTCGGAACTTTTTCCCAACGGATACCTCGATAGGGCTGATTTTCTAAGAAAATATGAAAATATATAAATAAGTATTAATCGATAAGAATTCATATGACGTGTCCTGTAATGTCAATGTAATGTTTAAGGATTTTGAAGTGTAATTTTATTTTACAATTGAATTCTACTAAATGACTCAAAATTATAGACATCCTTTTGTTTTTTTAGGGTCTCAGCGTGATACTATATTCAACTGTTTGTTTAACTTTATTGTAGTTGTCTAACTTTTCTTGAGTATTATAAGGAGTTTACGTTAAGTGTCGCGCTGACAACACATTTAAGAAATTGTCCTTGCTCATTTTTTTATATTGACCTTTAATAAGCATAAGTACTTGAAATAAGGTCTCAAATTCTAACCCAGAGTTTCACAGTGGAAGTTTAAACTCCAATTTTTGTTTAAACTCCAGATCACCAGTAGGTATAAATGAACTTAGTTCGAGGTTTAAACGAAACTGTGGAATTATGCTAATATTGCAAGCTAACATTGAGCAAGTTGATGCAACCTTTCTTAACAATCAAGTTCAACATAGTTTATTTTAGAGAGACATGTATGTATAATATTCCATCGAAAGAGCTATCATCATTCAAATTTAGGGTCACCAAGAGCAAACTTTTGCGACCCAGAAACTCATAATCTATAGACAAGGGCGAAGTTCATCTTTATAACATCGAGTTGGTAAAGTTGGAAGTGTGTCTGCAGCCAATTTATTTAAATGTTCTTGTGACTTGAGAATGGGTGAATTTTCCTTAATAATGAAAAACTGTTGGCCTAGCCTCCTATATAGCCATATTTTAGGAATGTTAACCTATGAATTCAGGTCGTCGCAAAAGGGTGAATATATACTTTTGTTTTTCTTTTGAATATTTTTTTTTTTTATTAAATAAATCTGCTCTTATGTATACTTTAATAAATTACTTTATATTTGTCATTGTTGGATTTTCTTTCGATTGTATTTCTATTCTGTTTTTGTTTTCATTTGTAAGGTTATTAATAACTTTAATCCTGAATTATGATTATCTATCTTTAAAAGATTGTTGAAGATAATAATTGGAAAACTTCGTATGTATAAATTAAAAGATGAAACTGAGTGTTAAGGGTAAGTAGAGTGTGCAAAATTTCATTGAAAGCAAGTGTTTCGTTAGCACGTATGCCAGTTGAAATTTCTATAGAAAATACGAACAGTTTCGCAAAGTTCTTTTAACCAAAAATTGCCTTAAAGTGTATAGGATGATGAAAATAATTTTAATTTGGAACACGTGTAGGTAAGTATCCTTAGAAGATGGTTAGAGAAATATGTACATATGCATATTGTTTTCCCAAATTTAAACATTTTCAAACAACTTTATTAAACAAAAAAAAAAAAAAAAATGGGCACGACTGGATCGCACAAAACTTGCTCTCGTATCTTACAAGTTTAAAGTAGCTTGAAATAATAAGAAGATGAAGAAATTTAAATATTAAAATATTGAAATTACTTCTGTTTTAAGTGGAGTGAATGAATAAAATTCAATTAAAAAGTACAAGTGACCTCAACTCCAGAAATTATTGTGTTTCGCCCAAGGTATAACAGTGGGCTCTTCAGTCAGTCTGTTATACAAATTTTGGTCGATGTTTACCGATTCTTATAAAAATCACAGCAAAAAGATACTGTGAATTTTATTATTCTAAACTAGAATAAAATTCAATTTCCCCTCTAGGGAATCCCCAAAGAACCTTAAGTCGAAAGTTTGAAAAAATCGCTTCAGCCGTTTAGGCTGCAGGTCGAGGTATAGACAGACAGACAGAATTGCGACACCCATGTTAGGTAATGTTAGGGAAAATTATTATCTCAATTTTTTTTTTGCACGAATCCTAAACTTGCCCTATACTACGTGTATCGCAAGTAAAAAAGGGGCACGAATGGATCGCACAAACTTGCTCTCTTAGATAACAACTTAAACTTGGCTTAAAATTGGCAATGTGCATATGTAGTGGTTCTATAACATTATATCATTAAAAAAATTAAAACAATTTAAAATATAAATTATTTCCTACCATAAATTTGTTGTTTTAATAGTTTAAACAGACAGAGCTAAAAAAAAGTATGCCATCTGATTTGTTTGATAAATATGAATTTATGAAAAAAAAAAATTCAAAAATCCTTAGAGCGGTTTTTTTTTAATAATTTTTTATATATAAAAATTCTTGAAAATTAAAACAAATTAAATTTGGTATGCCAACTTTTAGTATTTAATAAAATACAATTTTTCACAAAATTAAAAAAAAAAATCATTAAGCCGTTTTCAAGATATTGAATTAAAAAAAAAATTCAATATATATTTAAAAATCCAAAAACTATTTTTTTGAAAAATAGTAGATATATGCAAAATTGTTAAAATTGCAAAGGACCTCTTACATACAAAATTTGGTTGAAATCGATGGAACCGTTAACGAGGAATTTGAAAACCAAAAAATCGGTACTATGACAGGTAGGTACCGTTTAAAAAAAAAATTCAACGAAATTATTAATTGTAGTAATTTTAGTAGCTCGTATTTTTTTTTTCATAATCGTTAAGTCTGTCGTTGAAATAAATCTATTTTTGTATGGCAGGTACCGTTATTTTTTGAGCTAAAAAAAAATTCTAGGGAGTCTCATAAGAACCTAAAGTTCGAAGTTTGAAGAAAATCGCTTCAGCCATTTGAGCTGCAGGTCGAGGTACAGAAAGACGGACAAACGGAAAGACAGACAGACAGAATTGCGAGACCCATGTTAGGTAATGTTAGGGAAAATTATTATCTCGATTTTTTTTTGCACGAATCCTAAACTTGCCCTATACTACGTGTATCGCAAGTAAAAATGGGCACGACTGGATCGCACAAACTTGCTCTCTTAAATAACAACTTAAACTTGGCTTAAAATTGGCAATGTGCATATGTAGTGGTTCTATAACATTATGATATCATTTAAAAAAAATTAAAACAATTTAAAATATAAATTATTTCCTACTATAAATTTGTTATTTTAATAGTTTAAACAGATAGAGCTCAAAAAAAAGTATGCCATCTGATTTCTTTGATAAATATGAATTTATGAAAAAAAATTCAAAATTCCTTAGAGCGTTTTTTTATTTAATAATTTTTTAAATATAAAAATTCTTGAAAATTAAAACAAATTAAATTTGGTATGCCAACTTTTAGTATTTAATAAAATACAATTTTTCACAAAATTAAAAAAAAAAAAATCATTAAGCCGTTTTCAAGATATTGAATTTAAAAAAAAAAATTCAATATATATTTAAATATCCAAAAACTATTTTTTTGAAAAATAGTAGATATATGCAAAATTGTTAAAATTGCAAAGGACCTACATAAAAAATTTGGTTGAAATCGATGGAACCGTTAACGAGGAATTTGAAAACCAAAAAATCGGTACTATGACAGGTATGCACCGTTAAAAAAAAATTCAACGAAATTATTAATTGTATTAATTTTAGTAGCTCGTATTTTGTTTTTCAAAATCGTTAAGGCTGTCAATTTTTGTACATTGTTGTATGGCAGGTACCGTTATTTTTTGAGCTGAAAAAAAAAATTCTAGGGAATCTCAAAAGAACATAAAGTTCGAAGTTTGAAGAAAATCTTTTCAACCATTTGAGCTGTAGGTCGAAGTACAGAGAGACAGACGGAAAACAGACAGGCAGAATTGCGAGACCCACTTTTTTCGCGTTCTCTATCATCGTATTGTAAGGGAAAATTATTATCTCGAGTTTTTTTTTGCACGAATCCTAAACTTGCCCTATAGTTCGTACATAATATTGCAAGTACAAATTTAAAAACATGAAATAAATTTTTTTTAATTTCTTAGAATCAAAAAGATGCCAATTGATTTTTTGAACTAATGTGAGTTTATGAAAAAAAAAAAAATTAAAAATCGTTGGAGCCGGAGCAGGGTTAAAACAAACAAAATAGTTTTTTATATACAAATTTTGAAAACATTTGGAACGCGTAATTAAAGTATTTATTTATATACACATAAATAGTCAATTTCAAAATGTGTATGATCAACCACCAAGGTCGTTATACTTGTTCGATTTAAAACAAAAAAAATAAACGGCAATCGCTTCATCTTGGAAAAATCAAGTGCGGATATATTTTAGTTTTTGGTTTTATTTTTCTTAACAAAAAAGTTATGACCAAAAGATAAAAAAAAACACACACACACGCAATACAGAAAATAAAATTAAAGAAATTAAAAACGAAGGGCTTTATTTTGAAGGTATTCAATCTTTTGGCCATACCTTTCTTGTTAAGACAAGTAAAAAAAAAATAAAAATTATCGGCTCTAGATTTTACCAAGACGAAGCGGTTACTGTTTTTTTTCTTATCAAACTAGTATTACGATGTTGGTGCAAAGGCACATTGTCTGCAAAGTTTGGGATCATGATTTTTCTTTAGTCGGAAAATTTTTTTTTTTAAATTTTGGTATGCAATATTATTTAAACTTTTTAAGAGCATCTGCATAGAAACAAATATTTGAATAGGTTTATCCAATAATAAGAAAGTCGAAATTATGGAAAGAGGTTCTTTTTAACATTTGTATTTAGAAATGGAAGGTACCATTATTTTGGAACTTAGAAACATGATTTCTATAAAATAATAAAAAATTACTTTAAAGCAAGTTTTAAAAATTTGGCCAAATATTTTTCAAAATATTGAGTTTTCAAAAAAAAATGTTTGATCTTTTTTTAAAAATTTCAAAAAATTTAATTTTTTTTTTGTTTTTAAAATTTTTGAAGCTTTGCCATAAAAAAAATGAAACATATCAACTGCACCGTTTTCGAGTGAATGAAGAAAAAAAATGGTTCTAGTACAGGTCCCAAAACCAAAAAATATTTTGAAACAACAAAAACTGCGACAAGGTATTATAATTATTTGAATTTTTTTTAAGATAAATCCTCGGAGCCATTTTTTAAGGAAAAAAATAATATTATATTTTCCTTTTCGGCTGAAAAAATTGAAAAGTACCGTTATTTTTGTCCAAAAAATCCAATAAAATCAAGGTTGAATAGTTTGACAGAATTTCAAGACCCACTTTTTTCGTGTTTTCTATCATCGTAATAGAGAAAATTAATACCTCCAGTTCAATTTTTTTTACGAATCCATAACCTTGCCATAAACATATGTAGTACCTATATACCGCAAGAAATAAATTCAAAAATCGTTAGAGTGGTTTTCTGAAAATTCATTTTTGTATGCATCTATAAAATTTATTGAACATTAATTAAAAAAAAAATCGATATGCCAACTTTCAAGATATTGAATTAAAAAAAAAAATGAAATCCAAAAATAGTTCTTTCGAAAATGTACATAAATTGCAAAACTGTTCAAATTGTTAAGGACCTCCTACATGGTTGAAAGCGGAGAAGCCGTTATAAAGAAATTTTAAAATAAAAAAAATTGGTTCTATAACAGATACCGTTAATAACCAAAAAATATTCTGCATCAGTATCAAAAACGTTAGAGCCGGTACAGTTATTTTTTGAGGTTAACAAAAATGGAGAAATTGATTTTTGTTAACCTCAAAAGAATCTCTCCCTCTAGAGAATCTCTCTCCTAAGAACGGTAAGTCCGAAGTTTGATGGAAATCACTTCTGCAAATACATGCTTAATAAATGTTAAATCACCCAACAAATTGAGTGTTTTTCAACAAAATTTTAAATGCCCCTTTACCGAATCGCCCAAAATCAAAATGAAAATATTTAGAAAAATTCTTTTGACCGAATTGACATTTTTTTTTTATTTTCGGTCAATTTGACATACCTACCTACAGCACTTTTATTTTAATTTTTTTCCTGCAATCCTTGCATTAAAGAAGCCACTTTCATTAGAAACTAAACATTATTTTCACCTTTTATCATTGGCTTCATAAAATCAAAAAGCCTATTAAAATCCATTCAGCCTACAAAACTGTCAATTTGTATTCTGGTTGACGATATACCAAAGGCTTGATGTAGTATACGCATTAACAGCATAGAGCACCTACCTACGTTTCAATGCCAAGAATTGTAGGATTTTACACAGAATATAGTTTGAAGAATGTGTTGTGTGGCTGTGGGAATCGCCTCTAGGATTTGTGGTTGACAAGTTAATGATGCTATCTTTCAAAGAGAGGTAAATCGTAATCCATGTCACAGAGACTCCTTCTGAAAGTCTAAAACACGAAAGTAGGTATCTACAGTTATGTTTTACTTTCCACCTTTTACTCGTATACAATCCGTAAAATCGTACATACAGATACCAACTCAGACATTTATACTCTCTATCTGATTTTATAGGTATTTGATCTGCTGTATTTGTAAGAAAAAACATCAGGGGGCTGTTTTTGAAGGCAGAAACTTGCCACTGTTTTTGGGTCGTCTGCATTTTGTGTAGTAGTAGTAGAAGGAGTACTTTTTCAGTTTGTATAGTAAAGCCTTCTGCTTTTGACTTATGTAGAAGTAGATACATCAACTGCTTCTTGATAAATTAGCTTTGGTTTTTGAACTAATGGATGCGTTCAATCAATCTGGAATACATCAATAAGTATTCTCGAGATGAACATTAGAAGTATAGTGATACAAAACTGGAAGTTGTTAAGGAACATAACTATCTAGGAATGCTAATAACAAGTGCTCGGATTTCCATGCAAATACATGTTTTTTATCACAACAATCTGAAGCCTAAGACCAAATTATCTTTACGAATCATGCGATTTCCTTTAAAATGGCATTCAATCGTTAATGCATATTTTGCATATTTTATGCAAAATGCATATTTTTATTATAAATGCATATTTTCTAATAAATGCATACTTTGAGTGCATATTTTCATATTATTCATTCATAATTTTCAATAAAGTATCAAGTTTTTATTTGTGACGAAATACCTAGGGGGAGGAGTTGGATTAATAGATGAGGAACGAGGATAGAAGCAATTATGTAATATGCAAAACATTTTTAAGAGATCCAATTCGATGGTGGTGAAATTGTTTTTATTTGTTCAAACTATAATTTTTTATTATTTGGCACGATCACAAATCTTGAGGGAAGGAGCATATTGGAAAATCAAAATGCCCTATTGGTGCAATTATTAAAAAAAAATTAAGACTGTTTTTTGAGAAAAGCCAAGGCTATTGTAAATTGTAAAATAATAACAAATAATAAGTCGAATTATTTTTCTATCTATCTATCTACCAAGGTTATTCTACAATGAAAATTTAAATAATGTACATGTTAAGTCTGTAGTAGCCCCTAGCGTAATGGTTAGTACGTTGGACTGTCACACTGGAGGTCTTAGTTCACTTCCGAGCCTCGTCCACCTCAAAACTAAAAATTTTGTATCAGGACTACTGCCTCTTGCAAGGAGTTGACAAATCCTCCAAGAATATCACTTGTCATGAATAAGTGCTTCTCGTCTAGCCGTTCGGATTCGGCATTAAATTGTAGGTCCCTTTCCATTCCTGTTAAAAATCTTACGTCAGATTGAATTCAATTCCTTATAAAAACTTAATAAAAATATTTTTTTTTAAATTGTTTTTTTCTGTGAAAAATAACCTAAAACAATGTGTTTTAAGTGCATATTTTCCGTTTTTTACTGCATATTTTCCATTTTTAACGGCATATTTTAAGTGCATATTTCCGATTTTTAAGTGCATGAAAATCCTAGCCCTACTAATAACCATTATTTTAAATATCTTAATATATTTAACATATCCAAGTAAAATCTGATGCAGCCAGAACAGCCATTTCTGTAAACTGGAAGAATATCTATAATAATGATTACTTTTCAAATATAGGAAAAGAGCGTTTTTGATTGTCCATGTTTCGATTAGAACACACATATCGAAAAATAAACGCTCAATTAAAAAAACACACACAAACACAAGTTCAATTTCAAGTTCAAGTTCTTCAAGTTCAATTTCAAGTTCAAGTTCAAGTTGAAGTTCAATAGTTAAAAAGATGGAAAGTTGAAAAGATAAAAAGTTCAAAAGTTCAAAAATTAAAAAGTTCAAAAAATGAAAAGTTCAGAAGTTGAAAAACTGAAAATTGAAAAGTAAGTTCAAAAGTTTAAAAGTTCAAAAATCAAAAGTTCAAAGTTGAAAAGCTCAATTTAAAATTCTTTTCGGTTTTCATGATATCCAGGTATAGCACCGCTCTTATAATGTTTTTATCTGTTCATGTTACCAATGTCTAGCTAACGTCAACTCCAACTTCAACTTCAACTTCAACTTCAACTTCAATTTTGTAATACTATAAATAAAAAATAATGTAAAAAAGAGCCTTAAGTCTAATGTCAGGGAGACCTTAAGTCCACAACATTATCTTAACGTTGAATGTATGAAAACTTGATGTCGTCAGGATGGCCAACTGAACGATATAAAAAAAGATTGTATTTCCGGCATTGAAAAAAAAGATTGAAAAAGAAGAAGACATTCTAAAATAAAGGATCCTTTTCCTTCTTGTGAAAAAAAAGAAAATTCTTGTTTATTTTACAACTTCAACTTCAACTTTAACTTCAACATCAAATTGAACTTGAACTTGAACAAATGTACCACGCCATTTATGATTTTCTAGAGTAAGCAGGTTGTCTTGTAATATGGACAACGCATGCTATAAAATTGAATAAAGTTTTAGCAACACTGAAATATCATTGAGTTTCAAAAAAAAAAAAAAAAAAAAAAACAAAAAAGCCATTTATATATAAATCAAAATGCTGAAAGACGCATCGCATTATAAGTTATTACGTATAACAACATCTAACATATTGACTAAACTAGGGCCACAGCGTTAGGCGCCAGTTATAGCTTTCATTGAAAAACATCATTGAAAATTTTGTCTTTCAATTTTGATGCACTTAAACAAATAAAACTGATGGCGTTTTGATACCAAAATGATGGTTGTCAGTTATATAATTTTTTTAGTGAAAAAAATGTTTAGTTTTCTTTACAACTTTCATATAAAATCATTTTTTGTTTTTCAATAATGAAAATCGATTTCAATGAACAGCCGATATTTTGTTCGCAAAAGTGGAAGACATTCGTTCAAATGAAATGCGTTCCTTTCTCTTCCTGTTTTCGTCTGTCAGTTTTCCGTTCAATGATCGACTTTAACCTCAAAGTTGTTTTTTGTATGGGGAATGGAATTTTCAATGAAAGAAAATTTCATGATAGCTATAACCGACTTGTCAGAAAATATTCCACCATTTCACTGATTTGTATTTCAATGATGGATTTCAATGAAAGATATAACTGGCGCCTTACTATGAAATGTACATAGCTACTGCTATGTGCATGTACAATTCACAGACTGCTTTACTCATAACATGGAGTAGTTCTATAAATAATGCAGTCATGTGACCTTGACTATTAGTTATGTGCGAACATTTGTTGGTCAAATTATCGAAATGCTTTTACCACGACCTTATTATTTTCGTTGTGGTTAAATAGATAAATATATTTTAGAGCTAAGCCCAAACTGTCTAGGGTCAGGAAATATTTTCTGGAAATAAGTTGGTTTTGCATTTAACTGGTTTATTTTTGTTTTGAATCGTCTTTGTGCCCCCCACTACGGCTTGGAATGTCCTCTTTACACATTTTGCCACAATTTCCATCTTAATTACCATTTAAATAAAACCAAATCCTGATTTATTCATTAAAATTTAATTCATTTCGATTTTTTCAAAGTTATAATCAAAAATAAAAAAATGTCTTTAAACTCTCTTGGGGATGAACGATAAAAAAAGAGGAATGATTCCTTATTGATTTTACATACGCAGACTATACATTCGGTAATGCCTCACGAGGGGCATTTTAAAAATACTTTTTTTTTTATTTATTCCCAAAAAAGGCATGAGTGAATAAACAAACACAAAAAATGGGCATCAGGTAAACACAGTTTATTTCTGGATTTTCACTTTTTTATCCGTCGGATAAATTTTTAATAATGTCGATGGAAATAAATATGCTTCGATCGTTCTCTGTAGAAATACATTTGCATGTAGGATGTATACGTATATTTACCTTGTTTTCCATTTATTTCGACTTTGGTTGGAATAGAGTAGATTCGTTTTTATGTCCTTACGTGCACGTAGACATTTCAGGTAATTTGTAATGTTTCTGCTTAAATTTAGTTGTTTTTTTTCAATGAATTTGATTTTGTTGCGTGCCTCTTTTCATGATAATGATAACAATAATTTTTGGTATACTTATCTTGTAGACTAGAACAATTCGAGTAAATTTAAGAAATAAATAAAATTTGGAAAAATCACGGCAGTCGCTTAGCATCCATACCTACAACATTTTTTGTATTAAAAAGATTTATTTTTATATTTTTAATAAAATAATGAGAGTTCTAGCGGCTAAGCGATGATTTTTATATGTCCAGTCGTTTTGCTCAGATATGAGAGTGGGCTCTGCAGTTAGACTAAGACGGTCGATGTTTTATGACTCTAATAAAGGATATGAGAATCTTAATGAAGAGCCCACTCACTGTCATATCCGGGTAAAACGCATTTCTTTCTGGAGTTGAAGTCAATACTTGTACTTTTAAATTAATTATTTTTAGTCACTCCACCTTAAAAAGAAGTAATTTTTTTTTCTAAATTTATTCAATGTTTGTTGTCATTATTTTATGGATACTTGAATATATGACATTTTCTTTTATTCTAATTTTTTTTTTGTATAGTTTTTTGAAGTATATAAAATATGTTTTATTATGAATCTAAGCACTAAGGTAAAACTAAACTTCTCTTGATACTAGAAAAATATGGAGAGAGCAACATAGGTTCAAACGTTGGGCGCCACTTTTTTATTTTTGTTTTATTTATTAGATATGCTAAACTTTTTTTTTTAACTTAACTTAACTTTGTTTTACTTAAAAAATATAACTAGTTAAATAAATTGAAACAAAAATATTTAATTTCTCTTTACATTACAGAGTAAAAGATAAAGATTAATAAATAAATAAAATAACAGATCACAATCTTAAATAATCGGGATTTGCTTTCAAAATGAAGCAAAGCAAAAGGTACCTACCTAATATTAAATTTTTAATCATCCATCCACGCTAGAAAATTTAGAGAAAAATTGACCAATAAATGCGATTTGTAATGATCTTGATTCAGAGTTTTTTTTTAGAAATCAAAAACATCTTTTGAAAGGGAATTAAAACGACTGCCAAACGTTGGGCGCCACTTTTTTTTAATTACCATTTATTATTTGTGTTTTTTTTTTTCTTATTTATTAAATATGCTGAACTTATTTCTTAATATAATATTACCTTTTGTTTTACCTAAACAATATAACCAGTTAAATAAATTGAAACGAAAATATTTAATTTTCTTCCGTTTTCTAGATCTTAACTTCCTCATCTTCCAATTAAAAAGTACAAGTTAGTGACCTCAACTACAGAAAATAATGTGTTTCACCTAGATATGACAGTGGGCCCTTCAGTCAGTCCGTGATACCCTGCTAAGACACAAAATTTTGGTCGATGTTTACAGACTCTTATAAAAATCACAGCAAGAAGATACTGTGAATTTTATTATTCTAGGGGAATTTGTTTAAATTCGTACACCCAGAAAACAATTACCAGTGGTCAGGTTTCTTATAATAATGAGATCAAATTTTGTGTCTTAGGAGGGTATGATAGACTAACTGAACAGCCCACTGTCATATCTGGGCGAGTCACATTAATTTCTGGAGTTGAGGTCATTTGTACTTGTATTAATTCACTCCACTTAAAACAGAAGTCATTTCAATATTTTAATATTTAAATTTCTTCATTTTCATTATTGTTCCATATCGTCAGTAGCGAGTCAAAGATAAATATTAGCAATTAAATAAAATAAAAGATCACAATCTCAATTAATCGAGATTTGATTTCAAAATGAAGCAAAACAAAAGGTAGGTACCTAACTTCCTATAGTACTAAATTTTAAATCATCCATCTAAACTAGAAAAATATATAGGGAAAATTGCCTAATAAATGTGATTTGTAATGATCTTGCTTTCAATTTATTTTTAGAAATCAAAACCTCTTTTGAAAATGAATTAAAATGACTCTGCCAAACGTTGGGCGCCACTTTTGATTTCATACAACAAATATTTTTATTATAGTATTGTTCTAAGAAGCTTAAGCAGGTTTATTTAGTTTTAAGAAAGCTTAATGTAGTTTGTATGTTTTATATACAAAGTAAAATGATATAGATACCAAGTTTGTTTTTAATCGTTGGTAAAAAATCTGATAGAACTAAGTATAAATTTAGTTCTTAAGCCGAAAGGCATTAGTATTAAGTTATCGTAAGCTTAGAAATTCCACTTAGAGCCAATAAGGAAGTTTTAAGATAGTTTTTCATATTTTTTGTCTAGCTCTAAGATAGTTATAAATTAATCTGAATATAAAAAAAAATAATTAAAAAAAAAAAAATATTTCAAAATGTAGAAAATCAAACAGACCTAAGAAGATTATTTATTTTTTTTTTTAATCATTTAAAAAAAGTTTAATATACTATTTATTATTTATATTCATCCATACCTTAAAATAGAGCTTTTTGATATGATTTCATATGATTAAGTTGATAATAATCGATGAGCAAAAAAATTCCTATTGATGATTGACTCAAAATCTGTAGCAAACAAACTCAATATACATATTATGTTGGGCGCCATTTTTAAAAGTATTTTCATAACATTATGGTTGTCTCAGTGATATTGACAAATAATTGAAAAGAACTTTAAATTAAATTTAAAAGTTCATAAAAGCAGTAAAGCATACTATTCTTTTAAATAACTTTAATTTTTGGAAATTACCAAGTATAGAAATATAATATGTTTATTATGGCAAAACATATTATGTTTCTATACCAAATATGGTAATTTCCAAAAATTAAAGTTATTTAAAAGAATTGTACAGTAAATGTTTGTATTGGGTGCCATTTGAAAATAAAGTAACTTTTTTCTCACACATGAGTTTCTATATTTATATTTATAGAAACCAATTTAATCGCCTAAATGGCAAAACACTCAACTTAAAACTATAACTATCGTCGAAGAGAGCTTTTCGTGGTCCTTCCTTATTGTCCTTGATAGGGGATTACGAGTATATGAACTTAACTCAAGCAAAGACAAAAACCGACAGAAAAAACTTAAAAAAACTGTTCCTAACAAAAATCAAAAATCAGAAAATGAACAGAGATTTTTATAAGCTTCTTAACAAATAGAGAACCAATTTCACAAACAAGAAAAAAAATCCTATAAGAAGAAAATTCTGTTTTCCACATCTCTTTCAAATAAAGGAATTTAAAGAACTTACGAACCATTGCAATGAGCAAAAAAAAACTTTAAAACTTGTATGTGTTTCAAGAATTGCAGAATTAAAAAGAAGCATCCACTGATTCGAAAATAATCTCGTCTTTTTTTTTTTTTTTTTTTTTGTTTAAGTTGTCCTCTCTCTCGTAATACGTAATACAATCAATAACATTTTGCTCGTTGATAAATCTAGTATTTTGAGTCTGCAAGGGAATGTGCAAGCACTCAACACATCCATCACAAGATTTCGTAAGTTTTTTTTTTGTCTACCAACAAACTCTAAGCTTTTCGCATTTTTGTGTATACGCGTCGTACATTAGGGAACACTATATATGGGATAGTTAAGAAAAGTCAAAACGTCAAAACTGTTGCCTGTTAAATAAAGAAAAAAAAAACATCTTTTCAGAGTAAAAAAAAATAGAAGAGATGTAAGCTTCCGTCGAATTTCACTCAAAATTCTACGGATGTGTGTCTGTGAATGTATGAAAAATGGGAGAACATCATGTCCAAATGCTTGTTTCCTCCTTAAATTTCAAAGCGTCAACCACAATCATGCAGTCATGGATTAAGATTTTTTTTCTAATTCTTTTTTCCTTCTTTCAGTTTTTTTTTTTTTTTAATGCTGCACGAACCATCCTCATTTTATATTCATGAATGGCAATCACTCCTGACCATACCAAAAAAAAGCATCTCACAGAAGAGTCAGTATAAACTATAAGCAATGACCAACCCTCCAATATTTCAAACGCTCTCGAATAACAAACAAATAAATATTTTTTTTTTGTTTGTATTTTTAAGGATCACACTTTTTTCCTCTGATTTTTTCAATTCTTCGATACACGATAAATGATTTTTGAACTTCCGTTATGCCCTGTTTTGACATTTGACATCTTTTCGCAAGGTGTCAACATTTATTTGCATATTCCATTATGTCCTTGGATAAATCACGTCTTACATCTATTTTCTGAAGCGAACTCATACTTTCAGCTATCGATTAAACTCCGATGCGTGCCACAATCAGACCCTCCTCACGAATCAAACTCTGTTCGGAACTTGATTATTTCAATTTGGTGATTTCCCGCTGCATATCTGGTAGTATGAAGACCATTTTGCTGTGAAAGTAGACGTACACGAGTGTACCCTTGCATGACGTCTTTTAAAAGTTCCAACACAAAGCATACAATTTTCCCAGACTGGTAATTCTCGGACTGAGATCGAACTTGGTGCCGGAAATGCAGAGCTGGTCGATTTATAACTTGTGATGTACAAATTTGCCAATGCAATCGTAAATTACAATTCGTTTGTATGGTACCTACATATACGAGTATAGTTGCGGTGGTTCGAGTTCGTGTAGTTGAATGGAATAATGGTGAAATTTCTTTGATAGTAGGTTCTTTCAAGGGTTTTCCATTGAGGGCTGGTCGATTTTAAAATTGAATAAAAGAAGTTGTATACGAGATATCAATAAGGTTTTATCTTTATTTGAGAGCCCTATCAATGCTTTGGTGGGATTCGAAAGGTCCAGTTTTCGATGACTTTGACGCATAAATCAGGCTGAATTTGACCGATGGCATCGATTATGTTGTCTTTGAGTGCCGTGGTGGTTTGGGACTTATTCGCATAGACCTGCGACTTTAGAAAGCCCCACACGAAAAGTCCAAATGGGTCAAATCACACGATCTTGGTGGCCAATTCACGTCGCCTCGGCGCGAGATTACCATGCCATGAAACCGCAGAAATCGATTGTGTCTTGAGCTGTGTAGCACGTAGCGCCATCCTGTTGAAACCATATGTCTTCGGTATCCATATCATCAATTTAGGCCACAAGAAGTTGGTGATCATCGACCTATATCGATCGCTGCTGACGGTGATGGCCTGGCCAGCATCATTTTCGAAGAAGTACGGACCGATGACACCAAAATCCACACCAAACAGTAACTTTATTTGGATGTCATCCCAAATCCGGCAAATTTACTTATTCATCCAAAATGGGCCTCATCGCTAAAGATGATTTTTCGACCAAAATTGGGATCAACTTCCAACTGCTCTAAAACCCAATTAGCGAACACACTCGATGCTGTAACTAACCATGATGATTTGTCTTTAGCAAAAGAAACAATATGGCCGCCACGAGCTGTAAAAATCAACCCGTCCCTATTGGAAAACCCTTTAAATCAGTAATTTATTCAATGGCGTTTACTGAAATTGGCACAAAATCACAAGTTAACAAATGTAATTAGAAAAATATGTAAACAATTATTTTGGAATTTTTCCTCTACGGGCTTTTAGGAGCTAAAACGCGAGGTTGAACAAAGAAGAGATGGACTTGGTCTGTAGTGTTTTGTTATACCTTAATCTATATAACATAGATGGATAAACTACATAGATATAGGTACGTATAAATCATTTTATAGTTTAACAGAATATCTACTCTTTGTTGGGTGTGCTGTGTTATTTCTTAAAAAAAAGCACTTGAGTAGATTTCGCAAATATATTGCACATTGACACCCATATCCACCCAGTCTATCGTTAGAGATAAAATACTGTTTTTTTTTTTTTTGCTGAATAATAAAACCAATCAGGCCAAATGCCAGCATTCAATATTGCTAACGTAATTCATAGTTCAATTAAATGAAACAATAGTAATACTTTTTTAACCAAAAATTGTTCGATAGTGAGTTGAAAGATTTTTTTCCCAAGGTCGTATAAGACTTAGCACTCATTTATGGGATATTCGGAAAAAAGCACCATTGAAAAAAGCACCGACTCGTGATAAAAGGTCAGCTAGTTTTAGTAATTGGTCAGCCATAGGGTTTTTTTTTAAATGAATTTTAAAAGTTTGATGTTTCAAGGTTACAGTAAATGAGTCTACGGCCTTAAAAAAAAAAACTTTAAAAACTCACAAAAAAAATTACGGCTGAGCAATTACTGGAATTAGTTGACCTTTTATGGATTATAAATAAATTGGGTGGCACAACGGCTCGTGAAGAACCAGGGCCTAGTGACTAACAACTCGCAACCATTCCTGTGTGCGCCTGTCGACAGGAATGGAAGGGACCTACAATTGTATTCCGAATTCGAACGGCTAGACGAGAAGCAATTATTCGTGACAAGTGATACTCTTGGAGGATTTGTCAATTCCTCGCAAGAGGCAGTAGCCCTGAAAAAAACTTTTTAGTTTTTAGGTAGACGAGGCTGGGAAGCGAACCCAGGCCTCAAGCGTGACAGTCGAACGCACTAACCATTACGCTACGGGCTACTACTTTTTATGGATTTGGCTACCTTTTAAATGGTGTGGGTTTTTTCGAATATCCCATAAATGAGGTGCTAAAAGTCTTATACTCTCACCTTGAAACAAACTTCATTTAAAAAACCTATGGCTGACCAATTACTGAAACTAGCTAACCTTTTGTCACGAGCCGGTGGCCTTTCGAGTGCTATATTGTTTTTGCGAGCATCCCATAATTGCGTTGCCATAAATAGTTGGTGACCTTGAAAAACTTTAACCATTGATTAAAATTTTCCTATGGCTGACCAATTTCTGAGACTAAGTTGACCTTTTTTGCCCGTTTAGGTACTGATCTTTTAGATGGAATATTTTTGTTGCGAATATCCCATATATTAAGGCCGTAGCCAGGGGGCTCTGGTCCTCCCCCTCCGAAATTTTTCAAACTGTGTATCTTGCTCCTACTTTCTTCTTGAAAAAGTATAGACTTATCTTGTATTAGTGATTGTCATCAAATTCGATGATAAATTGTGTCCACAGCTAAATCTATTAAAAGGTAGATACTTCTTGAGAACTCGAGAGCAGCTTAGTTCGGAAAACTAATTTATTGATTCGAAATTTGCAGAAAATTTCTTTTACTTTTCAGTTGGAGAATCTAGTAGCGTCACACGAAGAATTTCTCGTGCCATTACATGTTTCTTGGTTAACCTCAAATACATATAATAAAAAATGGTTATTTTCATATTTAGACTAGAATATCTGAAATCAGTGCATCAAAAGCCTTAGGAAAAATAAACACAAGTACAAAATTTTAGATTTTGTAAGCATTTACTAATCTTGCTTAAAAACAATGGCGAAAAATTTTAAACAGCCTATGATTAAGGGTTTAGTATGATATTCTAATTCTTTAACAGTACTTAAGTTTTCTAAATTGTAAATACTTCTCAACTACCTAGTATCGTACGAAAATATTTTCCTTCGTTAACTTCAGCTGAATACGTCCAAAAAAAGTGACAGCTCGTGCAAAAAAATTACAAACATCCCGGATTTTGACATTTATAAACGTCAAAATGTCATTATGGATTTAGTACGGTACTTAAAAGATAAAATAGCCATTTGATGATTTTAAATTTAGTATAATGTTAGTAGAACGTACGATGCTTAACTCGTTTAAAATTAGCAAAATACAATTCTTAACCTAGTAGGTATCATGCTAAAAATGATTTAACATCGTACTAAATGGACTTAAATTTTGCGCCAGTGTTTTAAAAGAAGCCTAACTTGCTGATAGCTATTTAAATTCAAGAATCAAGATTAAAAATTAAAATACTAAAATTTTTCTGAAAATTATAACCCCCCCCCCCCTTCAAAATATTTGTCTGGCTCTGGCCTTGCCATATATGAGGTGCTGAAAGTTCAGAGCCCCGTTGGGCGCAATTCAAGAAAAAAATATGTTTACTCAAATAATATTCAAATCCACATAGAATTTTAAATTATATATTTTTCATAAGGTATTACAAATATCTCTAGCTACGGCAGGGTACTATTAATATCTTACGGTACCTGCCCTTAAAATTGTTTATTCAATAAAGAAAATATTATTTTTTCTATTTATGGAAATGCTACTCTTTGGTAATTTTTGTGTTCTAAAGTGGCTCAGGGTTGCGAGTTTGTGAAGTGAAAAATCATTAAGTCATAAGCTAGTAGCTGACTTATGAATTAAAAAGAATTTAATTCACAAGCTAGTAACTGCCTTATGAATTATAAAGAATTTAATTCATAAGCTAGTAAGTGACTTATGAATTAAAAAAACATTTAATTCATAAGCGAGTTAGTGACTTATGAATTAAAAAAACATTTAATTCATAAGCTATAGTTAGTGACTTATGAATTAAAAAAATTTTAACTCATAAATTGTTGGTGACTTATGAATATAAAAAAATTGAATTCATAAGCTAGTTGGTGGATTTTTTTTTGAGGTTTTTTTATTTAATTTAATTTTATTTAAAAAAATAAATAATTAAAAATCTTATTTAAAATATTTCTTTCTTTTTATTTTATTACAAACTTTTGGTTCCTGCTTAGTAAGTATTAGCTTTTTAATCTGTTTTAAGCTTTCAAACCTTGCTTTTAAATTGCAAAATGGACATGTTATCTTTTAATTTTCCAATTCATAAGCTCACTATCGATTGAAAATTTTCTGGCTCAAAATTAACACATTAGCTTATGAATTAAAATAAGTCACCAACTATGGCTTAAGAATTAATTTTTGTATTTGAATTTGTATTTTTTGTATTTGTATTTTATTTATTGATGAATGCTTACACATTAAGACATAGTATCTTATTATATTACCTACTGATAAGCTTTAATATAGAACAATGTTTGGAAAAATGAAATGAAATGAAAAATTAGGAATCAACACTATTATAGAACAAATTTATACTTTACTTGTATGAGTTAAAATGTACCTACTACGTATGTATGTTTATAATTCAAATATATACATATGTATTTAATTACAAAATCAATAAAATTTACAATTTAATAACGAATAAGTTTAAAAAAAAAATGTATAGAAAATTAGTATTTAAAAAAAAAAGAAAATATTTTAGTGAAATATTGTGTGGATCTTATAATGCGAAGTATACCATAAACCTTCCCAACTGCCGCATTGATATGGGTATCCCAATTTAGTGTCCTATTAAAAATGATTCCGATGTTTTTTGCAGTTTGAACATATTCCATAGGAGAGTTATTTAGAAATATGGTAGGGAAATATGATAAATCTAAAGACTTTCTAGTAATAACTATGCATTTAGACTTCTGAGGATTTAAAAACAACCAATTTCTTAATGACCAAGAACAAATATTTTGCAGATCCAGGTTTATAGAGCTAGCGCAATCTTCAATGAGACCGAGGGGACAACTTTTAAATAATTGGACATATTCTGCATACATTTGAACCGAAGAATATAATATTTGTTGAGGAAGCTCATTAATGTAAAGGGAGAAGGGAAGAGGTCCAAGTATTGAGCCTTGTAGGACTCCGCGGGTCGTGGAAAGAAAAACTGATAAGTTATTCGCGACAGATATAGCACAAAGATATGACTGCAATAAGCTCACAGAAGAAGGAGAAAACTGGTATAATGACAAGAGCTTATTGCATAGATTAATATGATCTATCGTGTCAAAGGCCTTCAAAAAATTGAGAAGCACCAAAAAGGTGTTACGGTCATCATCCAGGGCCTGTCTGATATCTTCTACGACGTTAATAAGAGAAGTGACGCAACTATGCTTGGGTCGAAAACCAGATTGGACTAGTGAGAGAATATTATGGGATATAAGATGAACATTAATCTGCTCCTGCATCATTTTGTCGAATACTTTAGAAAAGAAAGAGAGAACTGAAATTGGCCTATATTCATTACCATTGGGACTTTTGGGAATAGGGATTACCTTAGCCAACTTCTACTGGCTAGGAAAAACATTTGTCATTAGGATAGTGTTAAATGTATGCGTAATAAAGGGTAGGATAACTGGAAGAATAGCCATAACAAACACAGGGTGAAGTCCATCTATCCCTACAGCATTCCATTAAATAGAAATAATACTCTCGACTTCATCAGTACTATCAACTCGTGCGAACTGGAAAAGTCGTTGCTGTAAATCTAAAGAACCAATATATAAGTCGAGTGTATTGGAACCGTTTGAAGAAACATCAGACAGAAACGGAATCAGTAGTGTGGTAAAATTATGATTGAGTAGATTTACATCAACATTATCATGAACTCGATTCTGTTTTCCAGCTCCTAATTCTCGCAAAATCTTCCACAGTTGTCGCCCACTCATAGACAAACTTAAGCGACTGCTATACAAGCGAGTTTAAGCTACCCGAATTTTGCGTACTACTTTGTTCTACATTTTTAGTGACAAGAGGGACATGGTGGTTGAAAACGTTGACGATATTGTTGTTAATAAATTCGATTTGCTTAGTTGAAGATGTTATGCCGTAGACTCTCTCCCATTCAATACTTCGAGTATTTTGATCAAGTGCAGCATAGTCAATATGATTAAAATCTCGGTACTCATAGGATGTAGGAGAATAATCTACACCAAAATCTAAGGTTAAATATATAAGATCTTGCTAGAAAAACCCGGGGCAGAGAGCTGATCATAATATAAAACGCTGTTCGAGTCGCTAACAAAGAACACATCCAGAAGTGTGTTTGTATTCGTAGAGAAATGTGTAGGAAAATAAGTATTCACCGGGAATAAATTAACGGCCAATTTCTTGACAAAGTTCTAACTCCTAAAACTCGGTTTACCAAAAAATTAAAACTTAATTGAGTTCTTTCTCGTTTCTTCACTAAATTCTAACGCCTTAGAACTCAGATTTAGATCTCAGTTTGAGATAGAACTTCGATTTGGATCCTCAAATTTGAGGGTCTAGGAACTTAGAACTCGGTTTAAGAAGGTTTTCATTTCTTCAAAAAATGTATGTTGATAGAATTTTAGGTAAATCATTAAAAAGGAATGCAGGTAAAATCAATTTGGGATACATTTGACAAGAACATAATTACCGTTACGGTGCATTATTTATAAATGTCCGAAAAATCAATTATACGCGAAATTTTAGGAGAACACATTCATCCGTTTGATATATCCAGAGATCATTTTTATACATTCAAGACGGGGAGGTCGGCGCGGCGGTGACGGGTGGTGCCCTAAACAGTTATCGCATTAACAGCAGATTGCAACACAAATAATGTTCTTAATAAATGCAGTCAAGCTCGATGAACTTGAAGAAATACCTATTAAAGGTAGTGCTACTTAAGGTGAGAATGCATGTATACCACTATATTTTTAAAATAAAATTTGTGTGGGCAATCATTTCAAATGCATCACCTCACGCCTTGACGTTACGCCACACATTTCTAAATTTAAGGATAACATCTTGCATCTCACTTGACAGTTAAGTTCTATGTGCAAACTGCATCATATATGTATACCATACGCTTACGCTTACCATGTTCTAAAACCTATCCGCATACTCATAAATTATAACCATCCCACACTTGTTCTATATTCAATATTCCGAAAATTTGGACTTTTGGTGCACTTAGCACAAGCACACTTAATATTTGCAAGTTCCAGGTCTTTAAACATTTCAAAAATCAAACATTCAAAAATTAACACAGACAAAAAATAACACAATCACACAAATCTATTTTTAAAATACCGAAAATAAGAAAGAAACAACAAACTAAACTACAACAACAAAAATGCCTAATTGCAGTCAAATGAATAACAGAAATATGTATGTGCCAAACAAATGTTGCCGCCAAAACAAAACTGATAGATATTTTTTAATTTGTCAATAGAATGTCAGAAATTTGTATCAAAACAATCTACCGGGTGCTACAAAAATTGTAAAAACGCGTTAGAACTTAGTTTCAAAAAAACCGAGATCTATTGACATAAAACTCAATAATGATTTTAGACCAAGTTTTAGGGAAATGATTTATAGGGAAGAAATGTTCGAGTTCTCGATATTTTAAAATCTAAGTTCCAAAAATAAACCGAGAATTACTAGATCGAGTTTTAAACAGATTTTAGAACTTTGTCAAGAAATTGGCCGTAAAAGTCCTCATACTTTCAATAAGTGAACAATCTTCTATTTATTGCTATTTAAATCACCAACTAAAACAACTCTGGAAGCATTTGAAGATATTTCTTCTAAGAGAGTAAAAAGTGGGGTTATGTTGACGTTTTGGTTAGGTCTGTAAACAACACCTAAGAGTAGGTTATGTTCTCCTGATATTAAGTTTATAAATATATGTATATTCCATCTCGCTTTCAACGAGAACTTAAATGTTATACCCTCACGTAAATAAATTTTTTTTAATTAATAAGTCACCAAATAGCTTATGAATTATTTTTCTTTTTAATTCATAAGTCACTAACTTGCTTTTGACTTAAATGTTTTTGATGTGTAAACATCTTAGCGCTAGGTATTAAGAAAAAAACAAACTCTCGGTATGGGTAAACTTGAAAGAGGAAAGACAAAATTACGGATACGCCACCATCTTGTTTATTTAGATTTTTAACTAATGGATGCGAATGGTTCGTGCATTGAATAGAGTAAATTGAGATAATGTGGTAAATGTCGGTAATGTGGTTGGGTATAGTAATACACCAACGACACCAACCAAGCCAACGGTTTGTGCATTAAATAGTGTCGGGAAAATTATCATCATCATATAATTTTGGAAAATGCAGTTTTTTAAGGCATGTTGCAACATGGTGCAACTGTTATGATTTTAGGGTCTAAATTGGGTATGATTTTAAAAGTTGCCACATTCTCTAAAAGTACCTTTTTTGAAAGTGGAGGGTGAGGTTAGAAACAAAATTAAATACATATTTACGCTCAGCCCTGAATCACATGAAATAACATAACATGTTCGACGGGCGCCTTTGGCAACCTCATCAGTTTACTATATACTGTAACCTATAGTATAAACTATATACTACACTGATGTTTACACATCATCCCCTTGAGTCCCGGTACTCACACATTTTTTAATTCATAAATCACTAACTAGCTTATGACTTAAATGTTTTTTAAACACTAACCGGCTAATGAATTACTTTTTTTTTAATTCATAAATCACTTACTGGCTTATGGATTATTTTTTTTTAATTCATAAGTCACCAACTAGCTTGTGAATTAATGTCCAGAGTTAAGCTAAGAAGTGAATTAAGCTTTTGCAACCCTTTACTAGAAACCTCTGGTAGAACCTTTGTTTTTGTTCTTAAGATTTTTTTTATAGAAAAGTTAAAATAATATTTGTATGTGTTATGTTAGTTGATCATATATTGAAACTGTATATAGCTAATGGTTTTGGGCTGTTATGATCTTTTGAGTTAAATGCAATTAATTAAAAAACTAATTCATATTTTACCCTAAGTTTCTTCTGGTTTCTTTTCAGCTTCTTCGGGGATTTGTATTTAGCTTTTAGAAACAAACAAACTACAGTATCAGAACAATACAACACAAATTTTGACATAGTACATAAGTTGTTAATACAAAATTATTAATATTGCTAACTTGGAAGACATGGACAATATAAGCTCTGCATACAGTGTTGCCACAAACTGAACTGTGATAGAAAGATATTTCCCTTTTTTCGTGACCTTTCTTTATAGAAAGTTTTAATTTTTGCTGTCCAATACGTGCTAAATTATTTTCAATTCAGGTTATTTTATTGTGTTGTTTTTAAATGTAAATTTATTTCAAAGTAAAATTCGTTAATTAAAATTTAAAATTATAAGAAATAAAATGTAAATTTTCAAGAAAAAAACAAAAAGTAAGTGCAAGAGACCAAGTCAGCAATATTAATAATTTTGTATCAACAACTTATGCACAATGTCGTTTGTTTGTTTTCTATTGTTCTGATACTGTAATTTGTTTGTTTTTTTAAAGCTTAATTAATACAAACCCTTGATGAAGCTGGAAAGAAACCAGGCGAAACGTAAGGTAAAATATGAATTAGTTTTTTAATTAATTGCACTCAACCAAAAAGATCATAAAAGCCCAAAACCATTAACTATATTATACAATATTCATTAAACCAAAATAAAAAAACTAAATATGTTTTATGAAATTAAAAAAAAAAAATCTTTATATTTTTACAAAACTCAACATTTCGAATTTTTTGAAACTTTGAAAGAGTTGATTTTTTCACATTTTCTAGACTATATGAAAATATTTGTTTTCAACCAAAACCCCAATATAACATTTTTCATATTGTCGACTTTTTCATTATTACCTGAACCGATTCAAATTATTTTTTTATAATAATGACGATGAATGTTTTTAACAAAATATAGCCAACAAAAAATATTGTTCAACAGTATTTAATTTAAATACACACGTGAATTTACACGCATCAAAACTCATATATCATACTGATAAATGCAAAAATGTTTACCTTGTACATTTTTCAAGTATTAATCAATTTCTGGTTTTATATTTTATTTATTTATTTTTTGTCAGAGAGAACACATCGTAGATGTTTATCTTGATTTAAAATTTAAAATGTCTAAATAATTATATTTATCTGCTTCTGCTCTGATGCCCTGAATACTGAAGAGAAATGGCTTAGACATCTTAATCTCAGAGTGGGTTTCTCTAACCAGCTGAATTATTTTTTTTTTATTTTTGTATAATCAAGGACTTTAGATGTAGGATTTAAAGGAGAGTTCATTTGCAGAATGAAATGGATGCATTCCAAAGTAGAATTAAAGCAAATTAATATAGTCTACTCGTTTAGCAGAAATCAGGACTACTGTAGTATAAATGTTGTTGGGTATTAAGTAAAGTAAACCATCAAGCCCGAATGTGTGTCATGGCAAAGAAAACACCCTCTCAAACTCCCATTTAAGATCCTTTAATCAGAGATGCATTGGTGTTCGCATGAATTTTTAACGATATGTGAAAAAAACATACCTATGCACATCTACAGTACATATATATGTATGAATAAATAAAGAAACACTGCACATTAAAAATAAAACAGCTCTTGAATTATTCTTTACCTAGATCCATTTTCAGAATTGTACATATTAGGGCTGGCCACTAGAAGAGAAAATACTCGGTCTCGCATGACGGGACTGAGACGAGACGAGACTGCCTTTTAAGCATCCGAGACGAGACCGAGACGAGACTACCTGTTAAGGATCCTTGAAGAGAACGAGAGTCTATTCGGTCTAAGTTGTCTCGGCAGAAAAAAAAAGGTTAATAAATTGAAAAATCCAATTTCATTTAAATATTTATTTTCTTCTGCGCATATTCAAACTAGCTATGGGTGACAAACTATATTTTGACCTATCGAGAATGTTTCGTTTCAATAAATCAAAAGGGTTGCGCTTAAATCGTATTTTTTCAGACACAAGACCGGGACGAGACAGAAAGTTTAAAATTTTCTCGCGAAAAAGGCGAGTCTGAGACCGAGACAAGACTAAATTATACATGACCGACACGATACCGAGACAAGACTGAACATTTTTGATTTTAACGAGACTGAGACGAGAAGAGACTTACAAATGTCTCGCCGAGTCTCGTCTCGTGACCAGCCCTAGTAGATAGGTATTCACTGTAAGAACACAAACGTAAAAGAGTATTCTGTCTCATTAAGGATAGTATTTAACTTGATAATTAAAATGCTACAAGAAAAATAAATTCAAGAACAAATAAACACCAAGTTAAATACATTATACATACATCATATAGTGGAGTAACAAAATTAATTTTTGTAAAAAATCTTTAAACGAGAAGGAGGATTCTATACTTTCCAAGCACTCGTCCTAATGAAATTTATTTTTTTTCTTTTTTCTCAAAGCAGAGATAAAAGAGTATTTCAATATAATTTTACGTGTGGTTTTGTATATAAAATTGATATATTATATAGAAAAGTAAAGATAGACTTTCCGATGGAACGAAATAGAGATATGCTGATTTTTTCAGATCTGAAAGAGGGCTATAAAAAAAGCTTAAGTCCGAGTTTTCGAAACACAATCGCTATGACAGTGCCGAAATCCGCCATTTGATATATTTGGTTTCTGGGAAACGGTTCCTACGATTAGGATTTTCACAGTTTGTCCTTGTAAACGAGAGCCAATAAAAAAAAATACTTTTAGTAAAAGGAAGTGGGCACACTTCAAACGGAAATAAAAATTCTGCAAATATTTTTACTAATATTCTTCCACTGCTACGCCCACTTTTATTTTTTGTTTGGTATCTCGGAAACGGCTCCAAAGATTTTGATGAATTCTTCAAAGTATTTTTATATGAGCAAGAAAAAAAAATCGAAAAATAGTTTTAGTAAAATCCGACTTCTGCCAGTCCACTTTTCACACTTTATTGTTTTCCTAAAAACTGCTTCGATGATTTTGAGGAAATTTTCACCGTTTGTTCTTATGAGCGAAAAAAATATCTTAATTAGTATCCGCCCCCTCCAAAGCACACTTTAATAATTTTTTAGTTTCTCGGAAACAGCTTCACTAATTTGGATGAATTTTTCAGAGTTTATTTTTAAAAACGAGAACAAATTAAAAAAAAAAAACAAAAATAATTTTAGTAAAATCTGCCCCTTTTTCCTATTTGTTTGTTTTGTGGAGTTCACGGAAACTGGTTTTCTCGCCAATGACCCAAAAGATTTAGATGAAACAACATAGTTCTAGTGAAATCTACCCAATAACACATCTACATAATTTACACGATTTTCTGTTTCTCGGAAATGCTCGCGTGCAGTGTCTGGGAGGGAAAGAGGCGAGGGATAACATAATAAAATTAACCAACAAAAATAATTCTAGTAAAATTCGCCCACTGCTACGCCCACTTTTCATGAGTTTTTGGTTCTAGGAAATGCTTCATCGATTTGGATAAAATTTTCAAAGTCTGTTTAAATGCGCAGGAAAAGACATCTTAGTTGAATCCGCCTACTGTTACGCACATTTTGTACACTTTATTGTTTCTCGAAAACTGTTCCAACGATTTTGATGAAATTTTCACAATTTGTTCTTTGGTATTTAGGAAAACGGCTACACCAATATGGATGATTTTTTAAGAGTTTGTTTTATAAACAAGAAAAATAATTTTGGTAAGATACGCTCTCTGTGACGCCATTTTGTCTGTTTTTTTGTGTGTCTCGGAAACGGCTTCTACTATATTTATGAGATATTCACAGTTTTTTTTTATGAACAGATGAACAAAGTGGTAAGTATTTTAATGACTATCCGCTCACTGACACTCCCAATTTGTATTATTTATTTTTACTACAATGTCAGCCTATAGTGGTTGTTGTTCATTAAAAACATTCAATTTTAATATGCCAGAGCAAACGCTACGTATGTACACAAAAACCCCATTTTGGTTTTGTGTCAAAAAAATGTCAAGATTTTAATCAAAACTATAATAATACAGTTATGGACAAAACAATAACACCACTCAAAATAGGTTTAAATTTTAAGAGAAAACTTAAGTATAGGAATATATATAATTTTTTTTAAGAATAAGTCTTATGGCATGCCCCTCCAAAAATATAGATCTGCATTTTTCAAAAAAGTTATGGGTATTGGTAAGAAGTTTCTGGATTCCGAATATTCGAAAAATGAAGAAGAAATGAAGATTTGTGGACCAATATACAAAAATCTTGGTAAGTTAGGACAGTAACTATTCTTGGCACCAACTACTAAAGCCAATCCTAAAAAACAAGGATTCTGTGAAATGATAAAAAAGACTTACCCACGAATAAGTGCTAAGAATTTAGCAACAAAATAATCAATCTCCTAATATTTTTTAAGTGGTGTTATTGTTTTGTCCCCTTGTTATAACTATTAATTTTCTGATTTCTTATTTTTTTATATTGTACATTTAAATTTCTATATTGTTTTTTGATGTAAGCGCTGCGCTCTATTTCGTATGAAATTTAAACCTATTTTGAGTGGTCTTATTGTTTTGTCCATAACTGTAGATGCGATAGTGGATAAGTCCAAACAAGTGATTTTCCACCAGACGTCTGTCGGTCTGTGCGTCAGTGTACTGCCAACTTTCTTTTGGGATAGCTTGTCAAATTGTCCTAATTAGCCTTATTTGGGTAATAATATTTTAAATATAATAATTTATATTTCTCTCCATTAAGCTCGAAATAAATTCATACAAATTACAACTTCTTAGGTTAAATATTCTAACATTTTTAGGTTAAATATTCTAATATTGAAATGGCGCCCAACTAAAATCCGAAAATATTCTAATATTGAAATGGCGCCCAACTAAAATCCGAAAGTATATTAAAATAATGTCCAATAATTGTATTCAATTTTTTTCTCCCTCTTGCAAAAATAATTAGACTCCTGATGGCTGTTAATTATTATACATATTTAATGAATATTCAATTTTCAATCCCTCATCAAAAAATGTCAACACCTTCGATCATTTAAAATGTCTTGTAAATATAAAGTCAACCTGAAGTTGAAATCGAAAATAAAATTAAAAACAAAGGTTTTTAGGGTTTATAAGAAAACAAATTATAAAAATTCTTTAAGATCAACAAAATTTTAAGTTAATGCCAAACAACACACGGAAAATAATAATTCAGTTTGTGTTCCTGAATTAATTGCCAGCAATGTTTTATAATATTTTTTTTTTTTGTATTAATTTGTTTAGTAAAATCCTTGCCAGTTGTCTTTCATAAAATATGCCAAGTGTACCTGAGGGGCTTCCAAAAGTTTTTTAATTAATTTTTGCTTCTTTTTTTTCCTTGTTTGGTTCTTTATTATTGAAGGTTTTCATAGGTTTTGGTTGATACCTTTTTTGAATATATTTGTTATATTGGACGATATTTTGGAGAAATATTCCTTTTACAGTTACAGTATTTTAAAATTGGTACTTTCCTTACACCATGGAAGAGAAATTCTGGGAATAGTTCAAAGAGCTCTCATTTTTGACATCCATATTAATAAACACAAATCAAATATCAATTATGTTAAGTGGACTATGCGGATTTAACCCCGGAACTAGGATGATTTCACACTTAAAAAACTGGCTACAAGAGTATCCTCATTCTAAATGGATACATTGGAGGTAAACCTACCTACTATTCTTAAGAAACTTTAAAAAAATTCAACGTGAATCCTTGGTGGACAATTTTTATAGCTTCGAGTTTAATTTCAGAGTTTTTATTTGGGTTTGGGGGGTAGGAATTATCCCCAAAGCATTATGTTTTGAAAACTTATACTTCTCTAGCTTCTCCTGCGAATATTAATAATAGTTTTTTTTTCCAGTTCTACTAGGTATCAACTTTGACATTGCAATAAATTTCTCTATCACATTTTGCCGCTGCAGTTGTTCGTCCTTTTCATTTTTCCTTGGACTAGGACGACTTTTATTAAATTACAATTTTGTTCTTTTCTCTTGCGCGTATAATTTTTTACTGTGTGCACTTTGCAATTTTCCTTTTGTTTCCTATTTGTTACTTTCTGTTTTTTTTTTTTTTTAGTCAGACGAAGATGAAGGAGATGAACTGCTGACAAGAAAGAGAATACCCCACCTACCATGATATTGTCTCGTCTGCTTAAGTTTTGAAAAGATTCTATTATCTAGGAAATTTTTACTTTCACACAAAAAAATCATTTCTCTTTTTCTTTTTAGATTAAAAAAAGTTTTTGCATTTTTGCATGAAGTTGGCAGTGGTTTTATTTCGTTGGTTGTGAATAAAAGTTTCTTTTTTGTTGTTGTAGATACTTTAGCGAAACAATTGTCCCTTCTTAACTTTGTTATAAAATTATACCATGGGGTGTATTTTATTGTAACTAATTTTTTTTGTCGTAGTTTCTTGAAAATTGCTAATTTTCACAGAGGATAGACTATTCAGAGAAAGAGAATACAAATGAAATATATAAAAAAATAGTATAATTTAAAGACAGTGCATTTGTTTGAAACCAAAGTTTTGGGAAGACAGGAGTTGTTGTTTGGTAAATAAAGTCATTTGAGACATTTAAAAATTTTATTTATAAACGAAAATGTGATATGAGCTGTGGTAATGGATAACGACACTTAAGTTTTATGTATGACAACTAAGAAAAGTGAGGATACAATCAAATTTGTATAAAGTAGATTAACGCAGCTTGAGCTCAAATAAAAGCCTGTTGAGTCCATTTTAAATTTAATTTGTCAAAATAAGGTGTTTGGAAATTTGTTTACGACTAAAGCACCAAAACAGGAGTTATTTTTTTAATGAAAACACAAACAACAAAGACTTATCCGTTTAGAGTTTAACTTGCGATATAAATGAACTCGAGATTTTAGTAATACTTGATGCTATTACGATGCTAGGAAAGATGAAAAAAATAAATCTTATAGTTCGGTCGTTCTGTCCAGTCTGTCTCCACTGCAACAGCTAGACTAATTTTCTTCAATCTTGTTACCTACACAGTTTTTTTTTCGATAATACATACGACCATATGTTTTTTTTTTACTGAATTTCTCACGATGAAAAATAACGGGACCTACCAATACAATTTGTTTAAGCCGCTCAGGGAACTATTACTTTTCAAAATCAGGTAGTATCCAGAATCTTAGAACCTTATGTAAGTGATATTCGCAAAAAAAGTATGCCATCTATGTTAAAATTTGGTCAACAAAGTCAACTAGTTTTGGAAATTGGAAAATTTTGATCAATGGTTAACGTTTTCCAAGGTCACTATCGCGATTTTTAGTACCTAATTTATTGGATATTCGAAACAAAAAACGTATACCATAAAGATTTCCAAGACTTTATAACAGCTCAATATTAGTTTCAGTAATATATAGATTAGCTATATAGATTTTTAGATAATTTAGATAATTTATTTCATGGTGAATGCTAACACGTTAAGATGAATCTTATAAATTCGTGATAGTTTATATATGTACATTATTCAAGTTAAGTCTAATTATATATTTACAAATAGCAAAAATTAACTTAAATGGTAAATGAAGTTATTCAATGAGCATTTACAATTTATTATAAAAACAAAAGAAAATAGAGAGAAAAGAAAAAAGGAAAAACGAGGAAAAGAAAGGAAAAAGATACAAAACAGAACTGAAGAGATAAGGAATAGAAGTTAGTTGCTTTGAAAGTTAAGGAAATTTTTTAAACTATTTTGAAATCGCTGCGTGTTATATACTTCTCGCAGATGAGGTGGGAGTGAATTCCAAAGGCGGATTGCAGCTATAAAAAATTGTCTTTCAGACGTAAGACAGTGGAAACGGGGAAGTATTAAAACGGTCGATCTGTTTGATACCGGGAAACGAAGAAAATTATATAGATATGTTGGTTGACCAGCTTGTAAGATAGAGAACAGTATTTTCAAGGTTCGAAACTTAATGAAGCTTTCCAATGACATATTAAGGAGATTCAGACTCAGATGGGAAACATGATCATATTTTCTTAATCCGTGTATGTAACGAAAAGTGCTATTAAATGCTACTTTTAATTTAGTTTTGCTAGTAGAATCGCAGTTAAAAAATATTTCACAGCCGAAAGTTAGAACTGGGATAACCAGTGTTTTGGCGAGAATCATTCTCGTGTTTAACAGGGTTTCGGAGAATTCCGTAGGTTCTTCCTACTATTAAATTTATATGGTCATTCCACGTCAATGTTCTGCTAAAAACCACACTCAAATTTTTTGACGAGCTTACAAATTCTAGGGGAATATTGTTTAGCATTACTGGCGGAAAGTAGGATACATTTAACACTTTTTTTGAGATGACTATGCATTTGCATTTACTTGGGTTGAGATTCAAACCATTTCTTTCTGCCCAATTAGAGATTCGATTGAGATCCTCGTTAATAGTGAAAACACAGTTTTCTATAAGCCCCAGTGGACAACTTTGGTGTATTTGAATATCATCTGCATAGAAGTGTTTAGATGACTAAATAATTATTGACGATATTTCGTTAATATATAACGAAAATAGAATTGGAGCCAGTATTGATCCTTGCGGAAATCCTCGTACTATGGGAAGAAAATCAGAGAGCTGATTATCAAGACAGACGGCTTGCTTCCTATTGGATAAGTAAGTAATTTAGTCCCTTTAAGAGAAACGTTAAAACGATTGTGTAATTTGTTAAGGAGAATAGAATAGTTCACCATATCGAAGGCTTTTGAGAAATCAAGGAGAACCAAGACACTGACGCATTCATTGTCAAGTTCATGTCTTATATCTTCAATGACTTTCATCAGCTCGGTTGTACAACTGTGTTTGGTTCGAAAACCTGATTGAATATTTACTAGAAGGTTATTTGTCCTTATATAGTTATTTAGTTGCGTTTGCATTATTCGTTCACAAACTTTTGATAGGAATGGAAGAATGGAAATCGGTCTAAACTCATCACACAACGAATTTTTTGGGATAGGTATAACCTTAGCCGATTTCCATTCTGTAGGGAAAATTCCAGTAGTAAGAACTGTGTTTAAAATATGTGTTAAAAAGGGCAATAACAAAATGGCTTTAAGGAAAATAGGGTTAACTCCATCCAGCCCCACTGCATTAGATTTGACCGAGAGGAGGTTTTCAACAACATCTAGATTAGTTACTTCTGAAAAAGAAAATGAGGAAAAGGAAAACACCTCTTCAATATTATCTACATCTAAATCTCTTGATTGATCTATGTTTAAAGGAGATAAAAACTTCCGATTAAGTTCATTGGAGTCAATGCCGTTTTGAACCACAGGACGCTGTTTTCCGATTCCAAATTCCCGACGGTTTCTCCAAAGCTTTTAAACAATATTCAAGGTCGTATAAGACTTTCAGCAGCTCGATTTTGGGATATTCAAAAAAAAAACCTTTATAAGATACTTTTTTTCTTTTGAAAACTCATTATATGAGACAAAAATATTATAGAACCTTGAAAAAAATCTTTCAAAATTCATTAAAAAAAACTATAGCTGACTTTTTTGACCGATTACTGACCTTTAGATGACATACTTGTTTTGTTTTTGAATTCCATAAAAAATAAGGTGCTAAAAGTCTTATAGTAAGCATCTGAAAAAACAGGTACATAGTTCCACAACGTAATTTTGTGGGTATATTCAATTAATATGTTATCTGGTTTGGTAAAGAAAAATTTATAACACCCAAAAGGGTGTTACTTTTTTGGACTTCTCTACCAATATAAGTTTGATTTTTTTTCTATAATGATAAAAATGGATATACCTTTAATAGTCCAGTCAAATGGTGTTTTGTTCAGGAAAAAAATATAGAAGTTTTTTTCTCACTCGTCTTTTATGTTTTAGGGTCTTTTATGTTTTTGCTACTTCCTACTGATATGGCTTCAAAGCGACAATTTTTTCGCCAATTTTAGTGATGAAAGTGACAAACTTGTAGAGAATTTAATGTTGTTTAAGCAGAAGCTTAGATTTTTACAATTACAGGCATGGGTTTTAAGTTACAAGCTAAAATTTAACGAGAGAACTGATGTGTTTTCCAAAAAGTACGAAATGTTTGTCTTTTTTCACCGTACTCTAGTGGCCAAAACGTAAATTCTACAAAAAATTTGTATACCATTTTTGTAGGAAATTGTATGTTCTATAAAGCCTAGTACTCACCTCTGTGTGAAATGAAAAAAAATACCGTTTGATATTCACGTGCAGTGGCGGACTAAGCTTGTTGGGGGCGGCAATGCTAAATGGGGCCCCTTGTATGATCAGACATTTTTGTAGTCTTAATAACGTCAGCTTTTACGATAGAGAAAACATAAACCATAGTAATTATAAAACACTCTTTATTCTAATCTTTATTCGCTATTTATATTGCATACAATAGATATCTACTAAACAAATTGGGGCGTATTCATAGTAATTTTAGAGCTGGGCCTAAGTAACACATAGGTTAAGTTGAATTTTCGGACGTTGATTATATTTTTTTAAGTTTATCATTTCAAAATATTTTAAGATATTCGTGTAGTATACCAAGTTAATTATCTTATAAAAATATAAAACCAACAACTTGTAACTAAAATCGGTCTGTATTCATTGAGCCAATATTGTCTTAAACTGTAGTTTAGTTAAACCTGGGTCTATCTGCGATTTTGAATATTTTCCATTGTGTTTCAAAATAAATGTACCTACTAGTTGTGGGTACATACATATTTTACAAAAATAAAGATGAAACTAAAGAGTATCTTGAAATATTTAAAGAAATATCAAGGATTTTGTTAATGAACTGCAAAAAAACGGAATGGATTTTTTCTAAATAAAAATTTTAAATATTTAAGAAAGAGCAAAAAACTATATTTTGTATTTTTTAGTTAAAAATGAAGTTTAGAAACACATTTACGGAAGCAGAAAAAGTGAAAATACATAAATGCGTCCAAAAGACTTTAACTCTTATGCCGAGAAAAATCAACAAAACTAAAAATAAGGAATAATGCGGATACCAACAAATGCAGCAAAAAATGAAAAACTTACACAGGGGAAGAAATAAGATAAGGAAGAAAAAATGAGATTAAAACCAACGGCGTATACAGGGGGGGGGGTCACGGGGTCATGTCTCCCCCTCCCCCGAGAACTCAAGATTTTTCTGTTGATCTGAAATAATTATTTAGTAACCACATAGAAAGTTGATTACTTAGAAAGCTTGTTAGATTTTCGACTGTTAATTTAGAATTCAATAGAGAATTTGAATGTTGGTAACTTCAATTCAATAAGAAATTTAATTTTCATGGCAATGGAATACCTACGTTATTTTGTAGTCAATCGATGATACTTTGATTTTCTTCCTCGTACTTCAAATTTAACATAACAGCAAACTTCTCATATGATAATACATTCAAATCTTAAAATATATGCATAGGCTAGTTTCCGTTTTGAGATGACACCCAAAACCTGTTAAACAAAACAGAAATCAAAGTGCGGAGTTGTTCACAAATTTTCACTCAGTAAAGTAAAATCTAATAGGATTTTCAAAAAAAGAACATTTTTTTTTCTGAAAATTAAATCTTTAAACACATTACAGAACACATACAAAAATTGTTTAGTTTGATTTCTGCAGACAGATTATTTTTAAAAGCAAAAAAAGTGGTAACTTTCGATTTATAGTTATTCTAACCAAAAAATATTAATGTTAACGATAAAATAATTGTGATTGGAAGTGATTAAAAATAATCTTTCCGTCGGCTTTTTTTGGTCACTGTAGTTTTTGCAATGAAACAATTAAGTTACATTAGCTTTCCCGACGTTTCGGCAGGGGTTGCTGCCTTCTTCAGGGGAACTTTATTTGGACAACAAGAAAAAATATATTGTTTACATTATAATAACATTACTTGAAACAATACAAAATACACTCACTTTAATAAAACTGTGTTTGAATTTAAACTGACATTTAAAATTATTGTATCTAATAATTGTAATATTATTTACAAAAGTAAAGAAATAAACACTTCAAACGAAGTTTAGTCTATGGAATTTAAACAAGGAGTAAAGAAACTGAAAGAATACTGTGTTATGATGAGACAAGAGAACAATAGATGGCAGAGATGTTTTGGGTGTCTTGTTTTCTGTTCATGTTGTTGTTGTTGTTGATGATGTGTAATGTTTCTAGGGTGTATCGTTTCGAAACATGTTTCTCTGTCTGTAGGACTTTGACACCTTCAAAATCTGGAGAGTGGCCGTTTTCGATACTGTGGCTCGCCAGGGCTGTCTTTCCAGGATTGTTTGATTTGATATCCGATTTATGATTAGAAATTCGCTGTTTAAGAAATTGTTTTGTAGTTCCGATGTAACACTGGTTGCATGGTTCATTAGGTTTACCCTTACAATTTATTTTGTAAATGACATCAGTAACTTTATCCTTATCCGCTTTCGTTTTAAGTTTAGTGAAAAGGTGACTCAGAGTTTTATTTGATTTGAAGGCCAGGCGAACATCTGTTAGTTTTTGGTTTATCACTTCTTTAAAATTCTCAGTCAGTCTTGGGATGTAAACCATACTTTTGTAGTAACCATTATTCGGGTCTTTAGTGTCTTCGCTTGGAATTTTGCAATTGTGTTTCTGAAGTAGACCACGAATTATAGAATTTGGAAAACCATTGTCACTCAGGATTTTTTTGATTTTTTTCTCATTGGCAGAGTGAAATTGTTCGTCGCTGAGTGCGAAAACTTTACTGACGAGATTGGATGCAGTGTTCATAACTATGTGCCTCGCTTGGTTAGACCGAAAGTTGACTAATCTTCCCGATGCAGTATGTTTTTGGTACCAGTCAAATAATAGACGGTTGTTTTCACGATGGATTTTTACGTCCAAAAATGCTATTGACCTGTTATGTTCCATTTCCACAGTGAACTGGATTTTCGGGTGGAATCCGTTAAGGATCAGCTGCACTTTTTCAATGTTGCGTTTGTCCATCACGGCAAAAATGTCATCTACATACTTAGCAACAAAAGTAGGCCTTTCTTCCATTCCACTAAAACATTCATCTAGTACGTGATCAAGTACTAAATCTGCAATCGTGGGTGACAAGGGGTTGCCCATAGGCATGCCAAAAATTTGTTTGAAAATGTCATCTTTAAATTGTAGATAGTTATTTTCCTTGAGGCAGAAATCAAGGATTTCAAGAAATTTGTTCAGATTAATCCTAGTGTTTTCACTAATTATTTCCCATTTCTTTTTTATAATGGTGATGGCTAGTTGTATGGGAATGTTTGTAAAAAGTGACACTGCATCATACGAAACTAAAACATCATTGTCTTTTAATTTTATTTTTTTTAGCCTTCTCAACAAATTCAAATGAATTTATAACCGAGTAGCTTGATTTTGCCGTCGCGCACTGTAAAATTCTGCCAATAAACCTCGAAAGCTCATAACATGGTAGTTTCATTGATGACGTAATGGGACGCAGGGGCATGTTTGCTTTATGAATTTTTGGCAGTCCGTATATGGATGGAAGCTGCGATGTATACGTTGTCATCTTCGCCTTTTCCCTATCATCAATGCAATTGTTGTTGTTAAGCCATTTGACTAGATCGTTGTTGCGAGTTTGTAAAGTTGTTGTTGGGTTATTCCTTACCCGTCTGTAAGTATTGCGATCTGACAACAATTCAATCATCTTATCGTCATACTCCACACGCTCCATCGCCACGGTGACGTTACCTTTGTCAGCTGGTACAATAACAATGTTTTTGTGCTGCCTAAGAAAATGGATTGTTTGCTTATTTACATTAAGCAAATATTTGGCAAATCGATCATTTTGTTGGTGGCGTTGAAACGAGTGCAGCATGTTGCTATATTGTGCCCTCATAAGCTCTTGCTCTCTTTCGTCTTGCACACTTCAAATTATTTCTTCTCCATCAGCTATCAATTGAAAAAGAGGAAAGCTATGTTTATCCACTGGGAGTGCAAATTTCTTGCCCAACGATAAAAGCCATTTGACCTCTAAAGGGAATTCAATGTTAGTGCGATTTTCAAACCATTTTTCATGCATTTCTATATTGAATTCCTTCCAAAGCGATGATTTTAGGCTGTCAATTTTATGTGCGTTCGATTGTTGTTTTTTATTTTATGTGTCTTTAAACATCTGTTTTTGTTTTGTTGTGAATTGTTTGTATTCGTTTTGGGATAAGTTCTCTTTGATATGTTGGTCGTGAAGGCGAATTAAATTGTTAGTGCGCTTGACCTTATGGTGCATCTCTGTTATTTCTACGTTGAGAACTTTTTGATGGAATTTAAGTTCGATTTTTTCATAAACATTTATCGATTCTTTATTAGAAAGGAGTTGTTTTGTGCTATTTGTGGACTTTTTTAAATGGTTAGGAATAAGTCCGGTTTGTCGGCATATTAGTAGGAATTTTAAGTTCTGTTTTTGTAAAGCTAAAGTTTTTTGTGAATTGCTGTATTGTTTTAAATTGTCACACACTTGTAAACCATATTTGTATTTAATGTGTTGGTAGTAGTTCTTCATTTTGATGGATTGTTGATTCTGCTCGGCTAGCCGTCCGATGATTATACTAAAAATGATTTATTGACCAATTTGGAGTTAATAATTGTGATTGGAAGTGATTAAAAATAATCTTTCCGTCGGCTTTTTTTGGTCACTGTAGTTTTTGCAATGAAACAATTAAGTTACATTAGCTTTCCCGACGTTTCGGCAGGGGTTGCTGCCTTCTTCAGGGGAACTTTATTTGGACAACAAGAAAAAATATATTGTTTACATTATAATAACATTACTTGAAACAATACAAAATACATTCACTTTAATAAAACTGTGTTTGAATTTAAACTGACATTTAAAATTATTGTATCTAATAATTGTAATATTATTTACAAAAGTAAAGAAATAAACACTTCAAACGAAGTTTAGTCTATGGAATTTAAACAAGGAGTAAAGAAACTGAAAGAATACTGTGTTATGATGAGACAAGAGAACAATAGATGGCAGAGATGTTTTGGGTGTCTTGTTTTCTGTTCATGTTGTTGTTGTTGTTGATGATGTGTAATGTTTCTAGGGTGTATCGTTTCGAAACATGTTTCTCTGTCTGTAGGACTTTGACACCTTCAAAATCTGGAGAGTGGCCGTTTTCGATACTGTGGCTCGCCAGGGCTGTCTTTCCAGGATTGTTTGATTTGATATCCGATTTATGATTAGAAATTCGCTGTTTAAGAAATTGTTTTGTAGTTCCGATGTAACACTGGTTGCATGGTTCATTAGGTTTACCCTTACAATTTATTTTGTAAATGACATCAGTAACTTTATCCTTATCCGCTTTCGTTTTAAGTTTAGTGAAAAGGTGACTCAGAGTTTTATTTGATTTGAAGGCCAGGCGAACATCTGTTAGTTTTTGGTTTATCACTTCTTTAAAATTCTCAGTCAGTCTTGGGATGTAAACCATACTTTTGTAGTAACCATTATTCGGGTCTTTAGTGTCTTCGCTTGGAATTTTGCAATTGTGTTTCTGAAGTAGACCACGAATTATAGGATTTGGAAAACCATTGTCACTCAGGATTTTTTTGATTTTTTTCTCATTGGCAGAGTGAAATTGTTCGTCGCTGAGTGCGAAAACTTTACTGACGAGATTGGATGCAGTGTTCATAACTATGTGCCTCGCTTGGTTAGACCGAAAGTTGACTAATCTTCCCGATGCAGTATGTTTTTGGTACCAGTCAAATAATAGACGGTTGTTTTCACGATGGATTTTTACGTCCAAAAATGCTATTGACCTGTTATGTTCCATTTCCACAGTGAACTGGATTTTCGGGTGGAATCCGTTAAGGATCAGCTGCACTTTTTCAATGTTGCGTTTGTCCATCACGGCAAAAATGTCATCTACATACTTAGCAACAAAAGTAGGCCTTTCTTCCATTCCACTAAAACATTCATCTAGTACGTGATCAAGTACTAAATCTGCAATCGTGGGTGACAAGGGGTTGCCCATAGGCATGCCAAAAATTTGTTTGAAAATGTCATCTTTAAATTGTAGATAGTTATTTTCCTTGAGGCAGAAATCAAGGATTTCAAGAAATTTGTTCAGATTAATCCTAGTGTTTTCACTAATTATTTCCCATTTCTTTTTTATAATGGTGATGGCTAGTTGTATGGGAATGTTTGTAAAAAGTGACACTGCATCATACGAAACTAAAACATCATTGTCTTTTAATTTTATTTTTTTTAGCCTTCTCAACAAATTCAAATGAATTTATAACCGAGTAGCTTGATTTTGCCGTCGCGCACTGTAAAATTCTGCCAATAAACCTCGAAAGCTCATAACATGGTAGTTTCATTGATGACGTAATGGGACGCAGGGGCATGTTTGCTTTATGAATTTTTGGCAGTCCGTATATGGATGGAAGCTGCGATGTATACGTTGTCATCTTCGCCTTTTCCCTATCATCAATGCAATTGTTGTTGTTAAGCCATTTGACTAGATCGTTGTTGCGAGTTTGTAAAGTTGTTGTTGGGTTATTCCTTACCCGTCTGTAAGTATTGCGATCTGACAACAATTCAATCATCTTATCGTCATACTCCACACGCTCCATCGCCACGGTGACGTTACCTTTGTCAGCTGGTACAATAACAATGTTTTTGTGCTGCCTAAGAAAATGGATTGTTTGCTTATTTACATTAAGCAAATATTTGGCAAATCGATCATTTTGTTGGTGGCGTTGAAACGAGTGCAGCATGTTGCTATATTGTGCCCTCATAAGCTCTTGCTCTCTTTCGTCTTGCACACTTCAAATTATTTCTTCTCCATCAGCTATCAATTGAAAAAGAGGAAAGCTATGTTTATCCACTGGGAGTGCAAATTTCTTGCCCAACGATAAAAGCCATTTGACCTCTAAAGGGAATTCAATGTTAGTGCGATTTTCAAACCATTTTTCATGCATTTCTATATTGAATTCCTTCCAAAGCGATGATTTTAGGCTGTCAATTTTATGTGCGTTCGATTGTTGTTTTTTATTATATGTGTCTTTAAACATCTGTTTTTGTTTTGTTGTGAATTGTTTGTATTCGTTTTGGGATAAGTTCTCTTTGATATGTTGGTCGTGAAGGCGAATTAAATTGTTAGTGCGCTTGACCTTATGGTGCATCTCTGTTATTTCTACGTTGAGAACTTTTTGATGGAATTTAAGTTCGATTTTTTCATAAACATTTATCGATTCTTTATTAGAAAGGAGTTGTTTTGTGCTATTTGTGGACTTTTTTAAATGGTTAGGAATAAGTCCGGTTTGTCGGCATATTAGTAGGAATTTTAAGTTCTGTTTTTGTAAAGCTAAAGTTTTTTGTGAATTGCTGTATTGTTTTAAATTGTCACACACTTGTAAACCATATTTGTATTTAATGTGTTGGTAGTAGTTCTTCATTTTGATGGATTGTTGATTCTGCTCGGCTAGCCGTCCGATGATTATACTAAAAATGATTTATTGACCAATTTGGAGTTAATAATTGTGATTGGAAGTGATTAAAAATAATCTTTCCGTCGGCTTTTTTTGGTCACTGTAGTTTTTGCAATGAAACAATTAAGTTACATTAGCTTTCCCGACGTTTCGGCAGGGGTTGCTGCCTTCTTCAGGGGAACTTTATTTGGACAACAAGAAAAAATATATTGTTTACATTATAATAACATTACTTGAAACAATACAAAATACATTCACTTTAATAAAACTGTGTTTGAATTTAAACTGACATTTAAAATTATTGTATCTAATAATTGTAATATTATTTACAAAAGTAAAGAAATAAACACTTCAAACGAAGTTTAGTCTATGGAATTTAAACAAGGAGTAAAGAAACTGAAAGAATACTGTGTTATGATGAGACAAGAGAACAATAGATGGCAGAGATGTTTTGGGTGTCTTGTTTTCTGTTCATGTTGTTGTTGTTGTTGTTGATGATGTGTAATGTTTCTAGGGTGTATCGTTTCGAAACATGTTTCTCTGTCTGTAGGACTTTGACACCTTCAAAATCTGGAGAGTGGCCGTTTTCGATACTGTGGCTCGCCAGGGCTGTCTTTCCAGGATTGTTTGATTTGATATCCGATTTATGATTAGAAATTCGCTGTTTAAGAAATTGTTTTGTAGTTCCGATGTAACACTGGTTGCATGGTTCATTAGGTTTACCCTTACAATTTATTTTGTAAATGACATCAGTAACTTTATCCTTATCCGCTTTCGTTTTAAGTTTAGTGAAAAGGTGACTCAGAGTTTTATTTGATTTGAAGGCCAGGCGAACATCTGTTAGTTTTTGGTTTATCACTTCTTTAAAATTCTCAGTCAGTCTTGGGATGTAAACCATACTTTTGTAGTAACCATTATTCGGGTCTTTAGTGTCTTCGCTTGGAATTTTGCAATTGTGTTTCTGAAGTAGACCACGAATTATAGAATTTGGAAAACCATTGTCACTCAGGATTTTTTTGATTTTTTTCTCATTGGCAGAGTGAAATTGTTCGTCGCTGAGTGCGAAAACTTTACTGACGAGATTGGATGCAGTGTTCATAACTATGTGCCTCGCTTGGTTAGACCGAAAGTTGACTAATCTTCCCGATGCAGTATGTTTTTGGTACCAGTCAAATAATAGACGGTTGTTTTCACGATGGATTTTTACGTCCAAAAATGCTATTGACCTGTTATGTCACCTTTTCACTAAACGTAAAACGAAAGCGGATAAGGATAAAGTTACTGATGTCATTTACAAAATAAATTGTAAGGGTAAACCTAATGAACCATGCAACCAGTGTTACATCGGAACTACAAAACAATTTCTTAAACAGCGAATTTCTAATCATAAATCGGATATCAAATCAAACAATCCTGGAAAGACAGCCCTGGCGAGCCACAGTATCGAAAACGGCCACTCTCCAGATTTTGAAGGTGTCAAAGTCCTACAGACAGAGAAACATGTTTCGAAACGATACACCCTAGAAACATTACACATCATCAACAACAACAACAACATGAACAGAAAACAAG